>JAESUZ010000527.1:0-32500 GCA_017311185.1 Proteles cristata cristata | reverse complement strand
TGGTGTGATAGAAATTACCTTACCCGTCCAAGCATGCACGGTCCCGACATCCTGCTCAGCATTAACCCAGAAACTTCCCTTGGAGATCAGTCCCCGTGGACGCAGAGGTGTTTGAACGTGGTGAACGGGCTCTCCCGGCAGGTGTAGCCGGTTGGGCTCCTCGGGGGACCCAGCGCACCAGCCTCAGGGGTGCCGACCACATTCATGCACTTGTGTTCTTCTACTGTTGCAGTCCTTAGATTCGGAGGGAGTTAAGTTTATAAGCTACGGCGCAGTCGGATGAGAAGTCTTTTTGAACCGCTAAGGCTGAGGCAATAATAGCGAGGTCGGGGGCCCTGGCGGGGGTGGGGGAGGACGCAGCACAGTGGCTCATGATGCTTAGTGTGGACATCACGACGCCCTTTGATCAGAAAGTTCACGTTCTTCAAGCCGTAAACGTGTTCCCTCTTTCCGCTTCCTGTAGAAACTGGATTAGGAATTCTGGGCCTCTGATCTCGTACTTTTGCTTGGGGAGGTTTCCTCCTATCAGAGGAAAGAGACGGGGTATTAAAGCAGCCTCCAAGCTCGGGAGGGACTTAATCCTGTCTCTGGAGCCACTGATGCCACTGAGAAGTCACCAATTTAGAAAGCGATGGTCTTTGATTGCACTTGCCGGAAGGAGGTTGGCGGGGGAGCGCGGGAGGCAGTGAAGGATTTGATAACCTTCAGGAGCCGTATCTTTCAGGAGTCAAGGCTGTGAATTACGGAAGGCAGGTCCTGGGCGCAAGTAGAGCCGCAGGGATGTGGCTCAGAAGAAGCGTTTCTGACCAGTTCCTTCCCCTCTGCTCGCCGGGCCTGGCCCGTTGAGGCTGGGATGGAGCCCACGTGGAGGGGCCGGGGGTTTCGCAGGGATCTCAGAGACCCAGCACGAGCCGTCTGACGGCCTCTGAACAGAGGTTTTTGGTCCAAGCGCCAGAACCAGAGATTTGCTGGTGATGTGTGACAGTCGGTTCTCACACCTGCACCGGGTGATTTCCAGCTGCTAAGAGTTAACAATTGACGTGCAAAAGGCTTGGTATCCGGAGACATGAGTGAGGGGAGCCTGTGAGGGGCTTCGGAGCCGTGCCCGCACAGGGGAAGCCCCGTAACCTGGGCATTTGTGACCAGTTCCATCCGCCTTAGGCTGGCGGCTCCTGCTCCCGGCATGCACTTGGCGACCGGATGCTGCGAGAGGATGCAGGTCAGACGCCCGCACTCACGGCGGAGCCGGCCTCCTTCCGTGCCAGCTGATTGCTGGACATGGTCTCCTTCCAGCTTCTGCTTCCTGGGCTCACGTCCTGCCCTTCTGTCCCCTCCCCGGCTCCAGCCCGACGGATGGTGCTGGTGATGGGCGAGGTGGGGTGGTGGCTGCAGTCAATTGTGGGGGCGCCGCAAAAGATTCCAGTGTGCCCTGCCCACCCGACCCCCCGATCCAGATGCCACCCCACTGGCACTTTATGTGTTCAGATACGCTGGGCAGATCCTCCTCCTTCCCTGGGAAGGCCACAGAGTTTACGCTAATCCCAGTATTTTGAAGCTGATGTTTTCTGTCCGCCCTTAGAAGGCGGTGGTGGCAAGGCTCGCTCATATCTTGCTGAGTGGGGCGGAGTCAGGGCTGCTCTAGCACATACACCAGCGGAGGAGAGCCGTCATGGTCACGTAGAGAAATGAAGCTGCGTAAAGGGATCCTTCATTTTACAAGGAACCGGCCGACCAACAGGTTCAGGAAAGTACTAGGTTCCCGCGTTGATGCTGAGCGGTGCTTGCTCTGACCCGTCTCAGCGGGGAGGCAGGTGCACACCCTCCTGGCCCCGGGGAAGGCCACGGCTTTGCCTCTGGGCACCTGCTCCCTTCTGTTCCCGTGGGTCCCCCGTCCATTCCTCGCTGTTCTGTGAGCGCTTCATCCTGATCCCTGCCAAACGTTCCCATCAGAGAACCGTGTCCTTTTTAACCCAGCGTCTAGGACGGACACAAAGGTCTGTGGCTCGAGCTCGTGCCTGACCTAAAACTTACAGTGAGTTTCGTGGCAGGCAGCCCGTGTTTGTGTGACGGGCAGCCTGTGCTCCGCCCACTTTCCGGTGCCTCCATTCTCCGAATGAACTGACGAGTGGACTTGAGCCCCCATTTGCCCTCCCTGGGGTCCCCCGTCACTGTGGCGGGCGGCTCTGAGGCTGCCGGCTGGCTCCTTCCACCACGATGCAGACGTGGGGCCGTTCCGTGGCTCGGCCGCCGTGGGTTTGTGTGCATGTGCGCGCGCACGTAAACTACCTTTATCTTGCTGCTGCTTCAAGCATCAAGCTTCCCCCTCGGCCGTGCCAGCTTTCAGCGGTGGTATTTTACCGCAGCGCAGTGGTTGTATTCAGCCGGGGTACGCGGCTGGCTAAGTGCTTGGGACTCACAGACCACTTGCTGACTGTATTTATGTCCCCTCTCGATGGAATTCGAATAAACAGTTCTCTGGCATGAAAGGCCCTCTATTAGATTCATCTGTAAATTTTTTTAAGGATGTCAGCGCATCGCCCCCAGCATGTGACAGAAGGGCCTGGCCCGTCAA
Source organism: Proteles cristata cristata (assembly GCA_017311185.1). Classification (NCBI taxonomy): domain Eukaryota; kingdom Metazoa; phylum Chordata; class Mammalia; order Carnivora; family Hyaenidae; genus Proteles; species Proteles cristata. The sequence goes on along the minus strand of JAESUZ010000527.1, from coordinate 29,928 downwards.
CCTGCGTGGCTGCCGTGAATTAGTTTGAGTCTATTGGAAATGAAAAGCTCAGGGAGCAGAGAGGGAATGGAGTGAGCCAGTGGCTCAGAGTGAACGGGAAGCGGGGGGTTTGCTCTCCACTTTGGGGACTGAGTGACACCCGTGCATCGGAGGTGCCCTGTGCGTGTAGCACCCAATGCCTGCTGGTCTGTTTATGACTGGAGTCAGGAGAGCAGGACCCAGTCCCCAGGGTGGGGGGAGGGCAGAAGTCCCCACACCGGCTCCTGCACTTGAAATTCCCGTCTGATCTGGGAACATGGGAGACGGTGCCCACGTGGCTTCTGTGGCTTCCGGAGTCGGGGGCTTCGGAAGGCAGCCCAGCGAGGCACGTCGTTCCTGGGTTCCTCCTGCTGCGGAGAAGGGGTGTCAATGTGTAGTTTGTGAAAAATTACGATTTGCGGAAAAGCAAGCAGTTTTCAACAGTTACCGTTTCTCAAAAGGGTTAAAATCATAGTGTAGCCGGTAAGCGAGGGTCAAAGCCTTGTTTAATGATACAGCCTGACAGACGGTGGTTATGAGAGGCTCATAGTGCACATGCACCCCCATGCCGGGCACACGCACGCACGTGTGCAACACGCACGTGCAGGCCTGCACACCCCACACAGGCATGCACGTGTACACCTGTGCACACACATTCAGATACGCATGTCACGTACAGGCGCAGACAGACCCACGCAGACCCACAGACCCACACACACACACGCAGACAGACACACGCAGACCCACAGACACACACACACACACGCAGACAGACACACGCAGACCCACAGACACGCAGAGACACACGCAGACAGACACACGCAGACCCACAGACACACACACACACACACACGCACAGACACACGCAGACCCACAGACACACACACACACGCAGACAGACACACGCAGACCCACAGACCCACACACACACACGCAGACAGACACACGAGACCCACAGACACACACACACACACACAGACAGACACACGCAGACCCACAGACACACACACACACGCACAGACACACGCAGACCCACAGACACGCAGAGACACACGCAGACAGACACACGCAGACCCACAGACACACACACACACACACACGCAGACAGACACGCGCAGACCCACAGACACACACACACACGCAGACAGACACACGCAGACCCACAGACACACACACACACGCAGACAGACACACGCAGACCCACAGACACACACACACACGCAGACAGACACACGCAGACCCACAGACACACACACACACGCAGACAGACACACGAGACCCACAGACACACACACGCACATGACACACGCACCCACAGACACACACACACGCAAGGACACACGCAGACCCACAGACACACACACACACACGCAGACGGACACACGCAGACACGCAGACACACACACACACACACGCAGACAGACACATGCAGACCCACACACACACACAGACACACACGCAGAACCCCCCACCCACACACATGTACACGCAGACAGGCACATGCAGATCCAATACAACACAGAGACACAGAGACACACACACAGACACACACACACACACACACGCAGACAGACACACGCAGACCCACAGACACACACACACACACGCAGACACACGCAGACCCACAGACACACACACACACACGCAGACAGACACACGCAGACCCACAGACACACACACACACGCAGACAGACACACGAGACCCACAGACACACACACACACACACGCAGACAGACACACGCAGACCACAGACACACACACACACGCAGACAGACACAGGCAGACCCACAGATACACACACACACACACAGACAGACACACGCAGACCCACAGACACACACACACACGCAGACAGACACATGCAGACCCACAGACACACACACACACGCAGACACACACACACACACGCAGACAGACACATGCAGACCCACACACACACACAGACACACACGCAGAACCCCCCACCCACACACATGTACACGCAGACAGGCACATGCAGATTCACACAACACAGAGACACAGAGACACACACACAGACACACACGCACACATACCCGTTCGGCGGAGGAGGAAAGGGGGCTGGGAGAGGCCTGCGGAGTCTGCCGAAGGTGCTGCCCCGTGGACGAGCACACGGCCACCACTGAGGCTTCCCTCCCACGTGACAGCAGTTCATTGCGCCTCTTCTGGACACCAGTCCTTTGCAACTTAACCATCTTCTACAAGGAGACATCTACATGTACGGAGTCTGGGCCCCGATCAGTAGTGGATCATTGGTCGGGTGAAGTGCCTTTTCCCTGGCAGATCCTGTGACATTTGGGCCGGCTCGTGGAATATTCTGGCGTGACTCTGAAGGGCACACGGTGATCTCTTTGCCTTGTTTCTGAAATATGTGTGGTTTTCCTTATCATGGTGCCCTGCTTGGTGCCCACGAAGCCGGCAGGGTGGGGACATGCCTGGGGCGTGGGGGTCCGTCAGAGGCCAGCCACGAGCTTGTTCCCAAGTGCCGTGTGAGTGTCCTGATGCCTGCACTTCACATTTTCCGTGAGAAACTCTTAACTCTAGATTTTTATGGAAATCCCCAATTTTATTTTATTTTATTTTATTATTTTTTATTTAAAAATAATTTTAATGTATATTTATTTTTGAGACAGAGACAGAGCATGAACAGGGAGGGGCAGAGAGAGAGAGAGGGAGACACAGAATCTGGAACAGGTTCCAGGCTCCGAGCTGTCAGCACAGAGCCCGATGTGGGGCTCGAACCCATGAACTGTGAGATCATGACGTGAACCGAATTCAGATGCTCAACGAACTGAGCCACCCAGGCGCCCCTGAAAATCCCCAATTCTAAAATGCAGGTAACTAGGGGCGCCCGGGCCCGACCCACTCTGTTGCTCCAGGCAGAACGGTGGTGCCTGGGCGCCTCCTTGCGGGACCCATCTTTTCCTCGGACTCTGTGGTCCTTGAATGTATGAGGCAGAAGAGTTCGGTACCAGAACGTGTACATGGGACCATGCTCTGTGCATCGTCGGAAGCCGAGGGGTCGTTTAATGACGATGTTGACTCTACCCCTGACTTCGGAACCTCTGTCTCTTTTCCACCTTCTCACATTAAGCTTTAGGCGCTCTGGCCACACAGATGCCCAGTTAAAGACATGAAGTTTATCCCCTTCCTTCTGGAGGCAAACACTGAGGAATATTGAAGGTCTAGGATCTTTCCACACAAGAAATTCCGAGGGGCGCCTCGTGGCTCAGTCGGTCAAGCATCGGACTTGACTTCAGCTCAGGTCATGATCTCAGTTTGAGCTTGAGCCCGGCATTGGGATTCTCTCTTTCCCTCTGTTTGCCCCTCTCGCACACGTTCTCTCTCTCCTCTCTCTCAAAATAAATAAACTTTGAAAAAAGAAAGAAAATGAGAAGATATCCCATAAAGACATACTAAAGCCTCAGTGCATGTCGCCGAGGCATAATCTGGAACCTTTACGTCTTGCTTTCGATCGCCTTCTTCTGCGTCTTGCAAACCACCTTACCTGCACTCCATGCCCTGTGTGTTCAGTGGAGTCAAAACATTGCTCATTCTGAAAACCTGAAACGAATCATCTACCTTGGGAAATGCAGCCAGTGTCCTGCTGGCTCTGTAAGTATCTGCAGGGTTGAGGGGGGCGTGGGCCGGTCCGGGGGAGGAAGAGGAGGAGAGGGGAGGCGGGAGGGAGGAGGTCGGTTCGCGGAACACAGCCATACAGACCCAGAGATGCGCAGCGAGCGCTCTCAGAACTAGAGACCGGATGGAGAGAGAGAGGGAGACACTCATCAACGGTGCAGAGACGTCGACACAGAAAATCAGAGTTGAGGGGCGCGTGGGTGGCTCAGTCGGTTAAGCGTCCGACTCTTGGTCAGGTCATGATCTCGCGGTTCGTGGGTTCGAGCCCCGCATCAGGCTCTGTGCTGACAGCTCAGAGCCTGGAGCCTGTTTCAGGGTCTGTGACTCCCTCTCTCTCTGACCCTCCCCTGCTCACGCTGTATCTCTCTCTCTCTCCTAGAAATAAATAAAACATTAAAAAAAAAAAAAAGAAAAGAAAATCAGAGTTGGTAACATGAGTGTGTCTGGGGTCACATTTGCCCTGAACCTACCCCTGAGATGCCCACAACGTCCTAAGTAAGCACCCGCCAGCCACACAACACGTTACGTCATTTTTGGAAAGAGAGAAGGTAAATTGTGTAAAAAATTGTGATAAAAGGCATAAGAACCAGCGAGTTTGGTATTTATTTATTTAAAACAATGTTTTTTAATATTTATTTTTGAGAGAGACAGAGACAGAGAGCGAGTGCGGGAGGGGCAGAGAGAGAGGAAGACACAGAATCCAAAGCAGCTCCAGGCTCCGAGCTGTCAGCACAGAGCCCGACGCGGGGCTCGAACCACCAACTGTGAGATCATGACCTGAGCCGAAGTCAGACGCTCGACCGACCGAGCCCCCAGGAGTCCCACATCTGGTATTTTAAATACAGAGGTAGAGGACAAGATGCCTAACTCCGGGGACGCCTGAGGGGCTCAGCCGGTCAAGCATCTGACTTTAGTTCAGGTCATAATCTCACAGTTCATGGGTTCGAGCCCCGAGATGGGCTCTGCGCTGACAGTGCAGAGCCTCCTTGGGATCCTTTCTCTCCCTTTCCTCTGCCTCTCCCTGCGGTCTCTCTCTCTCTGTTTCTCTCAAAATAAACGAACATTAAAAAAGATGCATAACTACATTCAGAGGAAATGGGGCAAGACAGATGACAGATGAGGAGAGAAGTCATTTGAGGCCACCAGTTGGTCACCCGCCCCCCTTAACAGATGCTGATGGCCCAAGGACACACCAGAGGCTCTTGCACCTGCACGTTCCCAGGCAGCCCCACAGCTGGCCCCTGGGGGACGAGTCACCGTCTGGCACGGGGCCTGGGGAGAGCCACACCCCCGGACAGTGCAGCGGAGCTGGAAGATGCCACTGCTTTGGTCCACCTGGGGGTCTCTTGCCTTCTGGGGAGGGGGTGACCTTGGGGTGGGGGGAAGAGCCTTTGCACTGCGACCAGCGGGCTTCCCCACTCACCATGTCCTGTGCTATTTCTGTGCTTCTCTTTGGGGATTTAGGGTCCCCTCGTGCTCCCCCGACCGCCAGCCCTCGGGAGCCTTTATTTCTCATTTGAAAAGAACCTGATTGGAGCACCTGGGTGGCTCAGTCCGTTGGGCGTCCGACTTCAGCTCAGGTCATGATCTCACAGATAGTGGGTTCAAGCCCCGCGTCAGGCTCTGTGCTGACAGCTCAGAGCCCGAAGCCTGCTTCCGATTCTGTGTCTCCCTCTCTCTCTGCCCCTCCCCATTTATGCTCTGTGTCTCTCTCTCAAAAATAAAAACAGTAAAAAATATTTAAAACCCGTTATTGGAACATAGGCACCCTGATTCGGTTATGTCATTGACTGCTGGACTGCTGTAGTCTCAGCTGAGTCGTTGTGGCAGAGACCCTGTGACTCTCAGAGCCTAAGATATTTACCGTCTGTCCCTTTACAGACACAGTTTTCTGGGGCCTGACATAGGCTACAATGTGGACATCCCCCTGCCTGGAGTGGTGCAGTGCACAACACGCACAGCTGTATTGAAGCGGTATCGCATACAGAATTGCACACGTATTTTACCAAATAAAACAATGCTGTCATGTGGTAATTTGTTTTATCACTGCTGACATTTTGGTTGCCTGTAATTTTTCAGTATTACAAATAATGCTGTGGTAAACATCCTTGTACTTTCATACAGCCTTCTGCATGTTACTAAAGTTACAATTATCTCCAGCCGAGAGCCATGTAAATGCTGGCATGTGTACAATTTAATCAACAATGTGGCAACTTATAGTAAATGAACAATTTTTCAATTTAATATGTATGAGGGCAGGCAGCCTACGAGGAGAAAATCTGTGTGGTTAAGGGGGGGGGAAAAGCCTATAATGAGACAGGAGGCTTTAAAATCCTAAATATGAAAGGCAAGTCAACTAATTTCCAAATAATCGAGAAACTATTCAGTACAGAGAAAATGTAGCTTTTTCACACGCTCAGATTAGCTGTCCCTGCAAACGTGATCCTGATTGACTGGAAGAAGGCGGTTTTCACTCTGAAGGGCAACATCTGCCTTTGTCTGCATCTGTGAGAGTATTTGAACAAAAGCATTCAGAACAGTCGCTGTGTTTTCCATACGGAGCTAATATTTGCATGGATATTGAGATGTTCCCTCCGAAGTAAATATTGACCTCAGTTTTGCTTTGAATCGAGTGCTCAGATCAACACCCACTGGTAACTGTTTATGAAATCGGGTTCTCGTCACGGTGGAATCTGCTGGAGCCAATAGAAGTGGCTGGCTCCTGCTTCCTCTTGATGCGCTGCTTCTTTTAAAAGAATCTAGTGAAGAAAAGTATCTTGTGTCTTTGCATGAAAAAGTCCTCAGCGCATGTGTGGAATAGCACATATGTTACTAACTCATGGCTGACGGTGATGGGCCGCAGGTGGCCTGAAAATGTAGAATGTGGATTCTCTCTTAAGGCCCAGATGTGTCTGCAGAAAGTTTCGCCTGATCGAATGACACCAATCTCGGGCCTGTCAGGCTGCTTACTCAGTTCTGGTAAGTATTTTATTGTATATTATTTTATTTTGTTTTGTTTTGTTCTTATTTATTTTGAGCCAGAGCATGAGCTAGGGAGGGGCAGAGAGAGAGAGAAGGGGAGAGAATCCCAGGCAGGCTCTGCAGAGTCAACACTCTGACTCTCGAACTCATGAAACCACGAGATCGTGACTTGAGCGGAAGTCAAGAGTCGGATGCTTAATGGACTGAGCCCCCAGGTGCCCCACCCGGGAAGTATTTTAAAAAGCGCCTGGTTCCGACAGAGAACATGTTGGTAAAGTGGCCTGTTCACAACCAGACCCTCACAAACAAATAAACCACATGCATAGCTCCCAGCCAGAGCACCCCAAGCCCACACAGTGTACACCTCATGTTTACACGAGGCTGGATGTCACCTTTGGCTGATATTTTTGCCCCCTGGGATCCCCTTAACCTGTTTCACATTCGCATGGCAGAGATTTTCATAAGCTTTCTTTATTTTTAATTTTTTTAATGTTTTATTTATTTCTGAGAGAGAGAGAGAGAGAGAGACGGCGTGATCGGGGAGGGTCAGAGAGAGAGGGAGACACAGAGTCTGAAACAGGCTCCAGGCTCTGAGCTGGCTGTTAACACAGAGCCCTACACGGGGCTCGAACCCACGAACCGTGAGATCATGACCTGAGCCAAAGTCGGATGCTTAACCGACTGAGCCCTCCAGGTGCCCCTTCATAAGCTCTAAAATAAGCAACTGGCACAGTGGGCTCGTTCCAAAGGCTCATGTTTCCTAGCAGATTCCGAGTGGAGTTATGATTTAGGGTGTTCTGGAGCATTCTCTGCCTGGAACTGGAGAGAGCTCTGATTTACTCCCTCCTCTCTCTCTGAGTCTCTCGTACCGGCCTCCCCGACTGCCTCCTCCAGGACCGAAGCGAGCACCAGAGGCAGCAGCGCTGCTTTCGCGCCTGGGCCTAGACATTCCTCAGCTCTCACATTCAGTAACCCCCCGGATTAAGTCAGGGTTCACCCTTTTCAAACCTTAAATCGAGTTCATGCTTCAGCAGAAGCTCTTTCCAGGTAGGAGGCCGTTGCCGCGTGTGTGAACACTTTCCTCCTGCTGTTGCGAACCCTCCAAGACCCTCCCTGTTGGACAGGACAGGCGTGGGGTCTGCTGTGCTGGGGGAGGGGCCCGGCTTTGTTAGGTGGTCGATCGGCAGAGGGGGGATCTTCCGCGCTGTCAGCTCCAAGCAGTCGCTTATCTGCGTGACGTGTGGCCTGGCCTCACGGTCACGGTGGTGTCGCACGATTCACGTGAGGTGACGCGTGTGAAATACCAGGCATGGGCCCGGCCAGCGGCCGACTAAGCCGAGAAGAGTTTCTTCCTGCAGTTTTGTCTTCTGCCTCCCTGACGGCCGCGTTCACAAAGGGACCAACTAGTTTCTGTACCTTTTTTCGTCAGCGGTGTGGACATTTCATAATCATATTGTGTGTGTCTTCATTCTGTGCGGCCGTACTAACAGTTACAACTTGGGTAGATTCGAATCTAATTATCCTGCAAATAAAGCAGTTAGCTTTGCGTAGGGTCAGAGCGAACGGCGTCCGAGAGTTTTGGTTTTGGCTGTAGATTGATGGTTCAGACTAATGGATCTTTTTCGCCTGGGAAAACAAGTGTGGTTTTATGCTTGCGTTTCTTTGGGCTTTAGTTTTCTGTTTGAGAAGAGCTCATTCATATCCTTAAACATGATGTTTTAAAAGCTCTGTTTTTATATGGGAAAAAGATCAAAATGGAATGACCTTGGGCTTAGAAAATGAGACTTGATCCAGCACGGCTCTACCTCTGTGAGGCTTGCACGTGTCCCTTCGCGAAAGTGGAAAGTGGGAAACCAGAGGTGCGTAAGGTGTGCCTCGCGGTGTTAGAGACGCCTGCCCGTGACCGCGGGCACCTTCCTCTGGAGCATTTTCCTTGTGAGTGTGGAGTCTGCACTCAAGTCTGGGAGTGAATGGTTTGCACCCTGGACGCGGCCCTTGGCGGTTAACCAGCGGGAAGGGAAGGAAACTGGTCCGGGCGCAGCCAGAGGGCGTCAGTGGGAACAGCAGGCTGGCCGTCAGCGGGGCCGGAGGGAGGCGAGTCAGAACCCGGGAATTCGCTGCTGCTTCCTCTCCACGACTCACGTGCTGAAGGCGCCTCGAGGCCGGTGCGCCCGTCGAATCTTTGGGTGTACGGCCGAAACGGTGCCTCAGAATTACTCTTTGTCTTTATGAAACACCATGAGAAAAGGAAACAAAAATTGAAGTGACTAATCAAAGGGTTTCCAAACCCAAGAAAAGATCACTGTGCCCCAATTTTCCTGGCAAGGGTCTTTCGTTTTCTCTACGCAGTGGTGCCTACCCAGGGCCAGGTGGGCGTGGCTGAGAGTCACGGAGCCCATTTGATCGTCTTAAGATATTTTTCTACATTTTTCTTCAATGGAAAAAAAGGTGTGTGTGTGTGTGTGTGTGTGTGTGTGTGTGTGTGTTTTGTTTTCAAATCTCCTTTACTAACTAGGGCCAACTTCTCAAAACAAGCTGTTTTTTATCTCAAGTGTTTATATACTGGGTGACAGTTCTTTTCATGCATCAAGGAACAAAAACTGTCACTTCTATGTCCCGATTCCTCCACGTTGCATTGAAGGGCGGATGCTGAAGGGACCGTTTGCACCAAGTCTTTACGAAATCTCTGTTTTGATTTTCAGAGGAGCCATTAGGAACTTCTCTCTGGATATTTTAGATGCCGAGTACGGAGAAGGTACCCACAGCTCCCAGGGAAGATCCGAGTGTGTTGGCAGTAACGGTGACGCTCAGTGTCTGGGGGGCCGCCGGCTCTCTGCTCTCTGAGTTAAGTCCGTAGATTCGTAATCTGCTAATGGTGCGCACTCCCCGCCAAGCTGCAGGAGGTACCCGGTGCTTCTGATCTGGAGCAGACCCACCCCCGTTTTAGATAACATTCATTCTCTCTCTTTTTAAAAACATGGCAGTTTGGGCAAGTGAAGGTGAACGGCTTACCTTGAAGAGAATGTGAAGCTTGGATTATTATTTACAATGAATAAAATCCAATACACCGAAAGTAAACCTTGGGATAAATATCTGTACAATTCCGCCCTCAGGCCTGAAGGCTGTCAGGGAGAGAATTTCCCGTTATCTCTAAAATTTAGTTGTGTTTTAAATAACCTCGGGAAGAGAATTCCTTGACTTTGTTTTTGTTGTTAGATACTTGCGGACGCCTCTCCGTGGCCTGCAGCCCTGACGGTGATACATGGGATTCTGCTCGGTGCAGTCAGGATGGGCTGTAAGATGCTACATTAACAAACAGCCCCCGGAATTTCTGGTGTTTAAAACGACTAAGGCTTATGTCTCTTCATTCTCTGCATCCACTGAGTTCCAGCCGCAGGCCCTGATGGGTGCCCTGGGTTCCCGTCGGGACCCAGGCTGGTGGGGACGGCACCCCCACCTGGAGCGGGGCTGGCGGGTGGGGGAGGGAGGTGCGGGTGCTCTGGCGCACACGGCGTCAGGCCTGAAGTGACACACACCATGTTGTCACTTTTCACTGACCACGGCCAACCGCAGGCCACGCAGGAACACGTGCTGTGTGAGGGAGCAGCTGATGTGGTGCAGTGTGTGGGCTGTGTCCCGGCCCCTCCAGAAGTTATTCGGGGGGGTGCCCACGTGTGCTGGGGGGTGGTGAGCGCTGCGATCAGAGGCGGAGACGGCGCGAAGCCGGGAGGTGACCCGGATGACCAGGGCCGGTTGGGCAGGGAATCTGTGGGGCGCCAGCACCCCGGCAGGGGCCCGAGGGGAGCCACCGGGCCAGCCGCCAGCATCTGTGTGACCCGGACCCTACAGCCATTCCCATTGCCTTTAAGGCTTCATGAATGACTGTGCTTCTAACAGGCACGATTCCCGTTCCAGCTGTGACAGGCTGTCTCGGATTAGACCAGACCTTTGCTCAGGTGGGACGAGGGGTGTGGGGTGGGTGTTCCTACAGCTGGACACGCAGACACACGGACATGGACACACACACGTGCACACAGATACACACACAGATTCACATGCATAGATGCAAACACACAGACACATACACAGATGCACACAGACACACCCAGAGACACAGATTCACAGACACATAGACATACAGACGCACACACAGATGCACACAGACACTGGAGAGATGACCAGGCAGCCAGAACTTGGAGGAAGAAGGTGCCGTGGTTCTAGATTCCAGAAGCAAACCACCCCCAGGGTTAGTGCGTTAAGCCAGTAATTTATCAGTGTCCTTCATGACTCTTGGAGTTGATGGGTTCAGCTGAGCTGTTCTTGTTTGGGGCCCCTAACGCTACTGCAGGCAGGCGGTGGCCGGACGGCATCACCCCGAGGCTCCTCGGTGCTCACGTGTGGCCCAGGGGCTGGATGACTCCACGCAGCCTCTGCACACAGCTGCCTGGGGGCTTCCTCAAAGCTTGGTGGCTTGAGGGGCTCAGACTTCTTACGTGGGACCTCCCTCCCGCAGCAACTATTCTGGTCTCAGGAAGGAGAAACTGCCACTCTGTTCCACTGTGGGGCGGGCAGAGCGTCCCTTCGCCGTAGTATGTAGGTCATGGCGGTCAGTGAACCTGCGCAGATTTGAGGACGCGCCTCCGTTCTCCGTGGGCGGAGGGTCAGAACGTGCACATTGCGCACATCTATGCAGAAGACACAGTGTCTCTGGCGTTCCTGATGTTCAGAACCGCCATCGACCCAGTGCCTTTGCCGACGTTAGGGAAACAAAGTGGACCCGAGTATCGGGAAGGTCGGATCAGGGTGGTGCCGGCGACAGGGCCGACATAAGGGACCCAGAGGAGTGGGCCCAGCGCCCTGCATCAGTGTTTCTCCTGAAGTATTTTCCGAGTGATAGTAACGGTGGGAGCTCTGAGGAACTGAACAGAGTGTCAGCTGCCAGGCTGATGCGCTAAGCCAGGGCCCTCAGCGGTCCCATGGTGCCGTTTTGCCAGAGACAAAAATCGGGTTCTGGACCGGCCCGTGGGACCTGGGCCCATAATCACTCAGGCTTCTGGTTGCAGCTCCCGTAGGGCCAAGAGTAAGGGTGGACAGAGCTAGCGTGACCCTCACAAAACCTCAGCGTCAGCTCTGAAACAGCTCAGTTGCAGGCTAGATTAAGATAGTTTCCTGTAACTCAGACTTCCTGCCAGAAGCCAGATAGGCGCTCTCTGGGGGGAAGGTAGCGCCATCCAGAGCTTCCCATTTTCAGATATGTTAGAACATATATCCCACTACAGACAAGATACAAAGACTGCCTATTCCAGGAATTGGAAGTTTGAGTAGATTCCAGACAAAGGTTAGAAAGTCTTTAGAATAGCTTTTGGTATCTGCTTTATTAGTTTACCTGTAGTATTTTTCTGTGCTTTTGGTTTTGCATTCTTAAATGACAAACGCAATACATTTGCACTGTAGAAACTCTAATAATGTAAAAGCACACAGGTCCCATCCTACACCACACGTGAGGCTCAGATTTCCCCACGCCATCTGGAGAGCATCCGCTCACCGCTAAACTGATGTGCACAGTACTAGATATGCCGTAAGGAAGAGGTCTAGGGATCTGAAACAAGAAGCTGCCGAAACACCCCCCCATGAGCCTTACCTTCTCTTCCCAGCATCCCGGGAACAGCGACCAGACTGTTCTCTCGTTTTTTTTTTTCTTCAGATAATTTTGGTCCTTTCCATGATTTCAGCACGTGACGAGTTTCAGTGAATCATTTTTGCCATGTTCTGTGTTCCATGCGTTTGATGTGTATCTTGTCTTTCCGGCGAAATTTTAGTTCCTTTGTGACTCGCAATGACATCATGATTTTGCGTATTCTGTAAGAGTAAGAGTGTGGTGAAGTGCTTGAAACATTCTGCGTTCGTAGACTTTCGGTAGTAGTTATCTGAAGAATTATCTTCATTCAGTGATATTCTTTTTCTTGTTGTTTAAAAAGTCTGTTTTTATTTTTTTCTTATTCTGGGGGAAAAAAAGGTCTTATGTGGACTGATTAGGGATCTTGTTTAGACAGGTCTGTGGTGATTGTTCGTTAAATACACAGAAGGAATACGGCCAGGATGACGCTGTGTCTGAGGTCACACTTCTGTCGGCTGCACCACACCAGTGAGCACCACCAGGATTTCCCAACGCGAGGAAGCCCTCTGCACTTGGCCTCTGCAGTCCTTGCCATTTCTGCAATCAGGAGCACTATTATTTGCTTAATGTTCTTTTTTTTTTTTTTTGGTCAAGAGGTACTTTATAAATAAAAGAGGTGATAGTAAAATTTTATATTATAAATATCATATAAATGGGAAGCCAGAATTCTGAAAACTACAAATAAGAATTAAACACAGTGAAAACAGGGGCGCCTGGGTGGCTTAGTCGGTTAAGCATCCGACTTTCCGACTTTTGCTTGGGTCATGATCTCGCGGTTCGTGGGTTCGAGCCCCGCGTCGGGCTCTCTGCTGACTGCCAGCTCGGAGCCTGGAGCCTGTTTCAGCCTGTGACTTCCTCTCTCTCTCTGAACCTCCCCTGCTCACGCTGTCTCTCACTCTCAGAAATAAATAAAAACATTAAAAAAAAAAAACACAGTGAAAACAAACGGGCTGAATATTGTCTCCCTAGACGCTCTCACCTGTTCTGCCTCCGTCCGGAGGGGAGGTCAGGACTGCTGGGAATCAGTCCACCAGCCTGATTGGGACATTTTCTCCTGATGTCAACAGCTGGAAAATGCAGAAAAAAGAGTAACTTCCCTATGGATGGTATGACTCTGTCCTTGACCCGGTTTGTGAGCCTCCCAAAATCTCTGCGTGGGGGCTGGCAGGTGTCCCTCTGTCTCTTTAGGAAATCTGGATTTTGGGATTGTTGAGTGAAATGTGTTCAAGCGAGGGCACAATAGTGCCCTGGCTCTTGGTAAAGACAAGGGATATTAGCCATTCTTCTTCCTCTCTTCCTCTCCTTCCTCTTCTCCTTCTTTTCTCCTCCCCTTTCTCTTCCTCCTCTTCCTCATTTTCTTTTATCTGATCTTAATTTTTATTAAAGGGACTGGATACCTATTTATCCTGTTGAATATTCCTGAGGCCATTGCTCCGGCACCTTGGGGCAATTCTCATTTACATACAATTAATATTTCAGTGCTGAGTACTCACCTTCGGCTTTCTGTTCTTCCCGCCATATTCTATCTTTGCCTTTCCCTCTGCGAATCCTAACTTTATCTATTAAAGGGAAGGAACTGAGGGCATAAGTTTAAGAAATCGTTTAAATGAAAACTCCAAACAGCATTAACATTTCAGTGCACCTCATTATTATTACAGAGAAGGGCAGGAAATACACAAGGTAAAATTAACACAGCCTTGGCTGAAGTTCATGGCTTTGATGAAGACGTTGTCTCCAAGGAACAGTGGGACTTAGGGTTGATTAAACTGGGATTTCATCATCTCTCAGCCTTGAATGCCGGAGATAAAAAGTCATTTGATCTAATTAGACAATCTTATGGGGGCTTTTAAAGAACCCACCTATGGTGATATTTCTTTCTTTTCATTTTTAAATCTTAGAAATGGATTTTCGGATGTGTGAATCTCTTTCTTTCGTTTGAGAATCAATATTTTCTAAGAAGGACGAGCATGATCAGCTAGCACCCTGAAAGCTTTTGGTGACTACCTTACTGAGACTTTATGAAATTGTAGTTTTGTATGTGTACGGATAGGTGTGTGTGTGTGTGTGTGTGTGTGTGCGCGCACACGCCTGTAGCATATAGGCCACGGAATGTGTGTTATATAGGGATATGTGTGTGTATTTACTGTTCCCCAGACTGCACCCTGGGTTGTGATAAAGTTACATAAACTAACACGTACTATTCTTTAGACCTCCACTGTTTTATAATCAAACAGCACACTCCGCTCTGGGTGATATTCATCAAGCGAGTAGAGCCGGGCAGCGGCTGCGCTTGGGTATGGCCTCATGGGTTGTCACAGCAGTCCTGTGGGGGGGCCTCTGCTGTCTGCCTCGCAGCGGAGGGACAGGGACTTCAGAAGCTTGCCAGGCCTCCGGGCGGTAAAGGGACAAGCTGGCGTCCGTGGCTGGAGAAGGGACTGCTTCATAGGTCACTCGCTAGGGCTCAGGAGGCACAGCACAGTGAACCGAACTTCTTACTCCAATGTGTGCATTTTGGAAGGTCTGGATTATCTGTCTGTTTGTGCTTTTCTCCAAGTATAATTTGTTCCTGGGTTGAACTTGGAAGGTCTGGGGCTTTTCTTCCTATTTATTAGATACCGAGAACTGGACATACATTTAAATAAAGAATTCCAGCACTAGGTCACATGGGCACGTGCCCTGCCCCCCACATGAGGGCTGGGAGCCCTGGGGTGTCACCGTGATGGTCAGGTCTGCCTCACTTCCAGCCGCCCCCCTTTCCACGACAGCAGGTGCGTTGTAAAGAGGGAGAGAGGAGCCTCTCTGAGCACCATTCTCCAAAGAGGATGGTGTCCTTTCCTTGTGGGTGTGTCCTTGGGGGTGTGGATGGAAGACACTGGGACTTCTACTTGCATATTTAAATTTTATCCCAAATGATGTTGTTTTTTTTTTTTTTTTAAAAATTAATGTTTATTTTTGAGAGAGAGAGTGAGCGAGCAGAGGAGGGGCAGAGAGAAAGGGAGACACAGAATCTGAATCAGGCTCGAGGCTCTGGGCTGTCAGCACAGAGCCTGACGTGGGGCTTGAACACACGAACTGTGAGATCAGGACCTGAGCCGAAGTTAGACGCTTAACCAATGGAACCACCCAGGTGCCCCGTATCCTAAGCAATGTTTTAAAAAATTTTGAGATTGCATTTTATAATACACATACAATATTAAAGTAGTGCGTGTATATAATTGACATGTAAGAAAAATGTGTAAGTACATATGGCGTATATACGTGTACAGTATATATAAATGTTTATGTGTGAATTATGTGCACACAGTGTTGTACTGATAGGTGTATAGTACACGTACTATACTATGCTACTGTAGTATACATGAACTGCCTGTAATGTTGAAACGCCCAGAATTCGAGAGAACCCCAAAAACAGACCACCAGAGACCAGAGTCAAAGCCAAGCGGCAAGGGTTGTTTATTTGCAGGTTCGAACCCGGTCCTCCGCGCAGTCACTCGTTGCCGGTGACGCTGAGAGGCCCTGAACAAAGCCTCTGCAGCCTTTTTATAGACAGAAGTAAACAAGTCATGGGGAGGGACAGATTTCCATGGTTACAAGTTTGCCATTGGTTAACATTCAAATGTGAACATATACCGTATCTGATTGGTTCCCGCCATCAGGTTTGGCTGGATCTAATTACAACATTTGGGATACCTTTGAATTCAGTCTATCATAGAGCGAGTTTTAAGTCTTGTTTGGCGACTAACAAGTTAACATCTCTCTCTCCAGGCCCTTCTCTCAGCAAGGTGGGGGGTGGCTGCTGGCCTTTTGGGAGTGGCTGCCCCCAGGGGGCTAGTCCCTTGGGCAATCCGGCGGCGGGGAAGCGAGCCTTAAGCTTTGTTACAGAAGCAGAGAGAGCTGGTTAGGTGTTAGCTTCCCGCAGCGCAGGCATTTGCCCAGAAGTGGAAAAGCTGGTTAAGTTTATTTAGGCCTGGGGCTATGTGCAGCCCGAGGTTTCTTTTAATGGAGGACTAAATTTTTGGCTCTACATTCCCCCCTTCTCTTGTGTATTTGAAGGCCCAATCATGGGTCTTCGGTCGGGTCCCAATCATTAGGGTGGCGATACTGCAACCTAAGTATTATGGGGTGTATTGTCCCCGGACATTCTTGCATGAAGGCAAGCAATCTAGTTAAATGACAAAATCTAAATCTTAGATGGACATACATTGTTAAGGATTTGACAAGAGTTCAGTATGATGCAATTGCCATAGAAATTTAGTTATTTTTGTGACATATAATAACTCTTATAACAAAACATTAAAACTTTAGGATTTACATATATATTTGGGCAGTAATAGCACTTACCCATGCAATATAACCTAAGGTTTACTGTTATGTATAGTGTTTTTCCAAGTAACCTAGCATTTTAGATAAAAGGGCCTAATTGGCCAAAAGACCCCCTTTTTTACTGTTTAAATCCTGGGAAGTTTGTTAAAACCTTAGGAAGCTATAAAGCGTATCCTAAATAGGATTACAGATCATTACAAACCTTAAAGCTTTTTTTTTTCAACCAAAGTGACAATAATAGATCTTAAAGGCGAATGCATAACATAATATAGTAGTTAGAAACCAACATTGGTTGGGGTAACTATGCAATCAAAGACCTGATAAAGATGAAACCTAAAGCTTCGGGTTTTCTTGGCAGAAAAAAGGAGAAAACTTTTGTTTACATTGTCTTATCAAGAGCAGATTTACAATCCAAGAAAACTTTGTCTTTTGACCGGAGAGAAAAGCAGAGTTTTTAACCTTATACCAGTGTACTTTTCAAATTCCATTCATTTCAACCAGTCTATCCTGAGCACATATAAAATTCCTTTTCAAAGATTTCCCTTCACAGCCTTCTACATCTTTCCTTTGCCTTTAAACTTTGTCCCAAAGCCATTTCTCTCTAAGCAACCAGTCTTATTTAGGACAAAATTACTTTCTTTTACCCTCAACAAAAATGTATTTCCATTTCTTATATCCTTTTTTTATGGATCTCTCAGTTTTTTATATACAGGGTTGCTTTCCATCAGTCTCAAGTACACTTAGCAGAATTTTAACTTGGGAAACCTTAGTCTCCAATTGAGGACCTAGTAACCAATTGAGAGGTGTTTACACTAGAATTTTTAAATCACTTTTTTAAAAGGTCTAAATAGTCTTACTTTTTCTGCAATAGGAAGCTGAAAACTCAAACCTATGTTTAGTAACTATGTATTTTGTTTTGATAGAAGTCATGCAATTCAGGCCAGACATGTTTTCAAAAGGAGTTAGAATGCAAAAGGGAGGAGAGCTATCCAGTCTCCGCCAGTCTCCAAGGTCAATTTAATTAAGGTCTCTTTTAGAGTTCTATTTATTTTTTATCTGTCCTGAACTCTGGGGTTTGTATGCACAGTGTAATTTCCAATTAATCCCCAGGGCCGTGGCTAAATTCTGGCTTACTTTGGACATAAATATAGGTCCGTTGTCTGACCCTATCATCTGAGGAAAGCCATACTTTATGAAGATGTCTTTCAGGAATTTCTCACGTTTGGTTGGGAGTGCTCGGCGGGCGGTGGTTCCTCAGCTCCTTGGTAGGTGTTTTTCCTTATCAAGGGCCATTACTTTACCGTGGAGATCCCAGAGCTAGCCATCCGCAATGACGAGGAGCTTAACAAGCTTCTAGAGTCTAGGTCAAATCCCGCATATCTGGTGTCAGCAGCGTTTCAGGCAAGCCTTCAAGTGCGTGGTGGTCGGCGATTGGTGAGTGCGCCTTGCGGAGGCCACGGGTTGGGCGGGGACGCCCCCGGAGACCTTGCCCGGGCTGGGGCTGGGCGTATGGCTCCGGGGATGTGGGAGCCACGGGGGTGCAGGCGGCTGGCTTGGGGCCGGTGCCGTGGCCCTCATGCCCTGATGTCCCTACCGCGCGCTCCTCAGAATGTTGAGCCCAGTGTCCATTAGGAACTCAGTGGATCGCCCTTTTACTTTTAGGGTTACCCTGGGTTTGGGGAGGGGTGCCGAACCCCGTTTCCCCTAGTCACTGTCATTTCCCATTACTAGAATGAGAGTTTCAGATTTATTCTTGGGGCATTCTTTGGCCCAATGTTCTTTCTCTTTGCCGTAGGCGCATTGATTTTTGCTTAATTGGGGGCGCCCCTCGAGCCGCTGGGAGTTCTCCTTACCTTCTTTTCCTGGAGCCAACTGTCTGAGGCGTCTTTTTCGGTCCTCCAGTTCCGCAGTTCCCGCGAGTAGCATCTCGGCTAGACCCTGGTTTTGTCTCTTTTCAGCCCTTACCTGCTTGTCCTCTGCACTGTCCCTGCTGCTGTGTACCCTCTCTGCCACGACCACTAGACCTTGGAGGCTCTTTTTCCTAGACGTTCTAGTTTCTGAAGTTTTCTCCAATTGTTGGGAGCAGACTGACAAAAGCCATGGCCACCGCAGCTAAGTTTTGCTGGGGCCTCTGGATCTATAGGAGTGCACTGGCGGAATGTCTTTATTACTCTCTTAAGGAACGCTGTGGGGCTTTCCTCTGGTCCCTGACTGACAATGTAGGCTTGCGAGCTGCAGCCTTGAGACCTCCCAACAGAGTCTGGCGGTAGACGAAGAGACTCTCCTTACCTTTAGCCAAGTTGTAGTTTCAATCTGGCCATGCCAGGGGAAACCTAGCGTCATTTTGAGCCTGGTCAGGAGTGGGAACTCTAGTGGGCCCAGGAACCAATTTTCTGGGTTCAGACTGGATTATTTTCCATTTCTCAGTACTGAACATGCCGGGAGCCACACTGGCCTCTCTGGATGGCAGTCGCAGCAAGGAAATGTCAGTGTTTGCATAGCTTCAGCCATGAGAAATGAAAACTGGCATCTCCCTCTGCCACTACTGGCTCGTGCTGGAAATAAGCCTACTGGTATTGACCAGGCCTCACAATATTCCATATTAGACTCATATTCTGAACACAGACTGAACATAGATACCTCATAAGGAAAAGTATATTCCTGCCTTTACAAAAGAGACTTTAGATGAAAGCTCCGTGGGCAATTGTCAAAAGGCCCTTCCTATGGGCCTTGCAGACCCAAGACTCAGACAATAAAGGGGGTTAAGAACACAAGAGTTACAATTGAGCCTGGCCCTGAGACAAAGAGCCTAATCTAAAGTTAAGGTACAGATAAGGGCAGAACATAAGTTACTACATTTATCTTTGCTAATTGCTGAAGCATAGCAGCCCCTTCCTCAAGGCCCACATTCCACAAACATTTTCCCTTATACTGGCAGCTGGGATGAGGATAGATAAGAGTAACTAAAACATAACCCAGGCGCAAAGACTGACATATTTACGGCCCCCATGGTGCTTGCACATTCAGCTTCAAGGAAAAGGCTCATTCAAGCAATTTAGGAATAAGCCTAATAAACATTTTACAAATAATTAGCCCTTGTAAAAATTCTGTCTTCTGATGTTATAGTATCGTTTAACCTTAAAATAAAGACACCAAAACCAACAGGACAGAGATGACTGCCTGGTGATCAGAAAGAATCTCAGGGCTCTCTCATTCTCTTTTGCTGACACCGTCTATCCTTCAGGGACTCCTGGACCTGTCGGAGCCGGCGCGGCCTCCGACATGAACAGAACCTGCAACAATTCACGGCGGCTTCGGGTCCCTTGGGCGGGGCCCATTTCCCCAGGGCCGCTGGGTCCGGTGGGGCAGGGGGCCCCTGTGGTTCGGGTGGCGCCTTTGTTCCTCCTGCTGGGTCCTGTGGAGGAGGTTGCCTAAGGAGGGGGAGAAGTTAATTTTTCCTCCGTTTCGCCCTGTAAGAAAGGGTAGAGCGGCGCAGAGGGTTCAGTTTTCCTTTTCGGCAGCTCCAAAGCCCGGGAGGGCGGGTGCTTTTTAGTCACCGCCAGGGTGTCAGGTTTCTGTGGAGGCAAGAAACTTTTAATCCAAGGGGGTGGGTTATCAACCAGATCAGCCCAAACCATGATGTCCGGTGGCCATTTCACATTGAAAGTGGGCCATTCTGTGCAGCAGTAAGTTTAAAATGGACCCTTCCTAACAGTCACTGAGAGGTTATGGGCTAACATTAAGTCTAGGGGTTTGGATGAAGTCTGTCTCATAACGTCAGTCTCAGTCACAAGGTAATAAACACCAACAGAGAAAATTGACAATTCGACATAGACATACACAGAGAGAGACTGATAACAGAGTCCGCTGTGCACAGACACAGACACAGAGAGACCGATAACAGAGTTCGCTGCGCACAGACACAGACACAGAGAGACCGATAACAGAGTTCGCTGCGCACAGACACAGACACACAGAGACCGATAACAGAGTTCGCTGCGCACAAACACAGAGACACAGAGACCGATAACAGAGTTCGCTGCGCACAAACACAGAAGGCTAGCCAACAGAAGAAGGCGCCGGCCTCGAACCGGTGCGCCCCCCAGAAGAAGGCGCCGGCCTCGAACCGGTTCGCCCCCCAGAAGAAGGCGCCGGCCTCGAACCGGTTCGCCCCCCAGAAGAAGGCGCCGGCCTCGAACCGGTGCGCCCCCCAGAAGAAGGCGCCGGCCTCGAACCGGTGCGCCCCCCAGAAGAAGGCGCCGGCCTCGAACCGGTGCGCCCCCAGAAGAAGGCGCCGGCCTCGAACCGGTGCGCCCGCCGGCCTCGAACCGGCTCACCCGCCGGCCTCGAACCGGCTCACCCGCCGGCCTCGAACCGGCTCGCCCGCCGGCCTCGAACCGGCTCACCAGATGGGCACCGTAGGACGTCTCCTCGGTCCCTACCGACTGCTCTATAGCGCGTCCGCCAGAGCCAGTACAGTCCCCGATGCAGATTCCGTGCGGCAGAAACCGAAACAAACAGATAAGACAGAAACTGATGCTGAGACAAACAGACAGACAGAGCCGGCTCACTTACTGATCGGTCTTAGGAACAACCCGTTGACTTGGGGTCTGGTGGGTCTGGAGGGGAAATATCCCGGACGAGCCCCCATATGAAACGCCCAGAATTCGAGAGAACCCCAAAAACAGACCACCAGAGACCAGAGTCAAAGCCAAGCGGCAAGGGTTGTTTATTTGCAGGTTCGAACCCGGTCCTCCGCGCAGTCACTCGTTGCCGGTGACGCTGAGAGGCCCTGAACAAAGCCTCTGCAGCCTTTTTATAGACAGAAGTAAACAAGTCATGGGGAGGGACAGATTTCCATGGACAGATTTCCATGGTTACAAGTTTGCCATTGGTTAACATTCAAATGTGAACATATACCGTATCTGATTGGTTCCCGCCATCAGGTTTGGCTGGATCTAATTACAACATTTGGGATACCTTTGAATTCAGTCTATCATAGAGCGAGTTTTAAGTCTTGTTTGGCGACTAACAGGTTAACATCTCTCTCTCCAGGCCCTTCTCTCAGCAAGGTGGGGGGTGGCTGCTGGCCTTTTGGGAGTGGCTGCCCCCAGGGGGCTAGTCCCTTGGGCAATCCGGCGGCGGGGAAGCAAGCCTTAAGCTTTGTTACAGAAGCAGAGAGAGCTGGTTAGGTGTTAGCTTCCCGCAGCGCAGGCATTTGCCCAGAAGTGGAAAAGCTGGTTAAGTTTATTTAGGCCTGGGGCTATGTGCAGCCCGAGGTTTCTTTTAATGGAGGACTAAATTTTTGGCTCTACAATGTATGTCATAATACGTGGTATATGTATGTTCATATGTATTTCCTTATGGTGAGTGTAAGTGCACGGATGTTTATGGGAGGCACCCAGGATCTCCTTTACTGCCCAGGGGCACATTTGGTTTTTAATGAGGAGAAATGCAGAAGCCAGTGTGTTCACTCCTCTGCTCGCAAGGTGTGTGAATCCAGGCCCCCGGAAGTCTTCGTGGCCTGTGCCTTGGTTGGCTCTCACCTCCCAGGCACCGAAGGCTTTGGACGGTCCCAGACAGGCCCTTCCCCCACCAGTGAGGTTCTTCTGGGTCCTGGGCTTTTAATTTGCATAATCTTTGATTACAGTTCGGTCAAATCATTTTCTTGTTTGTTTTTCATTGTCTTTCTTTTTGAGAATCATCTTTGCCTTATTGCTATTTTATATTTACTTTTTTGATGTGTTTTCAAATTTATTTTGAGAGAGAGGGAGAGAGAGGGGGGCAGAGAGAGAGAATCCCAAGCAGGCCCTGTGCTGTCAGGCAGAGCCCGATACGGGGCTCGATCCCATGAACCATGAGACCATGACCTGAGCCGAAATCAAGAGTCAGATGCTCAACCAATGGAGCCACCCAGGTGCACCGTGTCTGTTTTTTAATGTTGGGGTTTCATCCTTTTTTTAAAAATTAATTTCCAAGAGCTGTTTTTTATGGAAGGCCAGCTTTACCATATGTCACAGGTTTTTATTTCTGTTTCTTACAGAGTTGTAGCAATAGCTGCTACACGCAGAGCCATGTCTGTGTCAAGCAGCCCTGTTTTACTTCCCTTCCTTGTAATTCAGGGCAGAGGGGCCTGATTTAAAGTCTGAGTGAGGAGCCCAGGCTGTGCTGGGCGGTGGGCCTCCGGCCCCGCGTGTGGAGGGATCCGCAAGCCCATTCGGATTGAGTCCGGACCGTATATGCCGCTGTCACTTGGGGTGTTTTAGGAAGAAGGCTGGAGCAGAGTTTCTGTTCTCGAGATTCCCCTCACGGCAACCTTATTTACTTCTTTTTATCTGAGCTCAAGGGTGATTTAGGGAAGACACCACTGACACCTCTAAGTTAACAACGGTCTCCCCCACGGCGTTTAATCCTGATTCATGTCCAGGGTTTCAGAGCGGGAACCCTCTGTAACAGAGACACAGCCGCTGTTCCCGAAAAGCGCGTTGAACGACCAGATTTTATTGGTTCATGAAAATGTCAGAGGGTTAATATCTCTGTTGGGTGGGACAGCTGTTTAGTGTGAAGTTTGGGAAATTGCTTTATTTTTTGGTTTGAAGGGAGAAAACATAGATGTTCTGGATTACATTTGGCGTGTAATCGTATGAGGCAGATGTATTAAATTAGCCTTACCCGGGCTTTTGGAGATCTGGCTCCAAACAGTAAGTTTTACTTGACGTTTTCATTTGCAGGTGGCGTGAAGCCACGTCATGTATATTTCATGGGCTGCAAAGAGCCCCAGACGTCGACGGACCAACCTGAGGCCGTAGCTCATTCACACAGCAGCACGCGGTGGGGGACCAGATTGTCTACGGTGATGTTTTGGGTTAAAAATATTAACGGCAAATCAAAACCACAAAACCACTAAAGCAAAGCTTTTTTTGTTTGGTGGGACAAAATGCCTATTAGTAAGGCCTGAGCGGGTCTAGAGCCAGAATACATTTCTTCTCGCTTTCCTCTTCCATGAAAACATGGGCGCTTTGGTTCAGAGAACTTGCGTCATTGAGGAAGGCAAAGTCAAGGTGCCATCCTGTTTTTTACCTGATTCTACTACTCAAAGCTTTAGAAGGTGTGTTGTTTGCAGATCTAGTGATTCAAATGAAGTCATTTGCATATGTGAATTTTGCACTAAAATCTTCACCCCAAAACCTTTTGCCTTGTAAAGAACACTCAGGAGAGGGGCGCCTCAGTCGGTTAAGCATCCGACTTTGGATCAGGTCATGACCTCACCGTTCGTGAGTTCTGGCCCCGCATCGGGCTCTGTGCTGACAGCTCAGAGCCTGGAGCTGCTTCAAATTCTGTGTCTCCCTCTCTCTCTGCCCCTTCCCTGCTCAAATTCTCTCCCTCTTCACCCTTCACCTTTCAAAATAAATAAGCAAACAGTAAAAAAGAAATATCCTTGAGAATAAATTATTTTGGGGGAGATGTCAAATGAAAAAATTATCAGAGAGTACTTGCCACAAATATATATACTTCGAAGACAACGAGCAGCATCTGTAAACAGTATTAGATTTAGATGGCACATTTGTTTCCGTGTAAATGCCACCATATTTCCCTTGGAGATGTGACCTGGCGGTGGTCACGCACGTAGGTAGGCGTTTACTGCCAGTTAACAAACACCGGAGGCACGTTTTCTGTTTCCTAGAGTGTTTCTCAGACTAACCCTTTCCCCTGTAGGCAGAGAATAGATTCCCGCCCCCCCACCCCCCCGCCTTTTATCTGCCTTTCCTTCTTTGCTTTGCAAAATTTGGAATCAATTAGGGAATAGATTTGTTAATGGGTGCCTTAATTAGTCTGTTAATGGCTATAGCTACAGAGTAATGTTTTTACAAGGTGCCCAGATTTCTTAGGTTTGTAGAAACATGAGTATAGTAATGGTTGCCTCTGACTGCTGTGTATTTTTTTTTTTTTTTTTTAAACCATGTGTGTAAACAGCAGTAGATAGCGAGGGGTCACTTTACTGCGGTGAGGCATCTCTTTCTGGAGTCAAGGAGGGGTCCTCTCTCTGATTTTAATGATTCATGGGAAGGGTCTATTTTATGTGCATAGAAGGGAAGCAGTGTCATGATGTTGGGTAAGCCCTACTTTTGCTTGGGGAAGAGCTAATATACTCCTCTTTGCGTTAAGAAATGCAGAATGCGGGGCGCCTGGGTGGCTTAGTCGGTTAAGCGTCCGACTTTCGCTCGGGTCATGATCTCGCGGTTCGTGGGTTCGAGCCCCGCGTCGGGCTCTGTGCTGACTGCCAGCTCAGAGCCTGGAGCCTGTTTCAGTCTGTGACTCCCTCTCTCTCTGACCCTCCCGTGCTCACGCTGTCTCTCTCTCTCTCCTAGAAATAAATAAAAATATTAAAAAAAAAACAAAAACAAAGAAATGCAGAATGTACTTGAACCGTGGTACACGCTCTCAGCATTCATGTGCGCGTGCGGGGGCACGCACACACTCACACACACACACACACACACACAGCCTCCCTCCCTGAAGATGCAAGCACTTGATTACAGCGTGCAGACGGCCGTCCCGCGGGGCATGTGAAGCCTGCGTGGCTGTCGAGAGCCAGCAGGTGGAAACCGCCTGTCTGCTGTCCCCGGGAGCCCCCGAGGTCTTGTGGTCTGAGCCACACGTGGCCGCAGACGTCTGGGAGGAGATGGCGCTGAACTTCGCCAGACGCAGAATGGTGGTGGCAGCCCCGGCCCCTTGGAGGGGCTCTGCGTGTGTCCCGTCCCGTGTATGATGGTGGATGCGCTGAAGTGGTGACCCCACCATGGCCACACTTGTTTTCTAAAATTTTCTAATGTTTATTTTTTATTTTTGAGAGAGAGAGAGCGAGAGAGCACAGATGGGGGGCAGAGAGAGAGGGAGACACAGAATCCGAAACAGGCTCCAGGCTCCGAGCTGTCAGCACAGAGCCCGAGGCAGCCAAGTCGGATGCTCACGACTGAGTCAGCACCTCTTCTCGTCTTACACACTGAGGCCAGACAGTAGAAACCCGCCGACCCCCAGCTCAGGGGCCTAGGATGTCAGCCTGGTGGTGGCCGGGGCGGGGCGGGGAGGCACAGGTTGGCGCCCCCATCAGCGGTTCCGAAAAGGGGTGGGGCACTCGGACGCCCTGGAGGCTCTTTTGAAAGTGGCGAATCCCAGCACCACGCCCTGTGGCTTGCAGGACCGGAAAAATCATACATCCCATCAGTTTTTTGTGAAGAACGGTCGAGATGCACAGACCGAGTCACTTCTTGAACCTGAGAAGTATTTGGGGAGGGCACACGCCTGCTTTGAGGGGCGGCCGTGGGGACCCGGGTGGAAACCGGAGCTGCGTGTGTGTGTGGTGGGGGTTTCTCTTTGGTATAATTTTATTCTTCATAAGAACCACGAATTCGTGTAAAAATACAAGCGAATCCAGAAGGAAATACTGTTTCGTGGTGAAGTCAGGGGCGAGCTGGGAAGCAGGGCTGTGTTTTCCCGCTGGTCGGCATGAAACACAACAGGGGTCTGAGTGCCATGAATTCTGCCCTGGGTTCAGGTGGAGAAACCTCTCCGGAGTCTGTGAATGGCAAACCGAGTTGGGTTTTGGAGCGCACCTGTGTCCTCGGACAACCCGCAGTCAAGCGTGAGAATTTTGGAGAGCGAAGCGTCGAGGCCCGTGAGAGCCACTTACCACTTGCAGGGGACACGGTGTGAAGAAGCGGGTGTGCGAGGCCGAGCCTCTGGCGTGTGTCGTTGGTTGACTGGCTCTCGCTTTGGTGGAAGCCAGGTGGGGGAGGGTGTGCCAAACGAAACAGAGCTCCCTGAGGGTAACAGTGGGTCATCGGAGGCGTTGCCTTTGTGGGACGTCCCCAGGACTCAGACATGTGACAGTTAAGAGAGCCTCTGCCTGGGTCATGGCAGGGTCTGGGTGGCGGCGACAGGCAGAGCTGAGCAGCTTTGGCCACGTCTCATCCTGTGTGATCGTCCCTTCATGCCGCAGGGGACAAGCACAGACCCCTGCAAGCAGAGAGAGGCGGTGCTGGTGTCTGTCTCATGCACACAACCACGCGGTGCTCCGTGTACATCGTCACATGTGAGCACGACCACACAGTGCTCCACGTACATCATCACACGTGACCACGACCACACGGTGCTCTGTGTACAGCATCACACATGACCACGACCACATAGTGCTCACACATGACCACGACCACACAGTCCTCCGTGTACAGCATCACACGTGACCACGACCACACAGTGCTCCACATCCATCATCACACGTGACCACGACCACACGGTGCTCCATGTACATCCTCACACGTGACCACGACCACACGGTGCTCCGTGTACATCATCACACGTGACCACGACCACACAGTGCTCCACATCCATCATCCCACGTGACCACGACCACACAGTGCTCCACATCCAGCCTCACACGTGACACACACGACCACGACAGTGTGCCCTCACACGTGACCACGACCACGTGCTCATCCATCATCACACGTGACCACGACCACACAGTGCTCCGTGTACATCATCCCACGTGACCACGACCACACAGTGCTCCACATCCATCATCACACGTGACCACGACCACACGGTGCTCCGTGTACATCATCACACGTGACCACGACCACACAGTGCTCCACATCCATCATCACACATGACCACGACCACACGGTGCTCCGTGTACACCATCACACGTGACCCTCCCTGTGGCAGGAGAACGGGACAGACAGCATCCGCTCTTCAGAAATGGACGGGCTCCCTGGGCTGTAGCGGAGGGGATGGTGACTTGCTGTAAAGGGCCAGCTAGTGAATGTTTTGCACAAGTCACACAATGTCTGTGTCCCGTGCTGTCCTCCGTGTGGGGGACATGTGGGCCCTCAGAGGCCGTGGTGAGGGCAGGGCCGTGGTGGGCGGGGAGGGCGGAGGGGGGGCAGGTCGGGGAGGGGGGAGAGTGCCCACACCGTTGGACCCCTCGCGTCCTTTGTCACTTAGAAATTTGGGTAGCAGGTGGCAGGAAAAGTCGCTTTTCAGCATATGTCCAATTACAGTGACTTTTCTGTCCCCAGTTACTGGAAGTTCTGACTAAAACACTCAGGCTTAATTTTTTGTAACAGTCCCTGTGGTCGTAATAACGAACCCTCATGACGTACTTCCTGCGCCCACACGCCGCTCTGGGGGTGTGTGCGTGCGTGCATGCCTGTGCACGGCTGTGCATGTGCACGCGTGCGTGTGTGTGTGTGCACATGCGTGTGCTCTGCCTGCCTACCCGTTTGTCCCCCTCTGTCCCCAAGCCCCGTCCGGGCGTCCCCCCGGGGACTGAGCGAGTGGGCGCGCAGCCCGATTCTCTCACAGGAGGGACACGGCGGACTTAGAGCCCGGCCTCGTTCGTGGTCAGACCCGGCTTCTCACAAGGGACGGCTCTGCCGCTTTGCCAGGGGCCTTTGGTCACATCAGACCGAGTGTCGAGAGTTGCTCATCCTGACTCGGGGGCGGAGTTCGTGCTTTGGAGGCCACACCCTTTCCCTTCCCGCCTGCCCCCAGGTCCGGCCGTGGCCCCTGGATGTGGCCCTTGTCTTCCTCCCCCCTCCCCCTCCCTCCCCCTTCCCTCCTCCCTCCCTCCTTCCTGTTAGCAGAGAAGAGGGTAAAGGTCTTTGCCTGCCAACCAACCACGTCAGCCACTGATAACCGCTTGGATTTAATTTCAGGGCTCAAACTGCGTCCCGCCGTAGGTGATAGGTTGTCATTGGGCGGCGGTGGGGGCGGGCGGGATGTAAGACCGCTGTGAATGCTAATAGACAGTTTGAGACCTACGTGCGTGGATAGATTAGCGTTAACGTTATTTATAAAGATAATAATTATATAAGTTCTAAATTCACAGAAATGGTTTGGCTTAATGATTTCTAAATGCGCACCATAGAACATTAGGCGGGTTTTATTAATTCTATTTACGTACGGAGAAGCAAAGACTGAGAACCCTGAATCTTGAATGCGCCCAAAGAGCGAGCCGTCGAAAACCCTCTCGCCCCGTGGGATGCATTTCTGAGCCACAGCAGCCGGGTCAGGGCGATGCCCCAGCAGCTTTCCTGGCCAGTCATTCCTGCTTCCGAGGACCCCCGCTTTGCCGGTCTTTGGCGTCTTTGGCGACTATGGGCACCTTTGCATATAATTTACATACAGTGGTTTTCACTGCGGTAAGAGAATATAGTTATTAATGGCCCTGCTGTAAACGCAGCTGAGCATAAGCCTTCATTTACGGAGTCTGTCTTGAGGGCACACTTCATTTCACTTAGAATAAATTATCATACGTTTATCATTAGTTAGCAAGTTATTAACATTAATATAAACAAATATGTGGCACATTTCTTCAGGAAGATTACGTTTTTAATCACTTAGTGAATGTAGCAGGCAGCTTATACATATTTTATTTTTTAATGGATGTGCTCTCCCCGGTTTCCGGATTCACACGGAGCACAGCACTTGGCATCTGTTAGCTCGGGATGGGCTTCGTCGAGGCAAGGGGGTTAAACGGGAACTTTCTCAGAGACCCTTTTAGCCCTGAGACTCGCTGTGTGATTCCTGGTTGAGGAATCCTGCTCGTTCTACTGCAAGGGTGGACCTCAGTGAAATGTCAGAGCCGGAAGCGAGGCGTCAGGGCGCCCGGCTCAGATCATGGGTTCCTCCAACGGCAGTTAGGATGGAAGCGACCATGGCCCGTGTCTAGTGAGCTCGGTGGCTAAAGGAGGACCGGGGATTCTGTCGAAAGTTCTACGCTTTGCATCCCATGAGCTCCAGGTGTGGGAGGAGCGTGCTGGTGTTGGTGTGAGTGTTTCTCTCTCGTGTGTGCGCCCCGGGCCCCAGCCTCTCACCGAGCACTGACTGCGTAGGGCGGAAACACGCCTTTTGGGACCAGGAGAGACTGAGCACTGCTGTCGGTGGACCGATTGGGCAGGTTACATAGTTCCTTCACCTGAAAATGGGGATAATAATAGTATTTATTTCACAGGCTGGCAGGAAGGCCTCACGTGGACAGAGCTCAGTGCAAGACTAGCCGGAAGGAAGCGCTCAAGGGGAACCCGGGGGGCTCAGTCTGCTGAGCATCCGATTTGGGCTCGGGTCATCGTCTTGTGGTTTGCGAGTTCGAGCCCCATATTGGGCTCTGTGCTGTCAGCACAGAACCTGCTTTGGGTCCTCTGTCTTTCCCTCATTCTCCTTCCCTCTCTGGCTCTCACTCCCTTCTCAAAAATAAATAAACATT
>JAESUZ010000526.1:1800000-2159564 GCA_017311185.1 Proteles cristata cristata | reverse complement strand
CAAAATATTAACAAACTGAATTCAATGACACATTAAAAGGATCATCTACCATGATGGAGTGGGATTCATCAATGAGATGCAAAAACGGTTCAACACATGCAAATCAACACATGTAATACACCACATATATAGGAGGAAAGATAAAAATCATATGATCTTCTCACTAGATGTAGAAAAGGTGGAAAAATTCAACATACTTAAATGATGAAATCTCTCCAAAAATTGGGTATAGAAGAAACATAACTCAACATAATACAAGCCATATATAAGAATCCCACAGATAATATCACACTCAGTGGTGAAAGGTTGAAAGCTTTTCCTCTAAGACTAGGAACAAAACAAGGGTCACCACTCTTATTCTACATAGTAAGTCCCAACCAGAACAATCAGACAGAAAAAGAAATTAAAAAACATCCAAATCACAAAGGAAGAAGTAATAGTGTCTCCATTGCAGATGGCATGATTTTACATATAGAAAATTCTAAAGACTCAACCAAAATACTGTTATATCTAATCAATGAGTTTTGCAAAGTTGCATGATATAGTCAAAATACAGAAATCAGCTGTGTGTCTACATATGAACAATAAAATATCTAAAAAATAAAATTTAAAACTCACTTTGTTTACAATAGCATCAAAAGAATAGGATTCTTAGGAAGAAACTTAACTAAGGAGGTGAAAGAGCTAGAGATTTAAAACTGTAAGACTTTGACTTAAATAAATTGAAGAAACCACAAATAAATGGGAAGATACACCATGTTTGTGTTTAGAAGAATTAATATTGTTAAACTATCCATACTACCCATAGCCATCTATGTATTCAATGCAATTCCTATCAATTCCAATCACATTTTTCATAGAAGTATAAAAAGCAATCCTAAAATTTGTATGGAACTACAAAAGACACTAAGTACTCAAAGAAATCTGAAGAACAATAAACAAAGCTGAAAGTATCACACTTCCTGATTTCAAGCTGTACTACAAAGCTATAGTATGGTACTGGCATGAAAATAGATACATGGACCAGTGGAAAAGAATCAAGAGCCTAGAAATAAACCTATGCAATACAGTCAACTAATATTTGACAAGAAAGCCAAGAATATTCAATGAGGAAAGGGTCTTCAATAGTGTTAGAAAACTAGATGTTCACATATAAAAGAATGAAACTGAACCACTATCTTACACCACTCAAAAAAAAAAAAAAAACCTCAAAATGGATTAAAGACTTAAATATGAAACTTGAAATATAAAACTCCTCGAAGAAAATATAGGGAGAAATATCCTTGACATCAGTCTTGACAATGATTTTATGGATATGGCATCAAAAACACAAGCAAAAAAAGCAAAAAGAGACAAATAACACTACAATCAACTAAAAGAGCAAAAGAAATGATCACCAAAATAAAAAGGCACATATGGAATGGGAGAAAATATTTGCAACCCATCTATCTGATAAGAGGTTAATATCCAGAATATATAAGGAACTCATACAAAGCAATGGCAAGAAAGAAAGAGAAAGAGAATTTTAAAAAAGAATCTAACTAAACCCTAAGAGACTTAACTATAGAGAACAAACTGAGGGTTAAGGAGGGGAGGTGGGTGGAGACATGCTAAATGGATGATGGGCACTAAGGCGGGCCCTTGTGATGAACACTGGGTGTTATACATAATATAATGAATTACTAAATTCTACTCCTGAAACCAATATTACACTATATGTCAACTAACAAAACTTAATAAAAACTTGAAAAATAAATAAACAAATTTTAAACATCTAATGTAAAAAGGACAAAGAACAGGAATAGACTTTTTTCCGAAGAAGATATACAAATGGCCAACAAGTATGTGAAAAGGTGCTCAACATCAGTAATCATCAGGGAAACGCAAATCAAAATGACAATGAGAAAACCATGACCTCATGCTCCCTAGAATGGCTGTTATCAAAAAGACAGGAGATAATAAATGTTGGTGAGAATGGGGAGTAAGGGAAGTCTTTGTGTACTGTTGGTGGGAATGTAAATTAGTGCAGCCACTATGGAAAACAGCATGGAGGTTCTTCAAAAAATTAAAAATAGAACTACCATATTATCCAAAAATCCCGCTTTGGGTATATAGCTGAAGAAATGAAATCATGATTTTGAAAAGACATCTCCACTCCTATGGTCACTTCACATTATTCACAACAGCTAAGACATGGAAACAACCGAAGTGTCCATCAGTGGTTGAAAGGGTAATGACTGAGGGTTGCTAGAGGGGAGGTTGGGGGGGGGATGGGTTAAATGGATGATGGGCACTAAGGAGGGCACTTGCTGGGGTAAGCACGGGGTATCAAATATAAGAGGTGAATCACTGGGTTCTACTCCTGAAGCCAAGACTACACTGTATGTTAACTAACTTGAATTCAAATTAAAAAAAAAAAACAACCTATAGTTGATACCACTCTTAACTATTAAATTTTACTTTAGTTAACTTCATTTTTCTACATCACTAAAAATTCCCAATGAATGTTTTTCATAATGGAAAAAAAGATAATGAAAATGTGACATAGATATACATGATGGAACATGTATATACATTTCATTTCATAAAAATGAAAGAAATTCTACCATTTGGAAAAACATGGATGGACTTTTGAGGGAATCATGCTAACTGAAATAAGTCAGACAGAGAAAGATAAATACCATATGACCTCACTTATATGTGGAATCTAAAAAAAGAAAAACCAAACTCAGAAAGAAGACAGTAGATTGGTGGTTGGCGGGGATGGGGGCCAGGGTTGGAGGGAATCACAGAATGGGTGGAAGGGACAATGAAGGTGGTCAAAGGGTACAAACTTCCAGTTATAACATGAATAAGTTCTGGGCATGTGATGTATAATGTACAGCATGGAGACTATAGTTAGTGACCCTGGATTTTATACTTGAAAGTTGTTAAAACAGTAGATCTTAACAGTAACTATGTGATACAATAGACATGTTAACTAGCTTTATTGTCATAAACATATCTCAATATATATGTATTTCAGATCATCACATTGTGTGCCTTACACTGACACAAGGTTATATGTCAATTACATCTAAAGAAAGCTGGGAAAAGTAGAAAAAAATATATAATAAAAAAAATTTTTGAAGATGCAACATAATATTAACAGAATAATAGAAATAGGAACTAGAATATATTTTTCAGACTTCAATAGTTGAAATAAAGAACTTAGGGACACCTGGGTGACTCATTCGGTTAGGTGTCCAACTCTTGGTTTCAGCTCAGGTCATGATCTCTCAGTTTGTGAGATCGGTCCCCACATCAGGCTCTGTGCTGACAGTGTGGAGCTGGCTGTCTCTGACCCTCTCTCTCTGACCCTCCCCTGCTCGCTCTCTGTCTCTCTCAAAATAAATAAATAGACATTTTTAAAGAAACAACTTAAATGATACTATAGAAGAGTAACATATACTAAACATGTATGGATTCATGGATCCATATGATGTATTATATTAGATATTATTATTAGTGCCAAAAATTGTAAGCAATACCCCAAAAATAAAATTATAATAAATAATTTCATGTTCAGAATGCATGGCCTCAGTTTAAATTTTACTTCATTAAGAAAGACTTCTCTGTGTCTCTCAGCTAGATTGTATAACCCTGGTTGTATCCCCACTCATGGCACTTAGCAAAGTTTATTATAAATTCGTGTTTTGATGCCCAGCCTCACTGAACTATCAGCTTCATGGGCCAGGAAACATTTCATTCATTCCCACTAGGATCTCAGTACCTACTGAACTGCAAAGGGGATACATAGACTTAACATCCCACCAGCCCATCTTTTTTTTTTTTTTTTTTGCAAATAGTTTATTGTCAAATTAGTTTCCACATAACACCCAGTGCTCATCCCCACAAGTGCCCTCCTCCATGCCCACCCCTCCTCCCCCCCACATCCACCAGTCCTCAGTTTTTGTCAGCATTCAAGAGTCTCTCATGGTTTGCCTCTCCCCCTTTCCCCCACCATTTCCGCCCTTCTTCTCCCCCTTGGTCCTCTGTTAAGCTCCTCCTAATCCTCCTATACGTGCACACATATGATATTTGTCTTTCTCTGCCTGACTTATTTCGCTCAGCATAACACCCTCAAGGTCCATCCATGTTGCTACACATGGCCAGATTTCATTGTTTCTCATTGCCATGTAGTATTCCATGGTATAGATAAACCACATCTTCTTGATCCATTCATCTGTTGATGGACACTTAGGCTCTTTCCATGTTTTAGCTATTGTGGAGAGTGCTGCTATGAACACTGGGGTACATGTGCTCTATGCATCAGCATTTCTGTATCCCTTGGGTAAATTCCTAGCAGTGCTATTGCTGGGTCATAGGGGAGTTCTATTGTTAGTTTCCTTAGGAACCTCCACACTGTTTTCCAGAGGGGCTGTGCCAGTTTACATTCCCACCAACAGTGTAGGAGGGTGCCCGTTTCTCCACATCCTCGCCAACATCTAGAGTTCTCTGATTGGCTCATTTTAGCCACTCTGACTGGCGTGAGGTGGTATCTCAGTGTGGTTTTGATTTGTATTTCCCTGATGAGGAGCGATGCTGAGCATCGTTTCATATGTCTGTTGGCCATCTGGATGTCCTCTTTGGAGAAGTGTCTGTTCATATCTTCTGCCCATTTCTTCACTGGGTTGTTTGTTTTTTGGGCGTGTAGTTTGGTGAGTTCCTTGTAG
This sequence comes from Proteles cristata cristata, assembly GCA_017311185.1. NCBI lineage: Eukaryota > Metazoa > Chordata > Mammalia > Carnivora > Hyaenidae > Proteles > Proteles cristata. Next base: position 2,154,849 of record JAESUZ010000526.1, on the reverse strand, counting down.
ATTCTGGATATCAACCCTTTATCTGATATGTCATTTGCAACTATCTTTTCCCATTCCGTTGGTTGCCTATTAATTTTCTGGGTTGTTTCCTTGGCTGTGCAGAAGCTTTTAATCTTGAGGAGGTCCCAATCAGTTTATTTTTGCTCTTGATTCCCTTGCTTTTGGGGATGTGTCAAGTAAGAAGTTGCTGCGGTGGAGGTCAAGGAGGTTGTTTCCTGCTTTCTCCTCTAGGGTGTTGATAGTTTCCTGTCTCACGTTCAGGTCCTTTATCCATTTTGAGTTTATTTTTGTGCATGGTGTGAGAAAATGATCTAGTTTCATTCTTCTGCATGTTGCTGTCCAGTTCTCCCAACACCATCTGTTAAAAAGGCTGTCTTTTTTCCATTGGATATTCTTTCCTGCTTTGTCAAAGATTAGTTGGCTGTATACTTTTGGGTCCACTTCTGAGTTCTCAATTCTGTTCCATTGGTCTATGTGTCTGTTTTTGTGCCAATACCATACTGTCTTGATGATGACAGCTTTGTAGTAGAGGCTAAAGTCTGGGATGGTGATCCCTCCCGTTTTGGTTTTATTTTTCAGGATTACTTTGGCTATTCGGGGTCTTTTGTGGTTCCATACAAATTTTTGGATAGTTTGTTCTAGTTTTGAGAAGTATGCTGGTGCAATTTTGATTGGAATTGCATTGAATGTGTAGAGTGCCTTAGGTAGTAATGACATCTTAACTATATTTATTCTTCCTATCCATGAGCATGGAATGTTTTTCCATTTCTTTGTGTCTTCTTCAATTTCCTTCATAAGTTTTCTATAGTTTTCATCATACAGATCTCTTGTATCCTTGGTTAGGTTTATTCCGAGGTATTTTATGGTTTTTTGTGCAATTGTGAATGGGATCAGTTTCTTGATTTCTCTTTCTGTTGCTTCATTGTTGGTGTATAAAAATGCAACCGATTTCTGTACGTTGATTTTGTACCCTGCAACTTGGCTGAATTCTTGGATCAGTTCTAGTAGGCTTCTGGTGGAGTCTGTCGGGTTTTCTATGTAGAGTATCATGTCATCTGCGAAGAGTGAAAGTTTGACTTCCTCTTTGCCGATTCTGATGCCTTTGATTTCCTTTTGGTGTCTGATGGCTGATGCTAGGACTTCCAGCACTATGTTAAACAGCAGTGGTGAGAGTGGGCATCCCTGTCATGTTCCTGATCTCAGGGGGAAAGCTCTGAGTTTTTCCCCGTTGAGGATGATGTTAGCTGAAGGCTTCTCATAGATGGCTTTGATGATGTTTAAGTAGGTTCCTTCTATCCCAACTTTCTCGAGAGTCTTTATTAAGAAGGGATGCTGTATTTTGTCAAATGCTTTTTCTGCATCTATTGACAGGATCATATGGTTTTTATGTTTTCTTTTATTAATATGATGTATCACATTGATTGATTTGCGAATGTTGAACCAGCCCTGTAACCCAGGAATGAATCCCACTTGATCTTGGTGGATGATTCTTTTGATATGCTGCTGGATTCGATTTGCAAGGATCTTGTTGAGAATTTTTGCATCCGTATTCATCAAGGATATTGGCCTGTAGTTCTCTTTTTTTGCTGGATCTCTGTCTGGCTTGGGAATCAGTGTGATGCTGGCTTCATAAAATGAGTCCGGGAGTTTTCCTTCGCTTTCTATTTTTTGGAATAGCTTGAGAAGAATTGGGATTAATTCTGTTTTAAATGTCTGGTAGAATTCCCCAGGGAAGCCATCAGGTCCAGGGCTCTTATTTGTTGGGAGATTTTTGATCACTGATTCAATTTCTTCACTTGTTATGGGTCTGTTCAGGTTTTCTATTTCTTCCCGTGTGAATTTTGGTAGTGAGTGTGTGTTTAGGAATTTGTCCATTTCTTCTAAGTTGTCCAATTTATTGGCATATAATTTTTCATAGTATTCCCTGATAATTGCTTGTATTTCTGAGGGGTTGGTTGTAATAAGTCCATTTTCATTCATAATTTTGTCTATTTGGGTGCTCTCACTTTTCTTTTGGATAAGTCTGGCTAGAGGTTTGTCAATTTTGTTTACTTTTTCAAAAAACCAACTCTTGGTTTCATTGATCTGTTCAATTGTTTCTTTGGTCTCTATGTTGTTTATTTCTGCTCTAATTTTTACTATTTCTCTTCTTCTACTGGGTTTAGGGCGTTCTTGTTGCTCTGCCTCTAGTTCCTTTAGGTGAGCTGTTAGATTTTGGACTTGCGCTTTTTCTAATCTCTTGAAATAGGCCTGGAGAGCAATGTACTTTCCTCTTAGGACTGCCTTTGCCGCATCCCATAGATTTTGAATTGTTGTGTTTTCATTTTCATTTGTTTCCATATATTTTTTAATTTCATCTCTAATTGCCTGATTGGCCCATTCATTCTTTAGAAGGGTGTTCTTTAACCTCCATGTTTTTGGAAGTTTTCCAGACTTCTTCCTGTAATTGATTTCAAGTTTCAAAGCATTGTGATCTGACAGTGTGCATGGTATGATCTCTATTCTTTTATATTTCTTGAGGGCTGCTTTATGTCCCAGTATGTGATCTATCTTGGAGAATGTGCCATGCGCACTTGAGAAGAAAGTAAATTCCCTGGCCTCAGGATGTAAAGTTCTAAATATATCCATCAGGTCCATCTGGTCCAATGTATCTTTCAAGTCCATTATTTCTTTAGTGATTTTCTGTCTGGTTGACCTATCCATTGCTGTAAGCGGAGTATTAAAGTCCCCTGCTATTAGCACATTCTTATCTAGAAGCTTGTTTCTGTTTGTGATTAATTGTTTTAGATATTTAGGTGCTCCCATATTCGTGCGTAGACATTTATGATTGTTAGTTCTTCCTGATGGATGGACCCTGTAATTATTATGTAGTGCCCTTCTTCATCTCTTGTGATTGTCTTTAATTTAAAGTCCAGTTTGTCTGATATAAGTATCGCTACTCCGGCTTTCTTTTGATTTCCTGTAGCATGATATATATTTCTCCATCCCTTACTTTTAATCTGAAGGTATCTTCCCGTCTAAAATGAGTTTCTTGTAGACAGCATATAGATGGATTTTGTTTTTTAATCCATTCTGCTACCCTATATCTTTTGATTGGAGCATTCAGCCCATTGACATTCAGTGTTATTATTGAAATATGTGGGTTTAGAGTCTTTGTATCTTTTGTAGGGTTCATGTTTGTGGTGGTGTCTCTGGAATCTTTGTTCCTTGCAACCTTTCTTTCAGAGCATCCCCCTCAGGATTTCTTGTAGGGCTGGCTTCGTGGTGACAAATTCTTTCAATTTCTGTTTGTTTGGAAAGGTTTTTATCTCTCCTTCTATTTTGAATGACAGGCTTGCTGGATAGAGGATTCTTGGCTGCATATTTTTCCTGTTCAACACATTGAAGATCTCTTGCCATTCCTTTCTGGCCTGCCACGTTTCAGTAGATAGGTCTGTCACCACTCTGATGGGTTTCCCTTTGTATGTGAGGGCCCTTTTCTCCCTAGCTGCTTTCAAAATTCTCTCTTTGTCCTTGTATTTTGCCATTTTTACGATGATATGTCGTGCAGAAGATCGATTCAAGTTACGTCTGAGAGGAGTCCTCTGAGCCTCTTGTATTTCCACATTGACTTCCTTCCCCAGGTCGGGGAAGTTCTCTGCTATAATTTGTTCCAGGACTCCTTCAGCACCTTTCCCTCTCTCTTCCTCTTCTGGGATTCCTATGATACGGATATTGTTGTGTTTGACTGTGTCGCTGAGCTCTCGAATTCTTCTTTCCTGTTCCTGGATCAGTTTGTCTCTTTTTTGTCAGCTTCTTGTTTTTCTATAATGGTGTCTTCTAAATCACTTATTCTCCTTTCTGCCTCTTCAATCCGTGCATTGGAGGCCTCTAATTTATTATGGATCTCATTTATCGCATTTTTTAATTCTTCATGCCTATTTTTATTTTCCATTCTGTCTGTAGCCATAGTTTCTTTGATGTCCCCTATGTTTTTTTCAAGCCCTGCTATTAATTTCACCATTATTATTCTAAAATCTTGTTCACTTATGCTGCTGATATCTGTTTTGAGCAGTTCATTAGCTGTCATTTCTTCTTGGAGTTTCTTTGGAGGAGAGCTCTTTCGTTTCGTCATTTTAGTTAGCTTTCCGGCTCTTGTTGGTTTTAAAGACCTGTTATGCTCTCTGTTTCTATGAGCACTGCTATATCCAAGAAACTCTTTGACTTTCCAGGGCCTATCCTTTCAGAGATTGTTTTTTGAATGGTATCCCTCGGTCACTCTTGTTGGGACCTTAGTTATTTTATTTTCCTATTCGTAGTGATATTTGGGACTCTTCACCTTGTGTACTCTAGCTTGTTTCTTGAGGTAGCCCTGGAAAAGAAAACAGACAGACAGACACACAGGGAGCAGGAGCACACAAACGCACAGGCTGATTCAACTAACATGCAAAGTGAGAGGGAAAACGAAAAAGTTAATAGAAAAGACGGAGGAGGGAGGGCGAATAGGGAGCATAAAATACATAAAAGGGTCAAAAAGGGGAAAAGAAAAGGAAAAAAGAAGAAAACCGATGGACAAAGAACGGTTTAAAGCATATACCTGGATTTGCCAGCTACAGTTAAATAGCCGTGTGTATGCAGTGCTGGTTGAAGAGCATAGAGAAAAAGAGAGAATGCAGGGTGAGACAAGGCAGATTTGGAAATAGAACGAACAGGCAGAAGGGATAAGAAACTTTTTTCAAAGAGGTGAAGGGTAGAATGTGGTTGGATAGGTGAGAGAAGGATGCTGGAATTATCCAGAGAAACTATATAGTCTAATTACTCCTGAGAAAAATAGCTGAAAAAGTCGGTAGGTGTAGAATTTACATTTACAGAATGGACTTGTGATTGTTTAAGCAAGCTGGCGACCAGAGTTAATCAGGTCAGTGTTTTGGGGAAAAAAGCGAGAAAAGAGAAAAAAGAAGAAAAAAAAGAGAAAAGAAAGGGGAAAAAAAAAGAAAGAAGAAAAAAAAAGAAAAAAGGAAAAAGAAAAAAAAAAAGGGAGGAGGGCACCTCTCAGGCAGGGATGGGCGTGGCGTGATCCGATGCCTCAGGCCGGGGTTCTGCCTTGGCGATTGTGGGAAGGAGAGTGACGGTGCTCCAGTCCCTTCTTGAACCCCACGCTGCAGCTCGCTTTTTTTTTTTTTTTTTGGCGTGTCAACTCCCCGTTCCGGGGACGCAGCCGAAGTTGGTTGCACTCTTCAACCCAGGCCAGTTCCAATCTCCAAATCCCAGCCCGCGCCCCGCTGAAGTTGCCTTCGACACAGCTTCCCAGACAACCCCCTTGGGCTATTCCAGGCTCCCTGCTGAGCTCTGGGGGCGGAGTCAGGATCGCTGCTTTCTTCTCTGGTCGGCTCTGGTGCGCATGCGCGGGGGCTTGCCTGCAGCGGTAGCCTGAGCCCGCTGGAGTGAGGAAAACTGGGTCTCTCTGGCTTGTCACCCGAAACACGAACTCACAGGCAAATTTCCCAGTTTTTAGCTCTTTGCCTTCCCTCTCGAGTTCCAGCCAGCCAGGAGCGCGGACGCCTCCCACCAGCCCATCTTAAACATTTGTGGAATTAAAGTCTAAATAAAGCTGAAAAAGATGTAATGGAAAGGCCATGGTATAATTTATTATGGTGTTAAGCATTCAAATCAGTGAGAAAAGGAAAAAACATAATTCAGGACAGAATACTGGAAAAAATAAAAATAAAGTCAGATATTATTCTATATCATTTGGTTAAATAGCTAGTATTGACATATTTAAATGTATTTATGAAATTATTGGAATAAAGATGAAATAATATCTTTGAAACTGAAGCAGAAAAGAACTTTCTTAACAAGTCTCTACAAGCAGAAACCAAAGAGAGAGAGAAAAATATATTTATATATATATTTGACCATTAACATTAGAAACTTCCATGCATATAACAACATAGGAATGGAGTGCCTGGGTGGCTCAGTTGGTTAAGCATCCAACTCTTGATTTTGGCTCAGGTCATGCGTGATCTCATGGTTTGTGAGATCAAGCCCTGCACTAGACTCTGCACTAACAGCACGGAGCCTGCTTGGGATTCTCTCTCTCCCTCTCTCTCTGCTCCTTTCCCATTCATGTGCACTGTCTCTACCTTTCTCTCTCTCTCTCTCTAAAAATAAACACTGGGGTGCCTGGGTGCCTCAGCAGGTTGGGCGTCTGACTTCAGCTCAGGTCATGATCTTGCAGTCCATGAGTTTGAGCCCTGCATCAGGCTCTGTGCTGACAGCTCAGAGCCTGGAGACTGCTTCTGGTTCTGTGTCTCCCTCTCTCTCTGCCCCTCTTTGGCTCACACTCTGCCTGTCTCCCCTCCAAAAACAAATAAAACATTTTTTTTTTAATTTTAATGAAGACAAAAGTAATAAAAATTAAAACATAGGAATAATACAATGAAAACAGTAAACTGGGGGAAATATTTGCAGCCTATAAGTGGAAAAATCCAATAAGGACAATGACTGTGGACCCAAGTACACAGGGAAAGGGTTAACATTAGGCAGAGAGATAAGGGAGCCTCAGAGGCAGACTGCAGCTGCAAGTGGGAGGCTGAAGAAGCAGCAGGGTTTGGGGAGGAAAAAAGGAAAAATGTATTCTTGACCCACGTGAGCTAGGTCATCAGTGGAGTCTCACAAACTTTCTGATAAAGTTCCAATAAAAAGTCAGGGACAGAAATCTTCAGTGGCTACCCAGCTGGGACCTCTCTCACTCTTAAGAGCTTTATACTTTCCCTCAGTAAACTCTATGGCTCTGCTCACTCTCTGTTGTACGCAAGATTCATTCCTTGACTCTATGAGACAAGCGCCAGGATCTCTTCCACCCTCTTTCAACACAAGTTGCTTGGGTTCAAATCTTGCCCCTACTACTTACACCTGTCTCACCTTGGGCAAATGATTTAACTTTGTTTCACCTCAGTTTTAGGATCTATTTTTTGAGACAGAAACATTGTTTGCCTTGTACGGTTGTTGTAACTCAAATGAGTTCATAAAAGTGAATCCAGTGTGGGGCGCCTAGGTGGCTCGGTCAGTTGAGTGTCCAACTTCAACTCAGGTCATGAAATCATGGTTCATGAGTTCAAGTCCCATGTCAGGCTCTGTGCTGACAGCTCAGAGCTTGGAGCCTGCTTTGGATTCTGTCTGTCTGTCTGTCTGTCTCTCTCTCTGTTCCTCCCCTATTTGTACTCTGTCTTGTTCTCTCTCTCAAGAATAAGTAAAAATTTTTTTAAAAGGAGTGAGTGCAGTATAAGTATCTGGTGCTGGTAGTAATAATAATTGTCGTAGTCATAGTGGTAGTAACAGGATAAAGAGTTCCAATCTAAATCATGACAAACATCCCAAGTTTAAAAAAGCAGAGGTCATTAGCAAGTAATTCACAAATGAAGGATTAAATTGGCTCATATGTACCAGTTTTCGCTTACAAAACTGGTCAATTTCTTTTTAAGTTCATGTATTTATTTTGAGAAAGAGAGAGAGCATGAGCAGAAGAGGAGTAGAGAGAGGGAGAGAGAAGGAGAGAGAGAATCCCAGGCAGGCTCTCTGCCATCAGCTCAGATCCAACATGGGGCTTGAACTAATGAACCGTGAGATCTTGACCTGAGCCAAAATCAAGAGCCTGATGCTCAACCTATTGAGCCACCCAGGTACCCCAAAACTGGCCAAGTTTTTAAAACTTGATAAATAGCCAATGTTGGTGGGGAAATACAGAAATTAACACTTATATACAATGTTAGTGAGAATAACATTTAGTGCAAACATTTCCAGCAAGCAACTGATCTTTGTGTATCAAAAGTTTTGAAGGTATATATAGATTATAAAACAGTAATTCCGCTCCTAGAATGGTATTGAGAAAGACGATCATGAAGTGATTTACACTTAAATATAAGGAAGTTCAGAACAACATTTTCATAATGGCCAAAACACTGAAAACAGAGGGCCCAAGATGGTGGAACAGCATGGAAGTTTTTTCTGTGTCTCCCATCCAGGTATACAGCCAGATCAATACTAAATCATCCTGCACACCTAGAAAATTGATTTGAAGATTAACACAACAATCTGCACAACCTGAACCACAGAACTCAGTAGGTACACAGTGCGGGGAGGTGATGTGAGGGAGAGGGAAGCCATGGAGGGCAGGTTGCTTTTTTTGTTTGTGGACAGAGAACAGAGATGGGGGGAGAGTATGGGAAAATCACCCTCCCCCAAAAGCACTTTGAGAGAAAGTGGGAAAGTGGAAACAGACACAGGGGCTGAACAAAAAAAGGAGAAAGGAGAAAGCAGAGGGTTAAATTCCATTAAGACTCTAGAAATGGGGGGAGTGCGGAGCCTGAAACTCTGCAGCTCAATACCTGGTGGTGCTCTGTGGGAAGGGCAAATCCCCATGAGCAGACAGGAAGCTCTGGGGGTCCTCAGGCCACAGAGGGAGAGGTGGTTCCCCTGATGGGAGGACATTTGGTAGAGGCTATATAGTCACCCCACAGCCAAAAGTCCCAACAGACCCCAGAGAACAACCACATTCACTGATGCTGGAACAAGGATGTTAAGGGGGAAGCTTGGTGCCAGATACATGTTGTGATTTTCCATAATCCCTGAAACACTGCTGCTACATGATCGTGTGGACTTTTTCTGGGGCAGGCTGGCACCCAGCCACAGTCTCTGGGCATCAGCAGCAGCACGGTCCTGCAAACATTCTGGGGGATGGCTGGCACTTGCTCGGTGGGATCCTCCCCCAGAAGGTCTGAGCAGGTCAAAGCCGCAGTCCCTCAGAAGTGAAGGGTTGGGAAACACAGCCACACGTGAGATAAAACTCAGGAGGAAAGTGCTGCCTGGCAACCCGATGGCTTGGTCATGGACAGTGTAAAAGCGGGGAGTGGACAGAAGCCAGAAACAAAGGGCAGGTGTGTGATTGCTGATCGGGGAGAACAGAGTTCTGATACTAGAGATTGGGTAGCTGGGTGACACCATTTTCACTCCCCCTGCGCATGTGCATACACACCTACAAGCACCACAACAATCCACCCCAATAAGTGAAGAAGCACCATCCAGTGGAGAATGGAACTGTTACACTAAGCGGGCCAACCCTGCTCTTCAGAAACACCACAAGTCTCTCCACCTGCTAGTTTACAGACTATGAAGTACTTCATAGTTTGACTTCTAGGGGAAAACGATGTAATTTTAATCATATTTCAGTCTGATTGCTGGTCCATCTATTTAATTCTTTTCTTTTTCTTGAATACAGAAAGAAAAAATTTATTTTTATTTTCAATTTTATTAAAAATACTTTTCTTTAATTTTTTCTACTATATTTTTTACTTTTTTGTAAATTTTGCAAATTCTATTTTATTCCCATCATTTCATTTATTTTATTTCATCGTATTTATTTTTTCAAATTTTCTAACTTTTTCCCCTTTTTTCTTTCTTTTCTTATCTTTCCCTTTTTTATCTAATCTAACAAAGCTCCTTTCAACAACCACACCAAAACATCAGACCTAGGATCTAGCATCATTTATTTGCATTTTTTGTGTGTTGTTTTTAATTTTTTAATTTTAATTAATTTCAACCTTACTAATTCCTCTTCTTCCTTTAAAATGATGAGACAAAGGTATTCACCCCAAAAGTAAGAGCAGGAAGAAATGACAGCCAGGGACTTAATCAACACAGATACAAGCAAGATGTCTTAACCAGAATTTAGAATCACAATCATAAGAATACTAGCTGGGGATGAAAACAGATTGGAATCCCTTTCTGTGGAGATAAAAAGAAGAAAAACCTAGCCCAGATGAAATAAAAAATGCTATAACTGAGCTGCAATCTCGAATGGATGCCATTGTGGCAAGAATGGATGAGGCAGAGCAGCAAATCAATGATATGGAGGACAAACTTATGGAAAATAGTGAAGCAGAGAAAAAGAGGGAGTCTATGGCAAAAGAGCATGATTTAAGAATTAGAGAAATCAGTGATTCATTAAAAAGGAACATCAGAATCATAGGGGCTCAAAAGATGAAGAGAGAAAAAGGGGTAGAAGGGTTATGTGAGCAAATCATAGCAGAAAACTTTCATAACCTGGGGAAAGACACGGACATCAAAATCCAGGAAGCACAGAGGACTTCCATCAGATTAAAAAAAAAAACCGACCATCAACAAGGCACATCATAGTCAAATTCACAAAATACTCAGGCAAGGAAAGAATCATGAAAATAGCAAGGGAAAAAAGTCCTTAACCTACAACAGAAGACAGATCGAGTTTGCAGCAGACTTATCGACAGAAACTTCACAGGCCAGAAAGGAGTGGCAGGATATATTCAATGTGTTGAATCAGAAAAATATGTAGTCAAGAATCCTTTATCAAGCAGGGCTGTCATTCAAAATAGGAGGAGACATAAAAAATTTCCCAAACAAAAATTAAAGGAGTTTGCAACCAGTTAACCAACCCTGCAAGATATTTTAAGGGGGAATCTCTGAGGGGAGAAAAGATGGGGGTGGGGGGAGAAAAGAAAGAAAAGACCAAAAGCAGCAAAGACTAGAAAGGACTAGAGAACACCACCAGAAACTCCAATTCTACAGGCTACCTAATGACAATAAATTCATATTTTTCAGTACTCACTCTAAACGTCATGGACTAAATGCTCCAATCAAAAGACACAGAGTAACAGAATGGATAAGAAAACAAGATCCATCTATATGCTGTTTATAAGACCACTTTAGACCTAAAGACACCTTCAGATTGAAAGTAAGAGGATGGAGAATCATATATCATGCTAATCGTCGACAAAAGAAAGCTGGAGTAGCTGTACTTCTATCAGACAATCTAGATTTTAAAATACTGTAACAAGAGATGAAGAAGGGCATCATATTATAATTAAGGGGTCTATCCACCAAGAAGACCTAGTAATTATAAACATTTATGCTCCACATGTAAAGCACCCAAATATATAAATCAATTAATCACAAACATAAAGAAACTCATTGATAATAATATTAGGGGACTTCAACTTCAACCCCACTTACAGCAATGGACAGATCATCTAAACAGAAAATTAACAAGGAAACAATGGCTCTGAATGACACACTGAACCAGATGGACTTAACAAATATATTCAAAACATTTCATCCTAAAGCAGTGGAATATACATTCTTCTACAGAGCACATGGAATGTTCTCCAGAATAGATCACACACTGGGACACAAATCAGCCCTCAACAAGTACAAAAAGATCGAGATCATACCATGCATATTTTCGGACCACAATGCTGTGAAACTGAAAACCAACCACAAGAAAAAATGTGGAAAGATAACAAATACTTGGAGACTAAAGACCATCCTACTAAAGAATGAATGGGCTAACCAAGAAGTTAAAGAGGAAATTAAAAAGTGCATGCAAGTCTATGAAAATAATAATACCACAGCCCAAAACCTTTGGGACACAGCAAAGGTGGTCATAGAGGAAAATACATAGCAATCCAGCCCTTCCTAAAGAAGGAAGAAAGGTCTCAGATACACAACCTAACCTTACATCTTAAATAGCTGGAAAAAGAACAGCAAATAAAACCCAAAACCAGAAGAAGACAGGAAATAAAGATTAGAGCAGAAATCAATGCTATCGAGACAAAAAACAAAAAACCAACCCACAGTAGAACAGATCAATGAAACCAGAAGCTTGTTCTTTGAAAGAATTAACAAAATTGATAAACCTCTTGCCAGTTTGATCATAAAGAAAAAGGAAAGGACCCAAATCAATAAAATCAAGAATGAAAGAGGAGATATCACAACCAACATAGCAGAAAGACAAAGAATAATAAAAGAATACTATGAGCAATTATACGCCAAAAAAAAAGGGCAATCTGTAAGAAATAGACAAATTCCTAGAAACATGTAAACCACCAAAACTGAAACAGGAAGAAATAAAAAATTTGAACAGACCCATAACCAGTAAAGAAATCAAATTAGTCATCAAAACTCTCCCAAAAAAACAAGAGTCCAGGGCCAGATGGCTTTCTGGGGGAATTCTATCAAACATTTAAAGAAGAGTTAACACCTATTCTCTTGGGAGCTGTTCCAAAAAATATAAATGGAAGGAAAACTTCCAAACTCTTTCTATGAAGCCAGCATTATCTTGATTCCAAAACCAGACAAAGATCCCACTAAAAATAGGAGAACTATAAGCCAGTTTCCTTGATGAACATGGATGCAGAAATCCTCAACAAGAGATTAGCCAACGGAATCCAACAATACATTAAAAAAAATATTCACCACAACCAAGTGGGATTTATGCCTGAGATGCAGGGGTGTTTCAATACCCGCAAAACAATCAATAGTTTTCATCACATCAATGAAACTAAAGACAAGAATCACATGATCAGCTCAATAGATGCAGAGAAAGCATTTGACAAAATATAGTATCCTTTCTTGATAAAAACCCTCAAGAAAGTAGGGATAGAAGAATCATACCTTGAGATAATAAAAGCCGTATATGAAAGACCCAATGCTAATATCATCCTCGATTGGGAAAAACTGAGAGCTTTCCCCTAAGGTCAGGAACAAGACAGGAATGTCCACTTTCACCACTGTTATTGGAAGTCTTAGCCTCGGCAATCAGACAACACAAAGGAATAAAAGGCATCCAAATCAGCCAGAAGGAGGTCAAACTTTTGCTCTTTGCAGATGACATGATACTCTATACGGAAAACACAAAAGATTCCACACACAAAAAACTGCTAGAACTGAGCTATGAATTCAGCAAAGTTGCAGGATATAAAATCAATACACAGAAATCAGTTGTATTCCTATATACCAATAATCAAGTAACAGAAAGAGAAATCAAGGAATTGATCCCATTTACAATTGCACCAAAAAACCATAAAATATCTAGGAATAAATCTAACCAAAGAGGTGAAAAATCTATATGCTGAAAACTATAGAAAGCTTATGAAAAAAAATTGAAGAAGACACCGAAAAAAATGGAGAAATATTCCATGCTCCTGGATAGGAAGAACAAAAATTGTGAAAATGTCAATACTACCCAAAGCCATCTACATATTCAATGCAATCCCTGTCAAAATAACACCCACATTCTTCACAGAGCTAGAACAAACAATCCTAAAATTTGTATGGAACCAGAAAAGACCCCAAATAGCCAAAGCAATCTTGAAAAAGAAAACCAAAGCAGGAGGCATCACAATCCCAGACTTCAAGCTATTTTACAAAGCTGTAATCATCAAGATAGTATGGTACTGGCACAAAAATAGATACTCAGATCAATGGAACAGAATAAAGAACCCAGAAATGGACCCACAAATCTATGGCTAACTAATCTTTGATGAAGCAGGAAAGAATATCCAATGGAATAAAGACAGTCTCTTCAGCAAGAGGTGCTGGGAAAACTAGACAGCGACACGCAGAAAAATGAACCTGGACCACTTTCTTACACCATACACAAAAACAAACTCAAACTGGATGAAAGACCTAAATGTTAGAGAGGAAGCCATCAAAATCCTCCAGGAGAAAGCAAGCAAAAAATTCTTTGACCTTGGCCACATCAACTTCTTACTCAACAAGGGAGGCAAGGGAAACAAAAGCAAAAATGAACTATTGGGACCTCATCAAAATAAAAAGCTTCTGCACAACGAAGGAAACAATCAGCAAAACTGAAAGGCAACTGAAGGAATATGAGAAGATATGTGCAAACAACATATCTGATAAAGGGTTCGTATCCAAATCTATAAAGAACTTATCAAACTCAACACCCAAAAAACAAATAATCCAATGAAGAAATGGGCAAAAGACATGAATAGACACTTCCCCAAAGAGGACAGCCAGATGGCCAACCGACACGTGAAAAAATGCTCAACATCACTCATCATCAGGGAAATACAATCAAAACCACAAGGAGATACCACCTCACACCTGTCAGAGTGGCTAACATTCAGGATTCAGGCAACAACAGATGTTGGTGGAGAACAAGGCTCTCTTTTGCACTACTGGTGGGAATGCAAACTGGTGCAGCCAATCTGGAAAATAGTATGGAGGTTCCTCAAAAAATGAAAAATAGAACTTCCCTACAACTCAGCAATTGCACTACTAGGTATTTATCCAAGAGACACAGGTGTGCTGTTTCGAATGGGCACATGCACCCCAATGTTTATAGCAGCACTATCAACAATAGCCAAAGTATGGAAAGAGCCCAAATGTCCACTGACAGATGAATGGATAAAGAAGATGTGGTGTACATATATATGTTGCTGGGTATTACCCAGCAATCAAAAAGAATGAAATCTTGCCATTGACAACAACATGGATGGAACTAGAGGGTACTATGCTAAGTGAAATTAGTCAGAGAAAGATAAATACCATATGACTTCCCTCATATGAGGATGTTAAGATACAAAACAGATGAACATAAGGGAAGGGAAGCAAAAATAATATAAAAACAGGGAGGGGGATGAAACATAAGAGACTCTTAAATATGGAGAACAGAGGATTACTGGAGGGGTTGTGGGAAGGCAGGTGGGGTAAGTTGGTAAGGGGCATTAGGGAATCTACTCCTGAAATAAATCATTGTCGCACTATATGCTAACTAACTTGGATGTAAATTTTTTTAAAACTTTAAATATTTAGGGGGGCGCCTGGGTGGCTTAGTTGGTTAAGCGTCCGACTTTCGCTTGGGTCATGATCTCGTAGTTCGTGGGTTCAAGCCTCACGTCGGGCTCTGTGCTGACTGCCAGCTCAGAGCCTGGAGCCTGTTTCAGAGTCTGTCACTCCCTCTCTCTCTGACCCTCCCCTGCTCACGCTGTCTCTCTCTCTCCTAGAAACAAATAAAACATTAAAAAAAATTTTAAAAAACCAAAAAACTTTAAATATTTAGTTTAAAAAAAAAAACCACACTGAAAACAACTAAATGCCCAAAAAAGGTGATTAGGTGAGTATTTTGCATTCCAGTCATATAATAAGATAATTAGAAGTAATTACAATTTTCCATATTACCCCTGTAACAGTCTACATTTTTGTAATACTACCATAAAAGATTTTAACCGTGTAAAATAGGAAGATACCCAAAATATATTGTTAACTTTTTTAAAAAGTTTACAAAATAATAAATACTGAATTATGCAGTCTTTGAAAGTCTATGTTTCTGTGTATAATGGAATAATATGTGTTTCAAAGAATAATCTTCTGCCAATGCCCACCATGGATTTCACAGTGGAGACTCCTGTAACGTGTGCCCAACTCAGAAATGATCAAGTGCTCAGAAAGGTGAGGACTATTGTTTTACACAGAGCAAGACCAATGTTGTACGAAGTGGAATAAATTTTTAGTAGGACAACACTGAATGGTGGCGTTTCTGGGAAGATAAAAAGAACACTTGCTTTGGCGAAATGTTCTTGCAACTTAAGTTACGACTGAGGAAACGTCCCATAGTCTTCCCAGCAAGAAGAGGGGGTCTCTTATCAGAACACTCATCGCCTCTCCCCTCATGGGACCAAAACTCATATCTGCACTTCACAGTTGTCAAGAGAAGAATTTTCGCTAGCATCCGTCCAACACTCATGGAGCAGAAACTTGGAGGGTTGGGGTCTTCCCAGGAGAGTTAGGGAGGGACTGAGAGACTGAGCTCTAGGAAGAAGGCAATGAGCACCGAGAGGAGTCAGAACTAGAAGAAGGCTCAGCCTTGACCAGTACCCAAATTTGAAAGAGTGGCCTCCTCCAGCCTGAAGGCTAGGTTTTTTGCAACCCTACCCCTGACGCCTGCAGTCCTCTGAGTCAAAGGCACAGTGGAAAGCAGCCTTCAGAGAGGGACAGAAGAGAGCAGGAGAGAGAAAATGTGCCCTGCAGGATTCACACTAAATGAACCCTGTAGGGAGTGTTTCAAAAAGGACCAGTCCAGGATCCCGCCAAGTCAGGAAATGATTCACGAGGATGGGGGTGGGGACCCAGGAGACTTACTGTAACTGACGCTATGCATGGGCTACTCTCTATTAACAAGAGACCTCCCGTTATGGCTGCAGGTCCCTCTGCTCTAGAAGAGATGCTTGATAGGGGGTGAGGCCAGCAGGCAAAGCCTCTCTGAGAGCCCCGTGCTTGGCAAACACTGCAGACAAGCAGCAAGAAGGCCGAAAGACTGAAGGAGGGGAGCAGGTGCGAGATTATCTACGATCTGGTTACCTACAGCTGATGTGACTCTCCAGCAGTGTGGGTACTGTGTGCTTCACAGACTAACAGGCTCAGTCACTTCTCAGTCGCCCTGTTCCTCTCCGGCGGACAGCTTGCTCCCGCTGCTCAGACCCCCCTAACCCCCACTCCACACGCGCGCACACACAAGCACATGGCCTGCAGGCACATAAACCTATAAAACATAGAAATCCAGAGTGGGCGGCCTCTGCAAAGCAGGCAAGTGGCGTGTACCAGCAGCAGCCCCGAGACATAGCTGATCCTTCTCATACACAGGGAGCCACCAGGACTAACCAGATGATCCCTGAAAACAAAGGGGACATTGGAGAGGACTGTCACAGATTCATCTCAGTCTGGGCCCAACATCACTTCTGATGTTCTGAAACATCTGCCACCATGACCAGTTGACCCCACATCAAAGAACCAACATTCAGGGGCACCTGGTTGGTTAAGGGTCCGACTTCGGCTCAGATCATGAACTCATGGTTAGTGAGTTCGAGCCCTGCATCAGGCTCTGTGCTGACAGCTCAGAGCCTGGAGCGTGATTGGGTTCTGTGTCTCTCTCTTTCTCTGCCCCTCTCCCCTACTCACTCTCTGTCTCTATATCTCTCTCAAAAATAAATAACATAAAAAAATAAGGAGAACCAACATTCAGTCATTGTGGTCCCTTTTTGGTCAAAAACACATGATTTACATTGAGGCTCTGGCTCCCTGACTCCAGAAACCTTTCCCTTCACCAGGGTGTCTACTCACTTACTGTTGAGCCCAGGAAACTCTCACCTGGAGCAGCCACCATGGTGCTGAGGAGAAAACAGAGGCCCTGAAGAGGGAAATTCGAAGCCATCCAGACTCGCATGTCATCAAAGTCATAGTCCCAGCTGCAAGAAGATATCAGGATACCAACAAAGGTCTACAGTAATGGGAGGGGAGTATATAAACACACCCTCTGACATCCTCCCTACTGAGAACCAATAGAGAGACACTTTACCATCTAAGATGCGATCGGAGACCTCACCTGCCACTTTCTGAAGCTCAAACACCAATTAGATTCTGAATCTCCAAAATCTCCTTATATGAACATGGCCTTTTGACATCATGCTTCCTTAGGTCTCTGAGAACTAGGCCCCCATGATGGGGGCTGGGATTAAAAAAAAAAGTTGCATCAAAAAGTACCAGTGGCTTTCTCTCCCACGAGGGTCTTGGCTGATCGCTGCAGAGTGAGATCTTCCAGGGTCAGGGTGCTATAATCGGTTACCGTTTGGCCCGTGAGAGGAAGTCTTTGGTTCAGTCAGGCATTGTCCTTCCCTGTGACTTAGCTCATGGCCGAAGCAGAAAATCACAAGGAGGTTCGAAGTTTAAGAACAATCATCAGGCCAGCAGAAAATGAGGACAAGCAGCATAGGAATCACAGGTGACTGTGGAGGGCTGGCGTGGGAATCAGGAAGTGGGGACGTATGATTATTGGTCTTTCTTCCCTTCTCAGAATGATCTGGAGACTAGGGACCTGGAGCACAGAGGGGCTCATAATAACAAGGGGCTTCGTCAGAACCGACTTCTCCCCCTTAGGGATCTTTCGTGACCTTTAAAACCCTCCTGCCCAGACTACACATGTCACCTGGGGCTAAAGTCTCCTTTACCAGGACAAGGAGGGGCTATAATCAGTATTTACAGACCTGATCTCTCTGTGCAGCTGCCTCGGGCCAGCAGTCCTGCCCGAGAGCCGGGCCAGGGCTCAAGTCTCACAGAGGCCACAGCCTCTCTGTCCCCTGCCACCCCTTCTTTCTCCCAAACCAGTCCCTGGGCATCCCTCACTTTCTCATTTTCTCCAGCGAAATGATTGATGCACTTGTACCATTTTTCTTCCTGCATCAACAGCCCCCCCGACCTACACACACACACACACACACACACACACACACACACACACTTTTGGAATCGCTCTAAAGTCATAGCTGGGTGTCGTGTGAAGTTTAACCCTGAATCCATCTTAGCCTTGCTCTCTCTAATACATGCATTCACTCTCTTTGCATTTTTAACGGTTTTACTGTTAGTCACACCAGAGAAAGAAACAAGGGGAGACAGAAGGAAAATCACTCATAAGGTGGGAGTGCTCACTGAGGTAATATCTGTGAGCTACTGTGCACGACACGTAACATACCAGCAGCGAGCACTGACTAACAGCGACTCTACACCATCACATATTCACACTGCGCCGCGGGCTATGAGTAGTCCAACCAACAGGACAGACACTATCCACGCCCTCCTGGGGTTTACAGTCTAGCTGGTGGTCAAGGCGTTACACAGAGTAAGTTTATAGGAAATTGTTTAACAACAGATGCGCAAAATCTCTAAAGAAAAAAGACGTACCATGCGTAATGAGAGGTTACAACATGGAGGCGGCTGTGGGGAAGCCAGCTCCCACCAGGGGCAGCTTCTCTTTGGAAAAGCTATTTTGGCTGACACAAACGAAGGAGTTGGAGTTTACAAGGAAACTCAGGTCCCTCAACTCAATGATACTCATGGCCCCTCCCTGGACCCTGGCATTCCTGGTAACCAGGCCCTTTCAGAATTTTTACATATTGAAATTTTTGTTCTTTGAGTTCTTGTTCTCATTTCAACCACACGTGTCCTTCAACTCATCAGCACCTCTCCTCCCTTAGATCTCTTGCTATACTTGAGATCGAAAGCACCAAGGGTCGGAGAAAAAAAGTTTAGATCACCAAGAGACGTATTTGAGTTGACTGAGGCATAAAAATCTAGAGCCAGGCCCCAGCAGGTTAGGAGTTTGAAAGAACGAAACTGATATTATTGAATTGTGGGGAACGCTGAACCAGAGCAAGGGGGACAGTGATGCTACCATTTTCTTCAAATGATTAAAATACCACGAGGAGCAATGCCATGTAACTGGCCCTCTATTTTCATGTTTTATTGTGAAACATAACTTCCCATAGACCAATGCTTGGGTGCAGTAATGGGAGTGGACATTCAGGAAGCTCCAGCCGGTAGGAGCCTAAAATAAGGGAGATAACCCATCAAACAGGTAGAGGCAGAAACTGCTAGAAAGGACACAGACAGCTGTAAAATCTGTACAGCTTGTCCAGAAAAAAAAAAAAAAAAGATAACCCCTGGAAATCTATCCAGTGGAAGAAAAATTGCAAACTACCTCTTTACAACTTGCAGAATAACAGCAGAAAGAAGTCAGTCAAGGTCATCCACTGATACTACTTACTATCACTTGGTGCACTGTTAGGAGAAGCTCTCCCTTCATCCACCTGCCAGGCATCAAAGCAAAAAAAAAAAGGAATATTTCTGTCAAGCAGGGTTTCAAATTCACTGCTTCTCTTCTCTTCAGCATTATTTGATGCTATTTCAAAATCACACAGAATCTTTCACCCCAGCGAACAATTTGATAACTCAGCCCTTGTGCTCTAGCTCACACTCCATTGATTTATTTTGTTTCATCCTCCCTGTCACCCACAGAGTACAAAGGGGACACAAATATTGTACTCACTCTGTTCAAAGAGTCCTCTTTACATCAAATCCAAGTTTCATCAGCTCAGTACCCCTTATGCAAATAGTTCCAAACCTCGGGCCCATCGCTGGTTGTCTCCGACTCCAGCGTCCGTCGGTCAATGTAGCAGGTGGTCAGCCTACGTCCTCCGGGACTGAACGGTGACTTCCCGCACCACCACTCCTGAGATCCTATTCTAGCTGGATCCCTCTGCAACACTCCACTGCTCCCCACAGCTGCCTCTCAATCTTCACTAAGTGGCGTTCACTGTTAGTAACCCAGGACCCTCTGGAGCCACTGAGCCAGGCCTGGAAGGGCTCACTGTCAAGACTGGGTCAAAGGCAGAAAGACCCACAGGTGGTCGGACCGCAGTGCCAGACTTTCCTCTCCCGCTGGCCCACAGAGTTTCAGGGTGGGCCCTGACACCTTCACTTCCATCCAGCATAGAAAGTCCCAGTTAGCCCACCTCCAAGTTTCAACCATTTTTCCTTGGCAACCACTTTTTCTACACTCGGTAAGAAGAGTATAGGAAGGTTACAACATCACACTGGTAAAAGTGAGCATTCTCAGGGCTTCATCAAGATTCCTGTTCAGAGTCAGTTCACATCTTGGACGGCATACACAGGGTCCACACGGCCTTCAGAACATTCTGCTTCTTACATACTTCTGTGGAGTAGGCAGCACTTCTGTGAGGCCCATTTCCTCATGTGGCTCCTCAAAGGGATTGAGATCTATAAACAGGAGCAGAGAGACGGGCCTTGAGCTGAGAGAAAACGACTCTGTTCTTGGGGATGAGAGGGATGAACAAATCCTGGTGCTGCTGCTAACACTTGTAGGGAAGGGAGAAGAGAATTTATTGAATCCTCATCTAGTAACGTTATTTCTCTCGGTGAAACAGAAGACAAAAACTACTGGAAGGAAGGAAGTGGTTAATAAAAGGTTTAGAGAGAGAACCGAGGCTGCAATTGCCCCTGATGGGAATGAAAGAGAAACTCAAATTGCATCATTTCATTTATCTGTCAGAACACAGAGCTTCCAGAGTTAGGAACCCAGAAATCCACCTGTTGACAGACAAATACAAAATGGACTGAAAAGGCCTGGAGCAACTTACTGAGCCACTGGGTATGGAAGCTGGGACCAGCCACCGCCAGGGGTCTATCCATTGACCCCTCAGCTGTTCTGGCCCGGTTCCATTCTCTTCTACTGCAGACTGAGTCTATCCCTTTTGAATCCCAACAGACAAAGGGGTCTCTTCTTCCAGGTGCAGTTTGACAACCCCAGAAGAGGACACTGGATGGCCTGGCTCAAGGCCTATGTCCATCTCTGAACCAGGAGCTACGGAGAACTACTCTCCCTGGCTCAGTCTGCCTGGGATGTTCAGGCTTTGGAGCGCGTTACCGAAAGTTCAGAGGAGCAAGAAAAGGCAAGGGAATGGTTAGGGGCATTCTGTGCACAATGAAATGTCAAAGTTATTCTTTTGGTTCCTGGACCCACTTATTACAGGGGTTTAGGGGATTGGAGGCATCCGACATAACCCAGAGCAATTCTCTGATGCCAACCAGCAGGTGTCTTAAGAATTCAACTCAATCAAGTGGTTAAGCGTCAGACTCTGGTCCAGGTCATGATGTCACGGTTTGTGAGCTCGAGCCCCACGTCAGGCTCTGTGCTGACAGCTCAGAGCCTGGAACCTGCTTCGGATTCTATGTCTCCCTCTCTCTCTCTGTCCCTCCCCCACTCATGCTCTGTCTCAAAAATAAATAAATATTAAAAAATTATTTTTTTAAAAAAAGAATTCAACTCATAATATTATGACACTGTCTATCCAAAGACAGCACCTGATTCCAGATTAAAGTTTCAGTCCTATAAAACTACCACACACACACACTTCAGGTGCCAGTCCCGAGCCCAGGTTTTACCTGTGCTTTGAGAACAGACCAGCAGCAGAGGAGGTTTACACACCTCCTCCCCGGATTCCATTAATTTGCTAAAGCGCTCACAGAACTCAGAGGAACATTTTACCTACTAGATCAGCGGTTTGTTACAAAAGGACACAACTCAGGGCGCCTGGGTGGCTCAGTCGGTTAAACATCCGACTTCAGCTCAGGTCATGACCTCACAGTCCGTGGGTTCGAGCCCCGCGTCGGGCTCTGTGCTGACAGCTCAGAGCCGGAGCCTACTTCAGATCCTGTGTCTTCCTCTCTCTCTGACCCTCACCCGCCCACTCTCTGTTTCTCAAAATAAAATAAAGACATAAAAATTTTAAAAAAAAGAAAAAAAAGAAAAAAAAAGGACACAACTCAGGAACAGCCAGAGGGAAAAGATACGCAGGGAAGGTACGTGGGAGGGGTGCCGAGCTTCCACGCCCTCTCCAGGTAAGCTACTCTCCCTGCACCTCCCTGTGTTCACCAGCCCAGAGTCTCCCTGAGCCCAGTTCTTTCGGGTTTGTAAAAACTAATAAAGGGAAACCTCACTAAAATGGAGTCGGGAGGTCCCGAAGGGGCCCCTCTCACGCCCCACCTCTGGTAGTCAACCACAGGCACAGCAGGAAGAACCTTCCCGGTGGATACCACTAGACAATCCCCCAGAGAAGGCAGGCTTCCTCCTCCCCCAGCAACAGTGCAGCCAATGAGAAACAGTTACAGTTCAGCCAATGAAAAGCCACTATACTTAGAGCTCGTCATTTAAGCCAATGGACATTTTGTTTATAACGGTTCTCCCAACTCCCCACTTTCCTCTGTGGGGGACTATTCCGTCCTTTGTTCTGCAGACTTGCTTACCCTTTTGCTGTGGTTCCCTGGTTCTAGATTACATTTCTCTGTTATTCCTGAATAAACCATTTCTGCTAGTAAAATAAGTGGCAGGGCTTTATTTTTTAAGATTCTATTTTTAGGGGCGCCTGGGTGGCTTAGTCGGTTAAGCGTCCGACTTTCGCTTAGGTCATGATCTCGCGGTTCGTGGGTTCGAGCCCCGCGTCGGGCTCTGTGCTGACTGCCAGCTCGGAGCCTGGGTTCTGTTTCAGTCTGTGACTCCCTCTCTCTCTTACCCTCCCCTGCTCACGTTGTCTCTCTCTTTCTCTCTCCCAGAAATAAATAAAAATATTAAAAAAAAAAAAAAGATTCTATTTTTAAATTTTTAAAAATGTGTTATTTATTTCTGAGAGAATGAGAGAGACCCACAGCGTGAGCAGGGGAGGGTCAGAGACAGAGGGAGATGCAGA
Organism: Proteles cristata cristata; assembly: GCA_017311185.1. Lineage (NCBI taxonomy): Eukaryota > Metazoa > Chordata > Mammalia > Carnivora > Hyaenidae > Proteles > Proteles cristata. The sequence continues at coordinate 2,131,939 of JAESUZ010000526.1, read as the reverse complement.
ATCTGAAGCAGGCTCCAGGCTCTGAGCTGTCGGCACAGAGCCGGATGCGGGGCTCGAACCCACGAACCTGAGGTCATGACCTGAGCCAGAGTGGGACGCTTAACTGACTGAGCCACCCAGGCGCCCCAAGATTTTATTTTTAAGAGCACCTGGTAGGCTTAGTCAGTTAAGTATTTGACTTCGGCTCAGGTTATGATTTCACCATTCGTGAGTTCGAACCCCACATGGAGCTCTGTGCTGACAGCTCAGAACCTGGAGCCGGCTTCGGATTCTGTGTCTCCCTCTCTCTGCCCTCCCCCACTTACTCTCTCTCTCACTCTCCCCCCCCCACCCCGCTTTCATGCTGTCTCTCGTGTTATTTAAACTAAATAAACTAAAAAGTTTTTTAAAAAATGAAATGAAAATTGTCAGGCCTTACCAGACCTACTAAATCAGAATCTGGTTACCACAAACTGTCCACGTTATTCTTATGCACATCAAGATTTGAGAAGCTGCGAAGACACCTGGGTCACCCAGCCAGTTAAGTGTCAGACTCTTGATTTCTGCTCAGGTCATGATCCGTTGGTTCTCGAGGTGGGGCCCCACATGGGACTCTGCACGGACAGCATGGAGGTGGCTTGGGATCCCCCCCACCGCCCCTCCCTCACTCCTGTTCTCTCTCTCTTTCGAAATAAATAAACTTGAAAAAAAGAAAACCTCCTCTCTTGACACTATGACCCCTTTAATATCCATGATCTGTTTAATGGGGCCAAGTCCAACGAACCAAATTTAATATACTACCTTTGCAAATTCTGTGTTTAGTTGTCTAGCTTCAGGATTTCCTATCTTTTACATTTTGATGACTTGGTCACAATTTCGGTTTTAACATTCTACTCCAGAAGCATAAGAGAGCTATCGAAAATAAACAGGGGCTATTTAAGCCAGAGAATGCCCTTACTGGTCAATATGATGCTCTGGCCTCCTGAAAGACATCTGCTATTGTCTTGTGATGGAATGGAAATTACTTGCATCTTTCTTGGAAAGATGAGTTTGTCAGCTTGCAGAGCTCATTAAACCTTCCAACTAAATATCCAGCTTCCCCTGTTCGTTAACTAGGTTTTCTTTTTTTATTATTATTTATTTTGAGAGAGACTAAGAGAAGGAGTGGGGGGGGGGAGAGAGACTTGCAAGTGGGCTCCGTGCAGTCATTGCAGCGCCTGATGTGGGGCTCAGATTAATGAACCATGAGATCACGACCTGAGCTGAAACCAAGAGTTGAACTCTTAACCCACTGAGCCACCCAGCACCCGGATTAGGTTTTCAATCATCACATACCAACCCCTCCCCCACCCTGTGCATTACTGTCAGAAGATGCTTTAGTCACATTCAGGTTATATCTGGCCAATTTGACAGTTGCATTTCCCAGTGTAAATTAGTAAAAATGATATTCTGATTTAAAACTTAAATTGTTTTCTGAAAAGTTGCAGTTACTAGACATCCCTTTTTGAACATAAAAACAGAGTGACAGTTTTCTTAATGGTAATTATTTATAATTATCAGTGAGGAAAAGGAAGAAAAGGATGAGGAATAGGAGGAAGGTGGAAAAGAAAATTCCATGTTATTCAGTTTCATCTAGTTAATGTTATCATAAAAATGCTTTCACATAAAGTTGTCCACGTCTCAGATTCTTTATCTGCAATAGAAAGGGAATTATGATTATTACATTTGCAGAAGAGAAATTTATTATAAGTTAAGTGGTAAAAATATTGTTTGTTACCATATTGCCAAAGGAGTACCTGGAAATCCTCCTATTCTCCTCTGAATCACCTAACCTTTTTCTTTAATTTTTTTAAATTTATTTTTGAGAGAGAGAGAGAGAGAGAGACAGCATGAGCAGGGGAGGGGCAGAGAGAGAGAGACAGCATGAGCAGGGGAGGGGCAGAGAGAGAGGGAGACACAGAATCTGAAACAGGCTCCAGGCTCTGAGCTGTCAGCACAGAGCCCGACGTGGGACTCGAACCCACCAACCATGAGATCATGACCTGAGCTGATGTCGGATGCTTTACCCACTGAGCTACCCAGCCGCCCCTAAATCACCCAGCCTTCTTAAAGAAGGAGAAAGAAAAAAAATAAATTTATCTCTTTCATCCCACTCCATGTCTAAGTCCCTCTCTCTTCTAAGATTGGCTGGAGTGGGGAGCATTTCAAGCTCAAGAGATGTGTTGAGGACTCCCCCAATCCCCACTCTCCTTTCAAATAGATATGGAGTCTTTTACATAGTCTTTGTAAAGCTTCGGACTTCTGAGTTCCAAATACTTAAATGAGCAATGTTTAAAAAGAAATTTCAAAATCAAACTAACTCACTCACTGTATCAGCGTACGTGTCCACTGTGTGGAAGCGGCCGCTTCTGCCGGAGTGCTCAGGTTCCTGGTCACAAGTGTGCAGTTTATAGGATCGCCACAAGAGGGCAGCGCTGGGAAGGCCAAGTTCCTGGAAGCAGAAGGAGCCAAGAATAAAGGAATCGCTTGTTTATTTTATTTTCTAATGTTTTATTTATTTCTGAGAGAGAGAGAGAGAGAGTGTGTGTGTGTGTGTGTGAGCAGGGGAGGGTCAGAGAGAGAGGGAGACACAGAATTCGAAACAGGCTCCAGGCTCTGAGCTGTCAGCACAGAGCCCGATGCGGGGCTCGAACCCACGAACCATGAGATCATGCGATCATGACCTGAGCTCATGCGATCATGACCTGAGCCGACGCTTTAACCGACTGAGCCACCCAGGCGCCCAAATCGCTTGGTTTTTGTTTTGTTTTGTTTTGTTTTGTTTTGTTTTGTTTTGTTTTAAGATCACAATATGGGGGCGCCTGGGTGGCTCTGCTGGTTAGGCGTCCAACTTCGGGTCAGGTCATGATCTCATGGTTCGTGAGTTTGAGTCCCGCATAGGGCTCTGTGCTGGCAGCTCAGGGCCTGGAGCCTGCTTCGGATTTTGTGTCTGACCCTCCCCTGCTCGCTCGCTCACACACTCTCTCTCTCTCAAAAATAAATAAACATTAAATTTTTTAAAAATTTAAGTGTCCTAGAAGATCTATTGACTAAGATATCAGTGTTCTATTGTTTGAACAATGAAAGAAATTAATGAAGACAGAAATGTATTAGTATTTGAGGGCAGTGAAATTGTTCCACTTAAAAGATAGTTTGAAATAAATTTTATATCTACTCTGAGGATGCCATAGCTATAGAGTTAATCAAGTAAATACTTTGAAAAGTGTTGGAACCTACCAGTTAGGATAGATGCTACACTATTCAGATGGCGAGGAATCGTTTCATGGAAACTTTTATGATGTGAAACAATTTATCAAATATTTTAAAACATGTATACAAATGACACTGAGTCTCAACTGATGAAATCTCTAGAATTCATAATTCATAGACTCTATAATTAATAATGGCAGGTAACAGGGGCGCCTGGGTGGCTCAGTAGATTAAGCGTCCGACTTCGGCTCAGGTCATGATCTCACGGTTCGTGGGCTCAAGCCCCGAGTCGGGCTCTGTGCTGACAGCCAGCTCAGAGCCGGGAGCCTGTTTCGGATTCTGTGTCTCCCTCTCTCTCTCTGACCCTCCCCTGATCACACCAGTGTCTCTCTCCCAAAAATAAATAAACATCAAAAAATTTTAATAAATAATGGTAGGTAACATTTACTGTGGATCTACTAAGTGACAGAAATATTGCTAAGTGATTTACACAAGTAATATACTCTCTGTTGTTGTAGAAAATATTGGCTCTTACCTCCCACACTAGGAGCATCTGCTCCAGAGCGTGAATTTTCATGACTCAGCTTACAAGAACAACTCCAATTTAGTCCTTTGTTCCACAAATATTTATTGAGGAACAAATAAATTGTGCTAGGTGCTAAGGCATTGCGCCAGGTGCTAAGGATGAAAAGGTCGTGTTTTTAGGGAATGAAACTTATACAGTTTTATCTAGAATATTTGGTATGCCCAACATCCGCAGGGATTGTTATCAGCAGAACCTTCCTGAACCAGGAGTACAAATGGAAATCCACCTTCTATTGTCGAAATGTTTAAATGTTCTAAGTCAAGCTCACAATCTGTTAAATGAAATATGTTCTATTCTCCTTAAAAATTATTTTTTTTAATTTTTAAAGGGAAATATAGACACTAAAGAAATGGATTAGATAGGTGGTATGACTGATGACGCTGGTGATAGTTTTGGGTGCTGATGGATAGATAATAAAATAGATAAATAGATGATAGACGGATACAATATCTAGACATAAGGGGCTTTTTTTTTTAATTATAGTTTTTTAAAAATAGTTTTTATTTATTTCTAGAAGAGAGAGAGAGAGACAGTGTGAGCAGGGGAGGGTCAGAGAGAGAGGGAGACACAGACTGAAATGGGCTCCAGGCTCTGAGCTGGCAGTCAGCACAGAGCCCGACGCGGGGCTCGAACCCACAAACTGCGAGATCATGACCTAAGCGAAAGTCGGACGCTTAACCGACTAAGCCACCCAGGCGCCCCCATAAGTGGCTTTTTAATGATGCTACCCTTTTTTTTTTTAATTGCACTTCATTTTATGTGAACTATCCCTTTCAGCTAGTCACCAAATGATCTTCAGGTGAGAAAGAAGTTGTTAATACAGAAAATAGAGGAAGAAGGAGTCAACATTCAACTCCAGCCCTCCAAAGTAAGATTTTTAAGTCTCCAGAAGAAAATAAATAGTTTCAAAGGATTATGGTTTTCTAAACTTCAAAGCTTTCCCCTTTGTATATTAAGAGCTGGGTTTGGTAGGGCACAGAACACACTCGTATTATAAACCATAGCTAAAGAAGGCACAAAATATAATTTAAGAGAACTGCCCCCAACAGAAAGAGAAAAGAGAAAGTCTTTTGCTAGGAGAGTGGCTGACAAAGGTAAAGGTCACAGGAGAGGCAGGTGAAACAGAAAAGATAAGGCAGATGCGGCTTGAAACCACCAGTGACCACCCCCACCTCCTTAGATCTAAGGCCAAGAGGAAAGGTGGGGTGGGGTGACCCTCCCCTGCTCACACTATCTACCTCTCTTTCAGAAATAAATAAAACATATAAAAAAGTTTTTTAAATTCTGTGTCTCATTTACCTCCATATTCTGCATTAAAAAATAGTATTAAAAAATCCCAAATTCTATCTATGAAGTGAATGAATAAATCAAATGGCACTCAGGTAGGTGTTTTACACAGATCACCTCAACCAGAAAGAATTGCTTTGAGGAGCACCTGAGTGGCTGAGTGGGTTAGACGCCCGATTCTTGGCTTTGGCTCAGGTCATGACCTCATGGTTCAAGGGTTCAAGCCCCATGTCACGCTGTGTGCTGGTGGTGCTTTGGATTCTCTCTCTCTCTCCTTCTCTTTCTGCCCCTCCCATGCATGCCTGTTCTTTCTCTCTCAAAATAAATAAACTTGAAAAAAAGAATTGTTTTGAGAATGTTATTCAACTTGATGACATGACGGCTTCACATCACAGCACAAATTATATCACTTGATAGAATGATAATCCAGTATCATTCACTGGACGCTATTCTATTAATATACTTAATATAATACCATTAAATGGTATGAGCTAGGGTTCAAAGCAACACAGTGTTTCTGCCATAAACACAGTTAAATTCCCAATTCCAGGAACCAAAGCACCCCTATTTCCAGAGCAGCAAGGAGATAGCCAGTTTTAAAAATATACATTGGAGGGGCTCCTGGGTGGCTCAGTCGCTTAGGCATCCAACTTCAGCTCAGATTATGATCTCGCAGGTTGTGAGTTCGAGTCCGGCATCAGGCTCTGTGCTGACAGCTCAGAGCCTGAAGCCTGCTTTGGATTCTATGTCTCCCTCTCTCTCTGCCCCTCCCCCACTCATGCTCTGTCTCTCTGTCTCTCAAAAATAAACATTAAAAACGTTTAAATAAACACACACACACATATATGTATATATAGTGGGCACCTGGGTGGCTCAGTCAGTTAAGTGACAAACTCTTGGTTTTGCCTGAGGTCATGATCTCACGGTTCGTGGGTTGAGCCCCTCATCCGGCTCTGCACATTGATTGCACAAAACCCGCTTGGGATCCTCTCTCTCCCTCTCTTTCTGCCCCTCCCCCAACTCATTCTATCTCTCTCTTTCTCTCAAAAATAAACTTTAAAGAGCACATCCAGCTACTGCAGGTTTCTTTGTGTGCCTCCAGATACAGAAGACACCTGCATCATATTGCAGGTGAAAACCATGAAGCCTTTTATTCTAATCTTAATCAGATATGGCTAAGTCGGCAGGATGTTATAGATTTATCACTTAGCACATTTCCAACTAAAACCACACATGACTGTAACAGGAAGAAAACTGTATTATAAAAAATATTAATTCATCATCTTCTGTATTAAATACAAAATACAGAAGTAAAGAGAAGAAAGAATGTTGTTTTTCTTTTTACCTAGGATATCAGCTTGATCGGCCTTATGGAAAACAATGCAGTGCGTTACAACTGTGTCGTAACATGGCGTTATAATTCCCAATTTACCCATGAGAGAGTGGTTTAAGAGGGTAAATAATCTCTTTTCTGGAAGGTCAATAATGAAGCATTCTTGCACAAGGGACAAGTTCCTCGAGAGCTATTAGAAATAGAGTAGCTGAGGGGCGCCTGGGTGGCTTAGTCGGTTAAGCGTCTGACTTTCGCTTAGGTCATGATCTCGCGGTTCGTGGGTTTGAGCCCCACGTTGGGCCCTGTGCTGACTGCCAGCTCAGAGCCTGGAGCCTATTTCGGAGTCTGTATCTCCCTCTCTCTCTGACCCTCCCCTGTTCATGCTGTCTCTCTCTCTCTCTCTCTCTATCTCAAAGAAAGAAAGAAAGAAAGAAAGAAAGAAAGAAAGAAAGAAAGAAAGAAAGAAAGAAAGAAAGAAAGAAAGAAAGAAAGAAAGAAAGAAAAGAAAAGAAATAGAGTGGCTGGGGCGCATGGGTGGCTCAGTTGGTTAAGTGTCTGACTTCAGCTCAGGTCATGATCTTATGGTCTGTGAGTTCGAGCCCCACGCCGGGCTTTGTGCTGACAGCTCAGAGCTTGGAGCCTGCTTCAGATTCTGTGTCTCCCTCTCTCTGCCCGTCCCCTGCTCACATTCTGCTACTCTCTCTCTGTCTCTCAAAAATGAATAAAAACATTTAAGGAAGGAAGGAAGGAAGGAAGGAAGGAAGGAAGGAAGGAAGGAAGGAAGGAAGGAAGAAACAAAGTGACTAAGATATTAAAATTAAAACATCCCAACTAAGATATAAAATAACCCTTATGAATTAAAAAATATCTATACAACATTAGAAAGAAATGAGTGATGGAGTTGTTTAAGCAGAGTATTGGGGATCCACCTCACCAATCTGTGCCCCTTGTGTAGATGGTACAAGAGTTAGTAAAGGCTTCTTTTACCATAGCCCATTTTGTTTCAAGAGAGAAGAGTCCCGAGCTGGCTCAGGTCTAACCCATCATGTTTATTGAGCCTCCTGCAGCCTGTGACCAGCAACATCTAGCAAAGAGCTTGGCACTGAATAAGCCTCATTCATTTGTCCACAAATCCAATACATGATGCCCAGAAACCAGATCAGATCAGACCTATTAAATGGGAGACAAGCAGATACTTAAGTAAGGAGACCAAGGACCCTACACTGCCATTCAGATAATAAGAAGTCCCTTGGTCCCAGATACCATCTCTGGAAAGAGAAACCGAAGAAATGCTTCCTGAAAAACCAGAACCAACTCCAACAGAGAGTTTCCGCCTAGAATTGGCAAAGTATTTAATGCACTGAACCTGAGCTAACTTGACGAAGACATTTTAAGTGGTGGAATCTGCGTTAACTTTATGGATATTTTTAATTCACACAAACACGTCTTGTCAGTGAGCAAGACGAAATCAGTTATAAAAATAGAAAACACTACATTTGTGCTTATTTGAGTTCTAGAGGACATTCTCAAGTCCACTAAAGATAGGTAATTCCCAAATCTACCCAAGGTATTTTTTCTTTTTCACTTTATTTCTGCATCCTGATACGTGTACTCTTAAATATCCATCCCTTATTTTCCCCATCCCCCTCATCTGGTAACCATTAGTTTCTTTTCTTTTTTTTATTATTTTTTATTTTTTTAAATTTTTATTTATTTCTAGGAGAGAGAGAGAGAGACAGCGTGAGCAGGGGAGGGTCAGAGAGAGAGGGAGTCACAGACTGAAACAGACTCCATGCTCCGAGCTGGCAGTCAGCACAGAGACCGACACGGGGCTCGAACCCACGAACTGCGAGATCATGACCTAAGCGAAAGTCGGACGCTTAACCGACTAAGCCACCCAGGTGCCCCCATTAGTTTCTTTTCTATAGTTAAAAGTCTGTTTCTTGGTTTCTCTCTCTCTCTCTCTCTCTCTCTCTCACACACACACACACACAACACACACACACACACACACACACACACACACACTTTTTCATTTGTTCATTTATTTTGTTCCTTACATTCCACATATGAATGAAATCATTTGGTATTTGCCTAGAGTTCTCTAACTTATTTCATATATCATAATACTCTCTAGCTCCATCCATATTTGTTGCAAATATGGCAAGATTTCAGTCCCTTTTAAGGCTGGAAAATATTCCTTCCATTGTACATGTATACTGCATCTTCATCATCCATTCATCTATCCATGGATAATCGACGCTGCTTCTATATCTTGGTTCTTGTAAATAATTCTGCTATGTATCCCTTTGAATTAGTGTTTTTGTATTTTTCGGAAAAATACACAGTAGTATGATTCCTGATCATAGGGGTGTCCTATTTTTAACTTTTTTGAGATACCTTCATACTGTCTTCCACAGTGGCTGCACCAGTTTGCATTCTTATCAACAGTGCACAAAGGTTCCTTTTTCTCCACATCCCCACCAATACCTGTTGTTTCTTGTGTTTTTTATTTTAGCCATTCTGAGAGGTGTGAGGTGATATCTCATTGTCACTTTTTGTTTTGCTGAGTTTTTGTGTGTGTGTGTTTTTAAGTAAGCTCTATACCCAATGTGGGGCTTGAACTCATGACCCCAAGATCAAGAGCCATGTGCTCTACAGACTGAGCCAAACAGGTGCCCCTCTCATTGTAGTTTTGATTTGTATTTCCCTGATGATGAGTCACGTTGAGCATCTGTCCGCATGGCTGTTGGCCATCTGTGTGTTTTCCTCAGAGAAATATTTGTTCATGTTTTCTGCCCATTTTTAATCAGATAATTTGTTTTTTGGGTATTGCGCTATATCAGCTCTTTATATATTTTGGATACTAACCCTTTATCAGACATGTCATTTGCAAAAGTCTTCTCCCATTCCATAGGTTGCCTTTTAGTTTTGTTGATTGTTTCCTTCACTGTGCAGAAACTTTTTATTCTGATGTAGTCCCAATAGGTTTTTTGTTTTTGTTTTTGCTTTTATTTCCCTTGCCTCAGGAGACATATCTAGAAAAATGTTGCTCTGGCTGATGTCAGAGAGATGACTACCTGTTCTCTCTTCAGGGATTTTTATGGTTTCAGGTCTCACTTTTAGGTCTTTTCTGAGTTTATAAATGCACAGAGCTGTCATCTCTGTGAAACACTTTCTAATCCCTCCAGCCAGAAATGACTGCTGTGTCTACTTAATCTGTACAAACTTGCTTTACTGTCTCCAAGTTAGAAGCTTCTTGAGAACAGGGACTGTGTTTTATTCTTCAATGTCTCTTTAGGGCCAGGTAAAGACACATAGTAAGAGATTAATAAATACTGGATAAAGAAATGAATGCATGAACAAAGGATGAAAATAGCTCTGCAATTAATAACTACTGGCATTCATAGAGGTAGGGAATAGGGAAGACAGAAGTCTGTCTAATCACCTTTGGCACAGACTAAAGAGGAGGTAAGGAGTTAGAGACTCCACCAATCAAGGGAATCAAATATAAAATGTCTTCAAAACCCACTCTGGGGATGTTCAAATCATGTTCAGTTTCTACGCAAACCTAGACCTCACAAGCTTCTCCAGGAAACAGCTGACAACATTGCTATCAAATGTTTGATTGAAGAATGTGGCATAAAGAGTAACATACTCGTCATTTTCCTGGGCCCAAATGACTAGTTCTGGCCAATGAAATGTGAGTATGTATCACATGTGTCACTTCCAAGTGGAGGCAATGGAAAGCCCAAGTATGACTCTCTAGGCTCTCTCTTTCTTGCCCCAGAAGCTTCATGTTCCAGATGGTACATCTACAAGATGGCGGAGCTTTCAGTCAGCCTGGGTCCCTGAGTTACTAAAGAGAGCAAAGCCCTCCTCTACTGACCACATGGTGATAGATAAATCTCTGTGCATGTGCACTACTGAGATTTTTGTGTTAACTTGTTCCAGCCGCATAAAGTAGTCTCTTCTAATTGATGTCAAGGAGAAAGAAGACCTGGAAAGAAGATGGAAACTGGCACACGAAGGTGTTTCTTGGTAGTTTCCTGCATCCAGGCATCCTTCTGTGTATTCGTTCTGAGCTGCTCTCTCAGGTCTCAGCGTGCTTCCTCTGTTGAACTTTGTTGGTTCCCTGTCACCATTTCTTACTGACAACTAGAACTAGAACCTTAAGAGCAACTGGACCCAGGGACACCTGAGTGGCTCAGTCAGTTAAGCATCCAAGTCTTGATTTCTGCTCAGGTCATGATCTCACAGGTTCATGGATTCAAGCCCCACCTCAGGCTCTGTGATGACGGTGCAGAGCCTGCTTGGGACTCTCCCTCCCTCTCTTTCTACCTCTCTCTGCTCCTCCCCGACTCGTGCTGTCTCTGTCTCTCTCAAAATAAACAAACTTTAAAAAAGAAAAAAAAAAAGCAACTGGACTTGGATGCATCTCCTTTTCCCTTTTACATCAGTCTGTGCTGTCACACTCCCCTTTCCCTGCTTTTGTCTCTTAGCATCTTGACCTTAACCCTTGACCACCTCTCCTTTCCTCCAGGTTAATCAAGCTATCACCTTTGACTCTATGTTTATCCTTCTGCCATTCCCATACTAATGAAAAGGCAGCATGTGCTTTAAACCTCTTCAGTTGCTCCTTAGTTTCCTGAACAAACTTGATCCCTGGATTCAGTGCTCCACGCACAGGCTTCTTTAATGTCCTTCTTGGCCTTTGGGTAAGAAATAACCTCCCTGAATTGCTTCTTTTCCTCAACCCAAGAAAATGGCACATGCAAAACATATGCCTTTGTGAACAGTGTTGGGGCCCCCTCCCAAGGTTTTAGAGGCCATGATACTAGGCTCTGTTCGTTTCATGATTAATCCACTGCTGATCACAGTCTATATGATTAGCAACTCTGGAGCAATTGGAGTTCTCATGAGTGGTGATTCTTAAGCCACTTAAGTCCAAGGTTAGTGCTACCAGTTTGTTCTCCAAGCCAGAAGACAGTTCAAAGCAAAATATAGAAAATGTTATTATTCCTTTTAACATTTAAAAAGTCTATAAACAAACTCACTCCCTCATCATTAAATCCTTCCCCATCTGGGCATTTTAAGACATCTGGTGACACCCTGGAAGACCTAAGGCCCAAGGCTATACTGCATTCACACCCCATTACCTCCCAGGTACTGCTACCAGAGCACCCGAAATTTTTAACTCATTTATGTGCCACGTAACCTCCTAAACTAGACTTTGGGGGAACGGCTCTGTATTTCCAATGTCTATAACTTATTAGATGCTCAACCAGTGTTTATTGAACAAATAACACTGTGCTGGACATTGAAGAGAAATGATCTTCTGTAAGAACAACCATCTTTGAGAATATTACTTGGTGTTTGGATATTTTTTATGCCTTTGGAGCTTGGTAATTGGATATTTTAGCTCCAAAGGCATAAAATTTCAGCAATTGATAAAGCAAATTCCATTTTAGAAACAGAAGCAGCTCATCACCCACGAATGTATGACATCAAACTCTACCGATCTCTCTGTCTCCAAAGATACACAGGACGAACCACAGCAGCTGGCAGGTGGACACTATGAGACCTCTTATTAAATCTTAATCAGACACAACGGAAGAGATAGGATATATATATATGTGTGTGTGTATATATATATATGTATACACACACACACACACACACACACACACATATATATATATATACAATTTGGCTGCTTTTCAAGTAAAACCACACAGGAATATAACAGGAAGAAAAGAATGTTATTAAAAATGTTCTGCAATACTATCTATATAAGGATGGAGATGAGCTACAGAAAGAATTGTTTTGCTTAAGAAAACAGCTCATTTAGTCCTTCACGCTTTGAAACGACAGTCCTCTTGAGCTGGTCTTCAAGACCAAGACAACTAAACTGTTCTGCACAATAAATTATCAGTAGGAATAACAACAAATAGAGAGAAGAAGACACAGGGTAGACGGCAGGAAAAGAATATGTGTGTGCCTCACAGATTTCTATGAGGATTTTTCCAGGAGGTTCAATGGCTCAAGAAGTCTGATTGTCCCTTGACCTGAGGTTTATAGCTGCTCTCCTAAAGTGGAAAGAAATTAGTCATTCAAAATGAAATTAAATGGCCATCTGCAAACGTGCTACCCTTCAGCTCTGGAAAAATAGCACGGTGTCACCTTAACAGTAAGAAGGGAAGAAAAGAAATCAAAAGTAAGTATGGAAGAAGACCAAGAAATAAAGGAGCTCAGTCGGTTAAGCGTCTGACTTCAGCTCAAATCATGATCTCACAGTTCGTGGGTTTGAGCCCCACGTGGGGCTCTGTACTGAGAGCTCAGAGTCTGGAGCTGCTTCCGATTCTGTGTCTCCCTCTCTCTCTCTCTCTGACCCTCCCCTGCTCACGCTGTCTCTCAGAAATAAATAGAACATATAAAAATTTAAAAAAGAAAAAAAATAGGGACTCATGTGCACCCATCTGATTAAGACTGTAGAGAAAAAAAGGCAACAAGATAGAAAAGTTAATAGATGATCGGTTCCATCCCCTGGATGTCACAGATGCTTCTGATCAACTATAGGAAGTTTTGGTCCTTTTTGAACACGAACGGTGTCGCACGGCTTTCCAAATGTTAGAAGGCATGGTGGCTTTTCTGCATCAGCTTTTCCATGATAAGAAAACTGTAATATACCAATAGGAAACTCGCTTACCTGAACAAACCACTCAATAGAAAATACCAAAGAATACACCTTCATTCCACCCAAACTACTAACAGAACGGTACTTGGTGGGCATGGGGGTGGGAGACTGTCAAAGAGATTCCCTATGAACAATTATGATGCTAAGAATAAATTCTCAGAGAAAAAGGAATTGCATGGGGGAGAAAGGATCAAGCATTAGAACACAGAAGGGAGTTATTTCTACAATCCAACTAGAACTCCAGAACCATTGTCTATAATGAATTTACTGGAAAGATTCCTGCAGGAAGTTTCCCCATTAGAAAGAGTAGAGGAGAAAACTCATTGAAATCCTCACGTCACTCAACATACATTTTTTTTTTTTAAAGAAGTTGTGTTCCTTGAAGAAGAAGGAAGGTCCATAAGTGATACAGTTAAGTACATGGGAAGTCCGTTGGCATCACCTGCTGTTTCTCCAGGACTGGCAATACCGAATGGTTTCGATTTCCCGTATAGCTGATGTTTTCTTCTTATTATTGGAACATCTGCATATGATGTTTTCTTCTACTGTTGGGTCACTTATTGTAACAAAGATTGAGATTATTTGGATCTTTTTTAAACTAAAAAAAAAATGGTGCCTTGAACTAGCTGATTGGGAAAAAGCAAAAGGCAGAGAATGAGGACTCCAGGGTGAGTTCACCTCCCTTTGACAACTAGGTCCTGACTTGTGCTTCCTTCTCACAGGACCCAAACAACTTAGGGTAACTTTGGCTGAGAACCAACAGAAAGTGAGAGAACTTCAAATATATAATAGTGGGAGCAGTCGTTTATGCTGCACGAAAGTGGCTGCCAGATGTTAGTGGAGTCAGCACAGGGATTTTTTGAAATGATAAAGCCTGTGTAGTCAAACTAAAGGAAAAATGGAAATTTTTGGAAATTTTCTTGGAAACTTTGTAACTTATTTGAAAATTTTATCAGTTCAAAGAATCCAATTTAGGGGCGCCTGGGTGGCTTAGTCGGTTAAGCGTCCGACTTGCTCAGGTCATGATCTCGTGGTTCGTGGGTTCGACTTTGCTGACTGCCTGCTCAGAGCCTGGAGCCTGTTTCAGTCTGTGACTCCCTCTCTCTCTGACCCTCCCCTGCTCACGCTGTCTCTCTCTCTCCTAGAAATAAATAAAAAATATTAAAAAATTTAAAAAAAAAAACAAAGAATCCAATTTATTAAGCCAACTTGAGACAAAACAGGTATCTCTTTGTGACTCGTGAGATTAAGCCATTCAGCCGGGGTCAGGAGATAAGAATTCCCAGACTCCCAGAAAACTTTAGCTAGAGCAGAGCTTAGAGGAGAACAAAAGACATGGTCCCAGCAGCCGCCCTTCATCAAGATAAGAGACACACTGCCTTAGAAGTTGAATAATGTGCAGTTTGCTGGAAATCCTAGAACAAGCTGATTTAGGTGTTTTTTTCCTGAGATTGTGGATGGGTTGTTTCACCTGATTCAACTATTTCTTTTCTTTTCCTTTCTTTAAAATACAAGGCTATCATGAATATCTACAGGAACTGAAGTTCAACAATTATCCTCTTTATTTTGAACAAATGAGGTTTTTTTTTTTTTTTCCATATGAATGCCCAAGAAGACTGAAAGATGGTATGTAAAGAGCCCAAGATGATTTCAGGATCCCAAGGAAACTCCAGCCTTTTGATTCAGCAGCAGTGTCTGCTGTCTAGTTCTGGAGAAAAGAAATGGGTAAATGGAATGAAACCAGCCAGAGGAAACTTTGATCTAGATTAGTTTACCTGTCTACTAAATATTCTTAAAGAACAGAGAGTATCTCAATTGTAATAGATTCCTACTTTAGTTGCTATAAGAAAGATCACTAAGCATTTTACATAAATTCTGGGAGGAATCTTAATAGCTACTGTGGTAGATCACGATAATCATGGTCCTCAAAAAAAATCTCACCTTGCTGTATCCACCTTTCTTTGTGAAGCATCATTTCTTCTCTTCCCATCAAGAGATGAAGTCTATTTCTCCACACCCTTGATCCTGCATTGGATGTATAAGTTTGTAAAACAAGTGGTTTGTCTTAACCAATAAAATGTTGCAGAAGTGAGATGATATGAGACCCAGAGACTTGGACTTGAAAAGCCTTGTAGTTTCTGCTCTTTCTCTTTTGACAGGGAGGCCACCACCATGCTATAAGAAACCTAGTCTAGTCAGTTGGAGAATACCAGATCACCTGGAGGATTGAAGAAGCCCACCCAGCCAGACACGTTATCCAGACCTTCTTAGAACATTCCAGTCCTAGTAGGGCCATCACATGACTGCAGGAAGTCCCATGAATGATCCCTGACTACAGTCCAACCAGTCAGATTGCCAACCCACACAACTATGAGAAATCATTAATCACTGTTGTTTTAAGCCACTAAATTTTAGGGTGGTTTTTATGCAGCAAAAGATAACTAATGCATCTCCCAAAAACATCTAGAAATTGAATCAAACTCTGAGTGCTTTAAGTACACTAGCTCTTTAAGAAAAACTTTCCTGCTTGAAAATGAAAGTAACAATCTTTGTTGTCACCACTCTAATTTGCCCAAATATATCCATATCCCCACAAACTAGTAGTTCTTAGGACCTAATCTTAAAATGGTGATTTTCTATTTGGATAAGAATTTTTCAAATAAGCATTAAATTGCTTTGAATTAGGGCCACCTGGATGGCCCAGTCAGTTAAACGTCTGATTTCTCCTCAGGTCATGATCTAGAAGCCAGTGAGTTTGAGCCCCATGATCCTGTGCTGACAGCTTGGAGCCTGGAGCCTGCTTGGGATTCTGTGTCTCCCTCTCTCTCTGCCCACTCCCCACCCCCCACCCCCCTCACCTTCTCTCTCTCTCTCTCTCTCTCTCTCTCTCTGTCAAAAATAAACATTTTTAAAAATTTTTAATTGCTTTGAATTATAAGTCCTTTATTTAAAAGTAAACATTACACTAAGACAAAAAAAGTAAATACATATGTGTGTATAAACTAATAAATTATTAATAAAAAATTAAACATTTTTATTCTCTAGTAAAAACAATTTATCCCTTTAAAAAGGATTTTGGTGGGGCGCCCGGGTGGCTTAGTCGGTTAAGCGTCCGACTTTCGCTCAGGTCATGATCTCGCGGTTCGTGGGTTGAGCCCCGCGTCGGCTCTGTGCTGACTGCCAGCTCAGAGCCTGGAGCCTGTTTCAGTCTGTGACTCCCTCTCTCTCTGACCCTCCCCTGCTCACGCTGTCTCTCTCTCTCTCTCTCCTAGAAATAAATAAAAATATTTTTTAAAAAATAAAAAAATAAAAAATAAAAAGGATTTTGGATGAGAACAAAGGAAATACTACTTTGGTTTAATCATCTTCATGTCCCTTCCATGTTACAAGAAAATGAACAACAGAAATATAAATGAACAATAGGCCAATGATAAGTTATCATGAAAAGCCTGAAGAGAAAATAAAAATAAATATTAAACATTCCAGGGTCTAAATTCCTTTCCAAAATGTTGTTGCAACTGGAAAGTACTTTATTTAAAAATTTTCTTGTTAGGATCCTAAGATCTTAAAAGCCAAAAATAGAAAGTAAGAGGGCAAAAACAAATATGAGATTTAAATTTTAATACAAATTCACTTGGATTAAAGTAAATTGATGTATGAATTTTGGACATAGAAGATTTCTATATACATTCCTCCAATTTTTCTCACAGTGTGAAATACAACTACAAACATGGCATTATAGTTTAGGTAAAATTTGAATTTTTCCTTCTAAAGACTGGATTAAGGGGCACCTGGGTGGCTCAGTCGGTTAAGCATCCAACTCTTGATTTCAGCTCAGGTCATGATCTCATGTTTGGTGGGTTCAAGTCCCACATCGGGCTCTTTGCTGACAGCATGGAGCTTGTCTAGGATTCTCTCTCTCTCCCTCTGGTTGCCCCTCCCTCTCTCTCTCAAAATAAATAAATACATACGTACGTACATACATACATACAAGACTACATTAAATGAAACCTACTAAATCACTTACATTTGCTTAGAGAGAAAGTTGAGGCACTTGGCTAACTCAGTGGGAGAACACGCAACTCTTGACCTTGGGGTTGTGAGTTTGAGACCCATGTTGGGTATAGAGATTGCTTTAAAAAATTGAAATCTTAAAAAATAAATAAGTTCACTTTTAAAAAAGAGAGAGATAAAGTAAGTTGGTACTTTTGCTATTATTTAACAGCATGTAAATGCTTATATATGCAAGTGGATGTTTAAATAATTTATGTAATTAATATTTAAATTTAATAATTCAAATAATTAATACCTTTATAAGAGGGCTCTCTTCATCTTAGTCATTAGTCCAAATTATGTAGACTGCAGAGTTACCCTATATCCACGATCTGAGTAAAAGTTTAAGATGCCACATTTCTCTAATAAATTCAGATTATCAACAGTAATTGTACTGTAATTTCTAACATCCCAAAATGACTTTAGAACTTTGGAATAATACAATATGGTAATAGTTAATAGTCTATGTTTATTTGAAGATTTCTAAAGACATTAAATTCAATGCCTCTTCATGTTTTTTTTGTTTTTTTTTTTAATTTTTTAATGCTTTTTTATTTATTTCTAGGAGAGAGAGAGACAGCGTGAGCAGGGGAGGGTCAGAGAGAGAGGGAGTCACAGACTGAAACAGGCTCCAGGCTCTGAGCAGGCAGTCAGCAAAGTCGAACCCACGAACCGCGAGATCATGACCTGAGCAAGTCGGACGCTTAACCGACTAAGCCACCCGGGCGCCCCTCTTCATGTTTTTTAAATGTAATGTTCACAAGTTTTTTTAACAAGCTCTTAGCAAATGAGGAAGCTTCTATAAACTGAAAAATTGTTTTTACCAAAAAAATTACAACAAAATCATTCCTACTTGTGAAAAATTAGAAGCATTGCATGTATGAACAAGAACAAACTTTTTTTAAAGATTTTATTTTACATAATCTCTACACCCAACATGGATATTTATTAAATATTATGTTAGAGGCTCTAGGTAGTACAGTATGGTTTATAAAAGTAGTTACAAGGATTGAAGAGGAAGAAATAAAAAGGTCATTGATTTTATATGATATGATTGTGATTATCAAAAATATAAAAGAATATGTTGTAAGATTAATTAAACGTACTGAATTTGTAAGAGAATTTGTCAGCTGGATACAATTGGATACAAAAGATCAATTGTGGGGTACCTGGTTGGCTTAGTCAGCTGAGCGTCCAACTCTTGATTTCAGTTTAGGTCATGATCCCAAAGTCGTGGGATTGAGCCCCATGTCAGGCTCCACGCTAAGCCTAGAGCCTGTTTGAGATTCTCTCTTTCTCTCTCTCTCTCTCTGCCCCTCTCCTCTGCTGGTGCTGTCTCTCTTTCTCTCTCTCAAAACAAAAAAAAATTAATCAATTGCATTTTCATACACCAGAAATAAACAATGTTTAACACATAACTGAATAAAGACAATAATAATAGTAATAATAATCACAAGTACCTAGAAACAAATCTAACAATTCTAAAACCTTACATTAAAACAATAACAGAAGGAGGCACCTGGGTGAAAAAAAAACATTAACAGAGATCTAAGTAAAGCTGAAAAATATTTCTACAAGTTTTACAGAAGAATTTTTGTAAAGATGTCAACTCTCCCAAAACTGATTGATAAATTAAATGCAACCCTAGTTAAAATCTCAACAGGCTTTTTCATGGACCTTTATAAACACTTTATATATATAATGAATATATGAGCAAAGTCATGAGAATTTAAAAAAAATTTTTTTAGTGTTTTATTTAGTTTATTTATTTAGTATTTAGAGAGAGAGAGCATGAGCAGAGGGAGGGGCAGGAAGAGAGGGAGACAGAATCGGAAGCAGGCTCCAGGCTCTGAGCTGTCAGCACAGAGCCCGACACGGGGCTAGAACCCATGAACCATGAGATCATGACCTGAGCTGAAGTTGGACGCTTAACTGACTGAGCCACCCAGGCCCTGAGAATTTTTTAAAATGTTTAAAAATCTTTATTTATTTTTGAGAGATAGAGACAGAGCACAAGCAGGGAGGGAGCAGAGAGAGAGGGAGAGAGACACAGAATCCAAAACAGGCTCCAGACTCTGCACAGAGCCTATGCAGGGCTCAAACTCACCAGCCTCAAGATCATGACCTGAGCTGAAATTGGATGCTTAACTGACTGAACCACCCAGGCACCCCAATCATGACAATTATTTTTAAAAAAACTTAAAACGAGTAAACTGACAAAAGAGACTTTCTCTGAAAGAAACAAAGATTATGACAAAGATAATGAAAGCAATGTGGTATTATCATAGGGATACACAAAAAGATAAATGAAACCAAATAGAAAGGCAGAAACAGATCCACATGTATGTGGGCAATGGATAAATAATAGAGGCAAAATTGTGAATCACTAGAAAAAAAGAAGTCGTTCAATGTATGGTGCTGCAGTAATTAATTATCCAAATGGGAAAAAAATTAATTTGGTCTTAATCTCACACAAAGTATAAAAATCAATTTGAAATGGGTTAAAGTTTTATTTTTTAAGTTTATTTATTTATTTTGTGGGCGGGGGGGCATAGAGAGAGAGTGAGTAGGGGAGAGACAGAGAGAGAGGGAGAGACTCCCAAGAAAATCTGCACTGATAGCAGCAAGCGGGTAAGGGGCTGGATCTCATAAACTTCAAGATCATGACCTAAGCTGAAGTCAAGAGTTGGATGCTTAACAAACTGAGTCATCCAGGTGCCCCAAAATGGGTTATAATTTTAAATGTGTCAATCAAAGCATGAGAACTTACAGATTAATATATAAGATATTTTGATGACCTTGAGGTAGGTTAGGACTTTTTAAATTTACACACAAAAAGCACTACTTGTTTTTCAGAAAGACTGAGAAATTCAACTGCATTCAAATTAAGAACTTCTGTTAATCAAAAAATACTAGAAAGTTAGTGAAAAGACAAGCGACAGACTGGGAGACTTTTGTAGCACATTTGTATAATACATTATAAAGTGTATTTATAATACATTATACATTAATCTCCAGAATATAAAAACTCTTCTTAAAAATCAGAAATAAGGGGTGACTGGGTGGCTTAGTCAGTTAAGCGTTGACTTTCGCTTAGGTCATGATCTCACGGTTCGTGGGTTCGAGCCCCGCGTCGGGCTCTGTGCTGACTGCCAGCTCAGAGCCTGGAGCCTGTTTCAGGCTGTGACTCCCTCTCTCTCTGATCCTCCCCTGCTCACACTGTCTCTCTCTCTCTCCTAGAAATAAATAAAAAAAATTTTTTTAATCAGAAATAAAAAGATAACCCAAATGGGAAAATGTGCAATAAACAAGAATTAGGCAATTCACGAAGGAGAAATACAAACAAAGGAGGATGCTCAATCTCTATTAATCAGAGAAAAGCAAATTAAAATCATAATTCAATACCATTTCAAAATCACTGTAATGTAAAAATAAAAATTCATGTCTAACAATACCAAGTTAGAGAACAAGTTGGAATCCAACGATACTAAATGTGGGAGTGATACAAATAAACAGGAATTATATAAACACGGACGGGTGTATACGCTAGAATAGAAATCGGCCCACTCACTTTTGAAACAATTCAGCACTACCTTATAACCATTCACAATTCTCCTTGGCATATACTCAAAACTCTTGCACATGCGCACAAGGAAACAGCTGCAAGAATACTTAAGCAATGATTTGTTCCGTATAGCCAAAAGTAGAAACAATCTAAGTGTTCCTCAACAACAGAATGAACAAATAACATGTGGTATATTTGTAAACTGCAGCTGTATACAGAAATATGAATGAGTCTGAAATAAAATGCTAAATGAATAAAAGCAGATTCCAGGAGACTACAACAGAATGATACGATTTTTAGAAAAGTGAAAAATAAACACACTATTGTTTAGGGACGTATGCATGTGTGATCAAAATATTTTTGTAAAAAGCAGGATAGTGGTTACTTCTGAGGAAAAGGCAAGGAGAGAAAACAGAGGAGAAGCACAGAGTTTTACTGATAACATTCCCCAGGCTGTGAAGTTGAAGGGAATGAATTTCATGATTGTGCTTTGTAAATTACATGTTAAATGTATTCTTTGTATCAAATATTATATAATAAATGATTTTAAACAATGAACAAGAAAGGTTCAGTTACAATTTCGTAACTGATGAGATGTGAGAGTGAGGGGGAGTTGGGAACCAAGGGTTCCAGTCTGGGGAACTGAAAGGGGCTGATGGTTTTTGTAATCATAACTAATTGTATCAGTTAGAAAAAGCTAAGAGTTGGAAAAAAAAAAAAAAAAACCATCACATGAGACCCATTATGAGAAGGACTTGGGCCAGGACTCCATTTACTTCTGGCTTCATTCACTCTGGAGTATACCAACCAAGCTTAGGATGGCATTAAATCTCCTGAACATCTGGGTGCTCTCCCTTCTCTAGCATACAGCTACTCTGGTATGTGACCATAGGTCCAGTCAGAGAGGATTTGGAGAATATTTATTGAAGATACTTGTGGTGGTGTTGCAAGTTTCCTTTTGACAGGACCTACCCTCTCTTGGATCAGTAACTGAGACAGATCTGGAACCTAGGCAAGGGATCACGATTTTCCACACCCTCTGCAATACTTTCATTGACTACCCACTCCTGCGCTTAGGAACACCATGTCTATTAATCTTCAGAGTCATTTCCTAGGGGTCAGGGGCCCCTGATTCCCACTCCAACCTTACCATCTACTATGGTCATTATGCCCACCTCGCTCTAGTGCTTAAGTGCTTCCACACAGCCTCTGCTAGTCTAGAATCCTATCATCCCATTGACACTAGGGAACCTAGTCTTTTTTTTTTTTTAATGTTTATTTATTTATTTGGAGATAGAGAGAGAACATACGCGAGTGGCGTAGGGGCAGAGAGAGAGAATCCCAAGCAGACTCCATGCTCAACATGAAGCCCAACACAGAGCTTGATCTTCCAATAGCGAGATCATGACTTGCGCTGAAATCAAGAGTCAGATGTTTAACTGACTGAGCCACCCAGGTGCCCTGGGAACCTAGCCTTGTATGGAACTCAGTATAGCTTTTCAGTCAAGTCTTGAGCCCAGGGACATTTTCTATTATTCATTTATTTGAAGGAGTCTGTTCTTTTGGAAGTTCTCTAAGTTTTGTGTATTAGGTTTCCTAGATCTGCCCCTCTAATCCTGTTTTCCATCATTTGTTTTTTCTATGTTTTTATAGGTATCTATAATTTTTGTTTAACTTTCAGACTATTAATTTAGTTCTTAGTGGGGGTTCAACCTCTTGTGTCTGTTTCCCTATTGCATTTTTACTTAGAAAATCATAGCTATTGGTTCCAGAAAGTTCTTTTGTGCTCTATTGGCATTTTCTTGAGAATTCCTCTCTGTGTGTGGTGTGTGTGTGTGTGTGTGTGTGTGTGTGTGTGTATTGCTTGCCGAGGATCTCTCTTCTGACTCTCTTACCATGTGGCCACAGGCTATGGTTGAGTTCTACCCCAGTACTCTCCTCCTCCTCAGCCTGTGTAAACAAAAGCAGGATCAACCCAGGCACCAGAAAGCAGCTCATCCAGACATCGGGGGCCTCTGAGATGCCACTGGTGGTCAAGGCAATCACCGCTCATTCACAGCCACCGTCTCTCTCGTGCTGCTCTCCTCTGACACAAAGCATCAGGGTCCCCTCAATGACTACTCACAAGCTCTGTAGCCAACCTGCAGCTTGCAAAGAGCTCCTTCCCGTACTACACAACTGCTGCCGCCTGAGCCTGGTCCGACGCGCCTCTGTGCAGGACACACAACCCAGCCCCCTGCAAAGGTCCCTCTCTAGGAGCTGTGTCCTCCCTGCCAGGACAGAGCAGTTGGACAAGGTCTCTGGCTCACTCATCTGATGGCTTTGTTCTGAAGGAGAATATACCCTTAGGAGTCTCTCCTTTAGAGGCGCCTGGGGGGCTCAGTCAGTTGAGTGTCTGACTTCAGCTCAGGTCATGATCTCACAGTCCATGGGTTTAAGCCCTACGTCGGGCTCTGTGCTGACAGCTCAGAGCCTGGAGCCTGTTTCAGATTCTGTGTCTCCCTCTCTCTCTGCCCCTCCTTCCCTCGCATTCTGTCTCTGTGTCTCAAAAATAAATAAATGTTTAAAAAATTGTTTTAAGTCTGTCCTTTAGCATAGCTCTCCAGAAAAGTACCTGTCCTATTGACTTCGGACTTTCTCTTGAACGAGGGAAGGCACAGTGACCAAGGGTTTCAGTTCATCTTCCCCAACCAACATCTGTCTCCACAGGTGCTGTAGTTCCTTTGGTGTTTCCTGATTCTCAACCACCGTTACCAGGATATATTCAGTTCCTTCAACAGGCATTGATTAAACTTCTACGTCATCCACAACGGTGAGATGTCAGAGGCAACAGACAGCAGGTCTGGTCGAGGAAAACACGTTAGTTTCAGTGATGAGGGGGTTGTGAATGAATGAAATGAGAAATACACATGCGCACGAAGCTAGTACAGCAATCTAAGGTACATGCTGTGCCCCTTAAAGAAAGTAATAACAAAACTACTGCGGTAGGTCCCCTCCCTAAGGAGTGTGGTGAGAAAAGAGCTCAGGATAAGGGAAGGCACCCTGGTTACGTGAGGTCCCTCATGACCCTGTGACTTGAGACCACCCGATGAGACTGTATGTCTATTCATTACTCATATAGGGGAGACAACAAAGTCAAAAACATATAAAAGACTATATACCATGTGGCTCGGTTTTTCAGGTACAAACCCAGCCGAGCTCAGTGCCAGCACCAATAAATTTGCTTCCTGGAAAGAAAAGCCTCAGTGTCATGACTCCTGTGCGAGCGCCCTGCCACACTACAGACACCAGGAGACACTTGCAAGGTGCACTGAGGAGGTAGACACTGTGGGGCTGGGTGACGGAACATGAACTACAGGACGATAAGGAGTCATCCAGGTCCATGCACTGCTTTCTCCCATGATGTCTCCAAGAGTAGACGAACAAGGAGCCATTTTTGGAAGGAAATTCCGGTTTTGAGTGCGTTGAGTTTCCGGAAACAGGACGTAAGTGTGCAATGTACCTATGTGGTAGGGACCCCTCCCTAAGGAGAGAAAAAAAAATGAAGAAAAGAGGAGAGAAAACTTCAAGGTCACTTAGATATGCGCCCAGGTGCCTACATCCTCCATGTTCTTGTAAACTGAGACAACTTAATCAGACTGCCACGTTTATGTGTGTTACCATATATGGGAGACAAAGAAATAGAAAATGTATTTAAAAACCTATGCCATGTGATGTGGGCTGCTCAGTTCTTTGGGTACGAACCCAACTGAGCAGTGCCGGCACGAATAAAGTTGCTTCCTGGAAAGAAAAGCCTCGGTGTCACGACTCTCGGAGCGAAAATTCTGCAACACCTAAGGCCCAGGATGGAGATCTAGGTGAAATTATCATCAACACTCAAATGGTAGTCCCAGCCACAGGGGTAGGTGAGGCCAAGGAAGAATCCTGCAAAGCAAAGAGCGCAGGTAAAGGACAGAGCTCTGAGGGACATCCACATTTAAGGAGCAGATAGATGCAGAGACACACCAAGGAGATGGAGAAGAAGTAGAATCTTAGAAGAGAAAATATGAGAGAGATGGGGGAGAGGGTTTTTAAAAGAAAGCCATCATGGGGCATCTGGGAGACTCAGTCGGCTGGGTGTCCGACTTTGGCTCAGGTCACAATCTTGCGGTTCATGAGTTCAAGCCCCACGTCAGGCTCTGTGCTCAGAGCCCGGAGCCTGCTTTGGATTCTGTGTCTCCCTCTCTCTCTGCCTCTCCCTCACTTGCTCTCTCTTTCTCTCAAAAATAAATATTTAAAAAATTTTTAAAGACTCATCATCAATGCAGCCATATAGATTGTTCACTGCACAACACTGGCTAGCATCAGCCACATGGACCACATTAATGGCACCCCCCACAAAGAATTGTGCAGTGGACCACTTGCACAATGGAGTGTGGCCATAAGATCAAATGCCACAGTTAGACCAAGTAAGATCAGAAATGTCCATAGGCTTTGGCAACAAATGGAAGTCACTGGTGACCTCAGCAAAGCAGGTTCTGTGGTGTAATGAGGGCAGAGAGTACGGTGAGACATGTGAATGGACTGGACGTGGAGGCGGCAGGCATGGCCCTGTCCCTGAAGAAGCTTGGCTACGAGGAAGGAGGAAGGTACTAGTGGGGGCAGACTCATGGCTGAGAAAGGGTTATTTTGTTTCATTGATTGATCAGTAGATCCTTGATTCCAGATGGGAAATAGTTGAGCATGGCTATTTAATGAGGGGAACAGGCCAGTAGGGAGGGAGACATTAAAAATAAAAGCTAGATGTGCAATCCTGCCAAGACAGAAAGCTGAAAACCAGAATAAGGGCTTATCCTTTTTTTTTTTTTCAAAAATTTTTTAATGTTTTATTTCTAGGAGAGAGAGAGACAGCGTGAGCAGGGGAGGGTCAGAGAGAGGGAGTCACAGACTGAAACAGGCTCCAGGCTCTGAGCCGGCAGTCAGCACAGAGCCCAACGCGGGGCTCGAACCCACGAACCGCGAGATCATGACCCAGCGAAAGTCGGATGCTTAACCGACTAAGCCACCCAGGCGCCCCAGGGCTTATCCTTAAAGAGGAGGAAGATAGCTGTTCTCTTCAAACACAAGGAAGGCAGAAGGACCCAATGGCTGCACATGGAGTAGCGGGAATGTGAGGCCGTTGATGCAGAGTTTCCCTGATGACCTTGCAGGTCTCTGTTGAGAGAAAAGAGGAGCTGCCAAATAGAAAGCTGTCGTGTAAGGCCTCTGAGTACGAAGAGGGAATTTAATAGCTCCGAGGCAGAAACTTAAAACTCAGTTTAATGTTTTAAAGAAAGTGTCTGAAGCTATAATCATCAGGTAGAGAGATGCTGGTCAAGAAAGCACAGAGGACCCCCCACCCAAGGAGATCTCCTGACGGCAAACAAGCACATGAAAAGGTGCAATGCATCACCTGCCATGGGGGAAATGTCGATTAAAACCATGAGACACCACCGCAGGCCTATTACAACGGCCTGAATTCGAGACACTGACAACACGAAATGCCAGTGAGGATGTGGAGCCACACAGGAACTCATCACTCACTGCTGGTGGGATTGCAAAACGGTACGGCCGCTGGGGAAGAGTTTGGAAGCTCCTTACGAAAATAAACCTAGTCTTACTCTACAGTTCCACAACTGTGCTATTTGGTACCTACCCAAAGGAGATGAAAACTTTCGTCCACACGAAACCCTACACACGAATGTTGATAGCAGCTTTATTCCTTTTTTTTTTTTAATGTTTTATTTATTTTTGAGAGAGAGAGAGAGGCAGCGTGAGCAGGGGAGGGTCAGAGAGAGAGGGAGACACAGGATCTGAAGCAGGCTCCAGGCTCTGAGCTAGCTGTCAGCACAGAGCCCGACGCGAGGCTCGAACCCACGAACCGTGAGATCATGATCTGAGCCAAAGTCGGACGCCTAACCGACTGAGCCCCCCAGGCGCCCCAATAGCAGCTTTATTCTTAATTGCCAAAACTGGGGGGCAACCAAGATGTCCTTCAGCAGTGAAAGGATAAACCAATAGTGACCCATCCGGACAATGGGATAATATTCAGCACTAAGAAAAATGACCTAACAAGCCATGAAAAGACACAGGGACACTTAGTATTACGAAGTGAAAGGAGCCAATATGGAAGGATCCATACACGAGGATTCTGACTTGTGTGACCTTCTGGAAAAGGCAAAACTGCGGTGACAAAAGCTTAGCACCTGGGAGTGGGGGTGGGATGGGGGTGGGGGGCACATGAATGGACAGGGTACAGAGGATTTTTAGGGCAGTGAAAATACTCTTAGGATACAATGATGGATACAGTCATTATACATTTGCCTAAACCTACGGATGTTGGGTGATTATGACATGTCAACATAGACTCATCCTTGATAAAATAAATAAATAAATAAATAAAGTACCGCTCTGGTGACTGATGTTGTTGACGTGAGGAAGCCGGACCTGTGTGGCAGCAGAGGGCCTGTGGAAAGTCTCTGCACCCTCCTCTTAATTTTTTGTAAACCTGAAACTACCCTAAAAATGTTTTAACTGAAATGAAAAATGAAAAATATAGTTTTATGTGGGGCGCCTGGGTGGCTCAGTCAGCTCAGATCATGGTCTCACAGTTTGTGAGCTTGAGCCCCACATCAGGCTCTGCACCGTCAGATCCTCTGTCTTTCTCTCTCTCTTTGCCCCTCACCCCCCTCAAAAGTAAATATACATTTTTTAAAAACAATGATTTTTTTTAAGTTAAAAGAGAAAATAAGGAGGAGCCCCAAGGAGGCCTTCAATGTCCATGCAAGCTCTAGGTAAAGGGGGTGCCTGACCTGCCTCTGTGTTCGTCTGCTTAGTTGACAGGACTGTGGAGCTGGTCCATCAGCAACAAGACCCTGAGGCCATTAACTCAAACCAATTTCCCTCAGTCACCAAGCAGCCTCTTAATCCTCCACGAATGTGTTTGCCATGGAGGCAGAAAGCCCTGGTTTTATTGAAATGAATGTACAGATCAACTGCCAGTTACCCTTCTTCCTGGAAACGAAATCTTGGGTTAAAAGTTAAATTGTTTCTTTCCAGTTGCAGGCCTACCATCATTTTTTGTTTTTGTTTTGGAATAAGGTGGCCCTTAACAACTTTGTATCAAGGAAGAACAAAGAGCTACTCACAGGAAGTACCCTGCGTGCCTGGTGATTCCTTGGGGTTTGTAGCCTTACACCCTCTTCGTCTACATTCTAGGCAAACCTAGCCAGTCCCATGGCTTGAAATGCCATCTGTAGTAATACGCCCAGCCCTGAATTCTCACCTGAGACGTATATACCCACTTTATCTACTTGATATCTATTTTTGGAGATCTCTACCTCCAATCGAATGTGTCTGGAACTTTCAGTTTTAGAAAGTTAGAAAACTTCCCAGTTTTAGAACTTCGTATTTTCCTTCCCAAACCCACTCCACCCACGGCTTCCCCTTTGTCAGTTAAGGGCGTCACCAATCTTGCAGTTGCTCAGGCCAAAAACCTAGGAGTCATCCTTCATCTCTTTCCCTCACCCTCTACAATCCATCCAATCCAGTAGCAAGTCCTAGAGTCGGATCAACAAAATACATACTTGGGGTTCCTGGGGGGCTCATTCGGTTGAGCGCCCGACTTCTGCTCAGGTCATGATCTCATGGTCATGAGTTCGAGACCCACATTGGGCTCTATGCTGACAGCTAAGAGCCTGGAGCCTGCTTCGGATTCTCTGTCTCCTTCTCTCTCTGACCCTCCCCCACTCATGCTCTGTCTCTCAAAAATAAACATTAAAAAATATATATACACTGAATTTGTCCCAGCTTCCTCCATCTGCCTGCTATCCATCCATCCATCCATCCCGCACTCCATCTCCACCCTAGACTAAGCCACCAGCATCTCTCAGTGGGCGAGCCGCCCAACTGGTCCACCTGATTCAGCTCAAGCCCATGCAAGCCTCCCACACCATGGTCCATTCCTTATGCTGCAGCCAGAATGGCCTTCTAACACTAAATTGCATCACATCATTTTTCTGTTCAAACTCTCCAGTGATTTCCTGTGGAGCTTAGAATAAAATTCCAACTTTTCACCATAATCGAAAAGAGCCTACCTGCCTGGCTCCTGCCCACCACTCCCCACTCTCTCCTGCTCCTCTCTTATCCACTGCAGCCTTCTTCCTGTTGGGGTGCACAGGGCTCCTTTAAGGTCAGATCACAGCCTTCACGTTGGCCCTGTGGGACCTGGGCTGTGCTTCCCCCCAGACCTCCCCGGTTGGCTCCTCGTTACTCTCTAGTGCAATGTGCCCACAAGCTCTCCCCGTTACTCTCTAGTGCAATGTGCATTTTCGTTCCTTTGTAGAAATTAAGACACGTAAAAATTACATAAAACTGACTGGTATTTTCTTATAAACTTGTATATTCT
This sequence comes from Proteles cristata cristata, assembly GCA_017311185.1. Taxonomy (NCBI): domain Eukaryota; kingdom Metazoa; phylum Chordata; class Mammalia; order Carnivora; family Hyaenidae; genus Proteles; species Proteles cristata. The sequence goes on along the minus strand of JAESUZ010000526.1, from coordinate 2,102,765 downwards.
GTTAGTTAACTAGTATGTAAGCCGTGAGGACAGGGATCCTGTCTGCCTTGTGAAGTGTATCCCTGAACGGCACCCAGCACATGATAGGGGCTCAGTAAGTACTGGCTGAATTTGACTTGGGTTCAAGAGATGCCTAGCACTGGCCATGCAAGAAAAGCATCCTCTTGAACACCTTCATGCCACCAAAGGCAGGCAAAGTAGATACACGGAGATTTCGATTAAACCGGAAGTCGGCTCGGCTCTCAAGCCAAGCGTTAGATCTATCTACACATTGTGGAAATTGCTGCCTCAGCATGCCCAGTCCCAGTCAGGCCTGTGGCTTTGTTGCCTGCCCTGCTGAGCCAGGGTAGTTATTCCAATGAAAGTATTACCCATGCACTAAGAAAAATTGAAAATTACAGGTAAGTATGACAAAGCAGGAGAAAAATCACTCATGATCTTCACACTCTTAGCATTCTGGGATATTTCCCTACTTTCCAAGGTATGTTGAGATAACCCGTAAACAGTTTGCTAACCTTTTCTTTCTCATATTGTTAAGCTCTTAGGGTCACTGGAAATTGTTCCATAGATAGAATTAAATGGCTTAATAATATTTCATTGTCTGGATAATTTACTGAACCAATTTTCTTTTAGACAGTTTTTTTTCCCCCAATACTAACACGGCCATGGACATTTATCTCCACATATAAATATGTTTATATTTAAAAAATTTTTCCCCGTGGATAAATACCGATCTCTTTACAGCCCGTGATAGAGTCCCTAATCAAACCAGGGTAAGCCCAATGAAAACCTTTAGAAAGCATAAGCATTGAAAAAAACTACCGAAGTGCTCCCATGTCGTTCATAATGAAAACAAGGCCAATTATATCACACCCCGTGTTTCCCTTCAAAGTATTATCATTAAGTATGAAAAATGCATGATTGTCAACCATCAGTTTCTCCTGCCACACTGTTAACTTCTATGGACACAGGGACCTTGTCCATCTTATTCACAGTACCAGGCATATACTAGGTGCTCGACACTACTGGTCAGATGGATGGGTAATCGATACACTAGGGAGAATGTGAAAGACAGGGAGAGAAGAAAACTGCTGAACACCAATCCTCCAAACACTGGCCCGCCTCCCGCACCCCAACGCCTCCCGTGGCAGCAGAACTCACACCCCTGTCCATTCCATTTATTCTTTATACAAATTTTATTCATACAGTTTTATTTTTAAATCATTTACACGTATTCATACAAAGAAAAATAAATTTCAGGATGGAACCTTGGGACCATGGTAGTTTAAAAAAAAAATCTCTCTGATCATTAGCTACTGAAGACAAGGCAAGAGGCTCAGCAGTCATTTCCAGGGGTCGGTGAACCTCCCCACGTGGGGGGCAGCAGGCAAGACCTCAAGCTGCCCCCTCATCTTCCCTCCGTCTACACCTTGGGAAGGTGCTGTGGGGGGAGGGGGTGTTTCAATGCTCTCCCCTAGAAACATTTAAGAAGTACAGCAAAAGGCGTATGGGAACACTGACCTGCCTCTGCTAGGAATCTGGCAAGACTGCCATTTCTGAGCCACGTTTCCAGAAGAGCTCATTCCTGCTCGCACGCCTTTCCAGGAGGGGGGCTTGCTGCACTTACCACCCCCTCAGCCTACTTGCTCTGTCCTCCCACCAAAGGCCCCAAATCGGAGCCCTTAATCCGATGCCATCTGGTCTCTTCTAGGTTCATTCCACAAAGAGGCCATCCCCCTACCCCCTCCACACACAGTCTCTGTACAGGTGACCCCAGCCCTCCTGGGGACCCCTCAATAAAGATGCCAGCATTACTGCGAGTGGCACTGCACCCAGGGAGCCCGAGCTACAGTCATGAGAGGCCCAGGAGCAACAGAACTGGGAGCACCCCTATGAAAACTCAGCTCCGCTGGGCCAAAGCAACATTTAAATCCAATAGGCCGACTCCTAACATCCCGTCCCAGATTCCGCCATCACGAGGTGTGCGGTAGAAGAACCTGCCACACACGACTGCCCAAGAAAGCTGTACTATCATCAGCTCCCAGTAAAAGGGGGGGAAGGACAGGCAGACGTTGCGAATGTGGTAGACCCCATCAGAAATGGCAGCTGATGACAAGTTACCCTAGATCTTTGGGTCCTACCCAAAAAGCAGCACCAAGAAAGGGCATGATGAGCAGAGAGATCTGTAGCTGGATGTACAGCCCCTGTATCAAGGGACTCAGAGTCAACACAGGTCATTTTCCCACAGCTACGTAGGAAGGACACAGATGACCCCACCCCCTAGATTGAGGCAGCTCCTGAGAGGCCGTACCGCTTGTGGTCATCAGCCCACCCCCTTGGTAGGCCCGTTTGGGGAGAGGGAGTCACATCCAGAGCAGGGACCCTCCAAGCAGACACTCGCAGGGCAGCCCATCCCACTGTCACTGGGGCAGGCCAAACATAGTTAGGAGCGTGGGCAGGTCCCGGCTGTCGGCTGCCCCATAGGCATCACTCTGGCCTAACATAGACAATGCCAAACGTAGGGTGCTCCAGATATTCTCTGACATGGCACCCCCTTCTCCCCGAGGGCCCCGGCTTTTCCTCTGCATGTTCAGGGCCTCCAAAAAGTGTTCCACAGCCTCCCTGTGGGGAAGAAAAATGAGAGATGGTGAGCAGAACATGACTCAAAGGAACAGGTCAACCGGCCTGGGGAGAAGGCTGGGGCCAGTGAGTCAGACACGGGACCAGAGAATGAGGCGCGAGACTCAAAGGCAGGGAAAGAGAGCTCGTCCAGTAACCACTCAAGAGCTGCCCTCACCGGTGCGCTCCGAGGTTGATGCAGCTGATGCCCAGGTTATAGCGGGACCGTATGTAGCCGGGCTGGAGCTCAAGGGCCCGACGGTACGCGGCTACAGCTTCTTCACTCTGGTTTCCGTTGGCCAGGGTGGCCCCCAGCTTGTTCCACAGCAAATAGTCCTGGGACAGGGATGGAGAAGGGTTAGGAACAAGAGCCGGGCTTGGATACACTTCCGCCCGTTCCTCCCCCTCTTCCCCATCCTGTCCAGCTAAGGTAGGCTCCTTGCCACTCCTGTTGTCTGCTGTTCACTGCGTGACACAGCGTGACCGCCCTCAGTCGCTTGCAGGCTCCCCTACGTGCAGACGACCCTGGACTCCCAGCCGTCCCGGCCCAGTCCTCCCAAGGCAACCAATCTAAGAAACGAAATCTCCTGCGACTCCTCCGAAGTTCCCAACAAGTGACTCTTGGGTAAGACACAGTCAAGTTCTAGTTCTATTCCACCCGAGGCTCACGTTGGGACGAACGCTGAGGGCAGCTGTGAAACAGTCCACCGCCTTGTCATACTCCCCGCTCAGGTTGAAGAGGACTCCCAAGCCACACTGCACATCAGGGTCGATGGCTGTAGGGTCCAGGCGCACAGCAGCCAGGAAGAGCTCCTTCACTTCAAGAAATAGGGAGCTGGATAAGTAGGGGAAAAAGGAAAAAAAAAAAATACAAAACACAGGTGGATGGAGGGTCGATATTCCTACCCTCCCAAATTCCTTAGCCATTCATAACCCCGAGATCCCCCAATCTATCAGTCACCCTCCTACCCACAAAGTCCACTTTAAAAACATGTTTCTCTGTTTCATCCCAGCACTGTACCATGGAGTGCGGACCTCCTTCAAGTAGATCCTGGGTTTTCTGTCCCAGTTCTTTTTTTTAAATAATTTTTTAAACGTTTATTCATTTTGTGTGAGAAAGGCAGAGACAGAGCATGAGCAGGGGAGGGACAGAGAAAGAGGGAGACACAGAATCCGAAACAGGCTCCAGGCTCTGAGCTGTCAGCACAGAGCCCAATGTGGGGCTTGAACCCACGAACTGTGAGATCATGACCTGAGCCGAAGTTGGACACTTAACTGACTGAGCCACCCAGGCACCCCATCTCCCATCCCACTCTTAAACCCCTGAGCTTCAATCTATCCCAGCTTCCAAAATCAAGGTCCTCCTCCTACCGGGACTCAGGTCACCATCTGCCCCCCCAAGCATCCCTCACACTCACTCCGACAACAGAGATCCCAGGATGCGCTTGCTGGGGCCCTGTCCTGCCCCGCCAGCCCCTTCTTCACCACGCACAACCAAATGGGCATAGGCCGGCGTGTAGCGCAGCCAGTCTCGCAGGGTTTCACAGGCCTGTCGCTGCAAGGACTCATTGGTGAAGCTCACAGCCAAGGCCATCAGTGCCGTCCGGTTATCGGGCTTTAGCTCCAGACACCTGTTCGGACAGAGAGGGGCAGAGCTGGCCTACGCAGGGAAGCTGGAATACAGTCATGGAATGCAGAGCCCTAACGGCCTCGCCTGCCAGCTCCCTCAGGGTAAAATCCAGAGGGATCCTCTACATATGAGTTATGAATAAAATTACAGAAATGAGAAGGGAAATGTTTTAGGAGCCGAGGAACCAGTGAGGGTTCCACATATAAAATTACCAGCTCGTGAAGGAATGGAACCAGGTATCTCCAATTCCCTCCAAACCTTAGAGTTTGGCCCATGGAAACGCTCTTGCTGGTGGCCAGAAAGATGAGGGTCTGGGCCTGGGATCCTAGCATTCTAAAGGCTATTTGTGGGGGCCCGGAGCCACCGCACCCCACCTTTCATGTACTCACTTCCGCAACGCGCTGATGGCTAACAGCTCTTGTTCATTCTCTGCCTGGGTGGTACCCAGGTACTGCCACGCCTAGAGAGAAGGTGCCAGATTCCATCACCCCTGTAGTCATCTTCCCATCCTCCCTTCCTCTGGCTTCCCCTGCCACTCGCCTTCCCACACTTACCCCCTAAGCTGAGACCCCCAGCCAGGCCCCCCTCCACCTGCAACTGTTCTGTGGGGGATGGACTCCCTCCAGCACTGAAGGAGGCGGTGTCTCCTACGAAGGCAGAGCACCCAGTCCCTCACCTCCATGTGCTTGGGGTCCTGCTGCACCGCTGCCTCAAAAAGTAGCACGGCGTTCGGCAGGTCCCCCTCCTGAAGCCGCCGGAGCCCTTCCTCAAAAGGCTGCGGGTGGTCGCGCAGGGGGTTCTCCTCCTCAAACTGGTACCCCTGCAGGGAAGGGAAGCCAGGTGAAGGCCTGTCTGGGCAAGAGCCATCACAGTCAGAGCAGCAGAGATGGGAGGGGACGCCCAGCACAGAGGTGGGGAAGCCGAAGACCTCCAACAAGTATCTCAATTAAACGCCAGCAAATTCTCCAAATTATAAAGGAGAGCCTCCAGGACGACGGTGAACTCACTCAGTATCAGGTTCAGGCTGCGGTCTCCGGTTCACAGTAACTGAAAAGCTGAGCCAGTCTACAAACTGGGATCCGTGCCGGAAGGAAGCTCATTTTAGGAAGTCTCTAAAGGCCTGGATTCCTACATCCTTGACTGTCACCCTGGACAGAACACATTCCTTACGGGATCTGCTGATGGCAATGAGATGAGCTCTGCTTAGCTGTTCAAAGGGCACTTCCTATTTGCCTGCAGCTGTGTGATAATGCGTAATGGGAACGCAATTTCGAGTCAGAGGTCCCGCGGCTCCAAAGCCACTCCGGCCTAGCTCCGAGAATCACCGTGAGCGCCCACTGGATAGCATGCGGCCTAGCATTTCGAAAACTTTAGTTGTTCCCTAAGTTCATTCTTGGCAGTTGCTAATATTAACCCGTATCTGACTGTAAATGAAAGCTAGATCCCAAAACCCTGATGGCACAAAATGCTTCGGAAAAACACCGTTGTCTTCTGGCTGAAGATTTCTCATTTCAGGGAAGGATTACAATGCTACATGCAGAGCTCTGTCTATGGGTATTTCACGCTGGGCAAAGAGGTACTAAGACAGGAGTCACTAGGAAGCCGCATGACTTGGGACCAGCAAATAAAAGGTTCCTCTTTGGAGAATAAATCGTCACCATCACAAAACAATATACCAGAATGAAAAGATGCAGACTACTAGGGAGAGCCCTTCTAAATGCAGCTGAGGACAAATAAGAATGAAACCATCTATAGCAAAGACAGCAGTGAGGCCCTTTTTCACTATTGCTATGGAACCACTAATGAACCAGAAACACCTAAATCTTACCAGCCAAGTTCTAAACCCTGACAAGTCATCGGATGAAAATTATTTGTGACAGAAACAAATTAAATAATTACAGTGGAAGTCTAAGAAGCAAGATATATTACAGGAGATGGATTAGGAATAAACGTATTAAAAGTATATTCACGTCGAGAGCAGGTAACATTCCTGGGATATAGCTGTACGATATGAATACTCTGAAGGTAGATCGTGACCCTCGACCAGGGATCAGCAAATCTTTTCTGGAAAGGGCCAGATATGAAGTATTTTGTCACTACTCACCTCCACCTTTGGAGAGAGAAAGGGGCCACAAATATGTAAACAAATAAGCATGATTATGTTCCAATAAAATTTTATTTATGGAAACTGAAGTGTGAACTTTATATAATTTGCACATGTCACAAAATATTACTTTTCATTTTTTTCAACCATTAAAGAATGTTAACACCACTATCAGCTCCTCGGCTGGGCAAAAGCAGCTAGCAGCCCAGATCCCCCTGTGGCCATAGTTTGCTAACCCCCGTCCCGGACGCAGATCCCTCCACTATCAACTTCAACAATCTATGTTTTAGGCCACCCTGTAGGAAACAGATCATTGTCATTTAGAACACAGTTTCCTAATGAAACCAACTCCTGCCCCTCAGAACTGCTGCGAGTATCAAATGAGAATATTCATCTAAGTCGTCTTATTCTCAAAAAGCATAAAATACCATCCACAAAAATAGGCATGATCCTCGTAAGACAAGGCAACACATCCCTGCCATCAGGAGGTCCTCGAAATCCCCTCTTGTCCCTTGCCATCTGTCCTCCTGGCCATCGTCAATGCTGATCAAAGAGGAACTTTGCAAAACTAGAATGTGTGCATAAATAGAAAAAAAGAATATGGCGGAGGAAGCTTCAAACCAAAAGAACGTGGCATTAGCTTATGATCGCTGTTGCAACCTAAAAAATCTAATCTGAGCCAATCGGGTCTGATCAGCTGTCTGGTCTATTTCAAAATCTCACAGGATCATTCAGCAGAAATAGGATTACTGCTAAGAGTCCAGCCCGTCACAGAACCGTCTTTATGCTGAAGAGATACAGTATCTGCTTGAGCTACAGATGTTGTCTTGAAAATTCAAGGACGATCCAGTAAAAAAAAAATAGTATATTCAGAGACCCATGAATTTGCATGACAATCAGGATCAGAGCCACATTTAAAACAAAAAAGGCACTATTGACATATAACTCAGTAATAGTTAGCACAGGGCCGCCTGGGTGGCTCAGTCAGTTGAGTGTCCGACTCTTGATTTCAGCTCAGGTCATGATCCCAGTGTCGTGGGATTGAGCCCCAAGGCAGGCTCTGCACGGAGCGTGGAACCTGCCTGGGATTCTCCCTCTCCCTCTCTCTCTGTCCCTCCCCTCCTCTAAAAAAAAAAAAAAGTATTCAGGAAAATTTTATGCTACCTAGTATATCATTAATATGAGAGTAAATATTGCTATGAAATGCTACTCATACAAAATCAGTGATATATCTATATTTATCAAAGTTATGGGAAGTTTAACCTAAAATTTATAATTTGCCATTTGCAAGACGAAGGGACCCTGCAACTTATCAAATTGCTTATACAAAGTAATAAATGTGTACTTCCTCCTCAGAATTCTACAGAAGAAACTCTTATTGGGCAAAACATAGGGCAAGGTCCAAGAAGTAAGCTCTCTTTTCTATCATGTAAGATGATAGCTCTTAAAAACTAAGAATGAAATAAATGGTAAACAAATTCCTATCTTTTCCCAGGACTGTTTTTCATTGGCTTTCAAATGCTAGCTTTCTTTTTTTCTTTTCCTATTTGAGAAAGCAAGAGTGCACGAGCAGGGGAGAGGGACAGAGCAGGAGAGAGAAATAAATCTTAAGCAGGCTCCACGTGGAGACCGACTCGGGACTCAACCCCACAACTCTGGGATGACGACCCGAGCTGAAATCAAGAGCTGGACACTCAACAGACTGAACCACCCACAGGCACCCCAAATGTTGGCATGTTTAAAGTTATCTTGGACTTCACTCGGCCCTAACTTTGCATAGCTCCCCTCTGTGAAGACCTACACCTCCTGCACCCTGCTTTACATCTGTGCTAGCCCCAGAGTCCTTTCCCAGCCAGATCTGAGCTGAGAGGAGGTATCGCGATTCACCTCCTCAGTTCCTGTTTTGCCTCTTCCAAAACAGTTCTCTGCCTTCTCCCTTGTGCTTCAGCCAGTGCAGGGCTTAAATTCACAAACTGTGAGATCATGACCTGAGCTGAAATCAAGAGTCGGATGCTTAGCCGACTGAGCCACAGACGCCCCCTTAGAAGTTCTATTATTAACCACATCCCTAAATACTTTACAGCCCAAGGCAGATTCTGTTCTACAGCCATACCTCTGAAATAGCATAAGCTTCTAGATCTAAAGTATATGCTCTATGAAAAACTAGATCATCTTTCACCAAAGACAGCTGGTAATATAATTCTTTGAAAACTGAATTGGCACAAATGGTCAGTACCTACAGAAATTTAAATCCAAATTTAAAATGAACCTGTGAGTTAAAAAAAAGTAAGTAGATATTAAGGTGGGGAGACAGAGAGACAGTCTACCAATTACTACTCTCTACCAAGGGGGTCATCTATCTCCTCAAAATGTTCTCAGTCAACCTCCAAAGCACAGCTCCTTCATCTGGCTTCTGAATGCATCACGGGCAAATCTCTATCCTAAGTGTCATGTCACCGTATTACCATTATTTGACAAGGACGGTCTATCGCTATGAATCTTTACACCCTCAGAACAAAGTACACCTTCAGACGCTGGAGGAGGGAGGCAAGGGAACGATTTAGACTTCCCTTTGTGGAAAGGGGGTTCAAGGAAGTCCTTACCTGAAAGTAGGGACCCTCCAAATTCAGGATGAAAGGAGAAACAAAAAATGAGGAAAGCCTGCAACCCGAAAGCTGAGTTCTTACCTTATCGTAGGAAGCAGACGTGAGGTCATCATAGTCAGAAAGCCAGGGGTGGGCCTCAGCGTCTCGCTTCGCCATCTCCTCCAACTCTGCCTGCAACTTGTCCCAGAAATCGACATCAGACTGCAGGGAAGGGAAGGCAGCTAGAAAATGGAGATTCGTCATGGCCCACCCCCCAGCATCCGCCCCCCAGCACCCTCAGCGCAGCTCGGGCACATCCCTGAAGGCAGCAGTTCTTTAATTTCAGTGTATTTGAGATCCTCTGAAGAGCTGTTTGAAATGAAGATTCCTAGGTCCTACCCTCAGATTCTGAGTCTGCAGTGTGAGCTGGTGCCCTGGGATTTGAATCTGACCGACCCCACCCCAAGCAACTCTGACACAGAGGCCCAGGGACACTGGGACGGACAATGTTTGTCAACTCTGCCGTTAGGACACCCCCTCTCTCCAAAGGAGTGACCTCTCCGGAGGTGTCTGCTCCTGTGCTGCCTGCTCTCACCTCTATAGCTGATTTGGCTCGTTCAAACTCCACGTCGAGGGCAGCTGTGTTTACTGGTCTTGTGAACTGGTCAACCCAGGCATCCGAGGTACCCTGTGACAAAGAAGGATGATCAGGCCACCACCAACTTTCTACTGACTAACCACCCACTGAACACCAGCAACCTAGACACTCCTGAGAGCGTTCTCAGGGTCTCGTTCCCACCCACTCAGGACCTCGATGCTACCAAGACAAGTTGGCAGTAAAATCCCTTCCCCGTCTAGGACCACTGAACACTGGGCCCAAGGCCTGGGGCACCGGCCGGCTCTCAAGTGGGACTGGGAAGTGACAGTGTCCTACCTGCTGCTGTATAAACTCTGCTGCCCACTGTTCTGCCTGAGCTCGGCCCGACCCTGCACCGGACTCCAGGGACACCTGCCCCTCGCCAATCTGCCGCACGAATTTCAGGAACTGGGGCACAGAGACACACATAGGCCACTTGGGAGAGGACTTCCAGGTCCTTCCATGCTCTCTCAACCATGCCCCAGAGAAGCCTGCGCTCCTCCTCCCCCTGACCACCTCTAGCTGCAGACAAGATCTGCTAAAGACCCTGAAAATGTGGATAACAAAAAGGAAGGGATTTCTGGTTCTAAAGATTCGAGAAGATAGAGAAAAGCAGAAGGGTTAGTGTGCAAGAAGCGAGGGAAGGAGGCCGAGAGGAAGAGGCAGGGTCCTAAGTCTCTGTTCTCAAGACAGGAAGGAGTGGACCCGGGAGTTTATCTCCTTCTCTTTCAACTGGGTATGAAAAGCTGGACTCTTGACTTTGAAGGCCAGCTCTGCTGCGCAAAACAGCGGCGGGAAGCGGCTCACCTCAGAGTTAGCCAACTTGGGGTCATCCACCTTGGCCACAAAATCACTGGCTGTGTGCTGCAGATCCTCCTCGGGGTGGTACTCGTCGTACCTGCAACGGGTAAGGACAGGCCCATTTGGCACACCCGTGGGCCAGCTGCTTCCCCCGCTACTTCCTGCTCCCAGCCCATGGCAAGGAAGGTTCTTTTTTTTTTTTTTTTTAATGTTTTTTTTATTTCTAGGAGAGAGAGAGAGAGAGACAGCGTGAGCAGGGGAGAGTCAGAGAGAGAGGGAGTCACAGACCGAAACAGGCTCCAGGCTCCGAGCTGACAGTCAGCACAGAGCCTGACGCGGGGCTCGAACCCACGAACCGCGAGATCATGACCTAAGCGAAAGTCGGATGCCCAACCGACTAAGCCACCCAGGCGCCCCAGGAAGGTTCTTATCAAGGAAAAGATACAAGTTCTTGTGGAAGGCCTACAAATTCCAATTTACGCTAAAAAAGGACCCTGCTGGAGGGCGCCTGCGTGGCTGTGGGTTAAGCGATTCTTGGTTTCACCTCAGGTCATGATCTCACGGTTGGGGGGGTTGAGCCTCACCTCAGGCTCTGCACTGACAGTATGGAACCTGCTTGAGATTCTCCGTGTCTCTCTCTCTCTCTCTCTCTGGCCCTCCCCCACTCACACGGTCTCTCTCTCATAACAAACAAAATTTTAAAAGAAAAAAAGGGCACTTGGGCAGATATGGCAAAGTACTAGCTACGTTCTTTTACCTCTCCCATTCCCAAACACACCTTTGCAGAGGGAAGGAATACAGTGGCAGCCTCCGGATTAAAAAGGGAATAGGGTACATAAGGTAAAGCTATAAACTTCTGATTGAGGACACTTAGGATTTGCGACTCACTAACATTTGCAACATACATTTCTAGGGGTAATAATATAAGTGGGAACCTTAACACTGCTCAGTTAGTTAAGTATCCGGCTTCAGCTCTTGTCATGATCTCATGGTTGGTTCAGCCCCACATCAGGCACTGCACTGATGTGCAGAGCGTGCCTGGGATTCTCTCCCTCTCCCTCTCCCTGCCCCTCCCTTCCTCCATCAAAATAAATAAACTTTAAAAAAAGCGGGTGCACCTGGGTGGCTCAGTCAGTTAAGCGTCCAACTTGAGCTCAGGTCATGATCTCAGTCTGTGAGTTTGAGCCCCACATCAGGCTCTGTGCTGGCAGCGCAGAGCTTGCTTCAGATCCTCTGTGCCCCACCCCACCCCACCCCCTGGCATACGCTCGCTCACTCGCTCTCTCACTCTCTCTCTCAAAATAACTAAATTTAAAAAACAAGAAAAGAAAAGGAAGGGACTGCAAATCAGTTTGAGAATGAGATATAGGAGGTGAGGGTGAGGGAGGCTGGGAAAACTACCCAATGCTCCTTTCACGGGGATCCATCCACAAGGAAGTAGCTGGACTCACCAGCGATCAGCGGCGGCTGTTCCCTCGGGCTCTCCCAGCCACAACTTTTCCTCGGACTGTTCCAGATACTCCTCAGCCCAGCGGGCAGGGGACACAGACAGAGGATCTGCAAGGAACGGAGTTGGAGAAATCACCCAGGGCTCGGTGAAGGGTCAGGGAACAGGAGGGGACTACATGGATTCAACTGACCCTCTTAACCAAGCCAAAGCCAATGAGATCCTACGGAATCCCTGAGAGACTCCTGCTCAGAAGAAAACACTACTAAATTCTCAATGTCCAGCCTACTCCCAAGGGGCCTGGGGTGGACGTTTACTGGGTTGGAAAAAAGAAAACAAATGAGGAGACTCAGGAAAGGAGTCCAGACCGAACCCTTTTGCTTGAAGTGCCAGAGGCCTCACTCAATAAGAACCAGCAGGTGCTGAGGGGCCCCCTGCTCCCTGCTCCCCCCGCCCCCTGCCTCAAACGTGTGGCAGGACACCGGTAAGGAGCCGAGGGAGAGCAGGAGACCTCTGGTCTGTTCTCCATCGACAAGGCTCACACTATCCCAACAAAACAAGCCTCCTATTTCATCATAATATACCTCCCGGGAGGACCTGAGAACCAGAATGCTGGGCTGGAATTAGAAAAGACCTAGGACCACTCTTCCCACTGGACATTGGTTTCACTTTTTTAGTTGAGATGCAATGTGCAAACATGAAAGTATATAAAGTGTACCAAACGTAAGGACACTGTTCATTAACTCCACACGCGAATACACGCATCAAGACACAGAATGTTTCACACCTCTCACAAGCTCCGTCAGGCCATCTCTCCCCCAGGAAGAGACTCTATTCTGACTTGTCACCTTTGATTCGTTTGTTTTTTAGTTTATTTATTTTGATAAAAAGTGAGAGAGCAGCAGGGAAGGGGCAGAGAGAGGGAGAGACAGAATTCTATGTGGGGGATTCAACGCAGGGCTCGAACCCATGAATCGTGAGATCATGAGGAGCTGAGCCTAAATCAAGAGTCAGACACTTAGCCGACTGAGCTACCCAGGTGCCCCTCACTTTTGACTCATTTTAAGGCTATGTTTTTTAAGTGTAATTCTAGGAACTGTCCCAGAAGCTCTAGTGACAAACATAATAAACAGAACAGATCGAACAAGGGCACTGAACTCTTTCTCAGCCTCCAGGACTTTGTCCTTTACTATTCTGGGGCCAGGGGGGGGAAATAACAATTAAAAAAAAAAAAATGAGAGAGAGCACTCAAAGGGGCCCTAAAGAGGGACACATGGGTGGCTCAGTCAGTTGAATGCCCAACTTCAGCTCAGGTCATGATCTCATAGTTTGGGAGTTAAAGCCCCCAATCAGGCTCTCTGCTGTCTGAGCCAGCTCCAAATCCGCCTTCCGTCCCTCTCTCTCTCTGCCCCTCCCCCACTTGCACTCTCTCAAAAATAAGGCGGGGAAGGGGCCTAAAGAATGAGTCAACACAGACAAGGCACCAGCCAGCAGTATGCTTTTCCTTCCACACTGCATCCACATTTCCCCACATGGGGACTGAGATGCCCGCCCTATCTTTGTCCCCAGTTTGAAGCTCTGTCATTGCTTTCAACACGGAGAAGGCAGATTTATGTCCTCGGTATTAAGTGTGTAACAGAACTGTCTATTCCATTTAACTGAGACTGTGCCTGAACAATTTCAACAAGGTAATCTCAACATGTGGCAAAGCAATGTCAAAACCTGTAGAGAAAAAAAAGCGTACAGACTTTCAAAATACACCTAACTATAAATATTACTAATATAATAAACTAAGATGTGGTTGGCAAATTTTTTTTGAGTCCTTAATTTCAAAGACTCTCAACATTTTTATCCAGATTCCCTCCTAGTTCTTACAGGTGACATTTCTCTTTCCTTTGCCGCAACGAGGCCGTCAGCCCAAGAGTGGAGACCTAATAATATAGAGACATCACTTACTTAAGGAGACTTCACAGCGCCCCCTGATCCCTTCCTCCCATTCTGTTGAAAATTAACCACTGCTCCTCCTTATTCTCCAGTCACTCCTTACTCTCCACTAGAGTGTTTTCCAGAAGCATACTCCAGTCACAAATGCTCCTCAAATTAGAGAGAATGCGGTCTTTGTAAAATGCTCCTTTCAAGGACGAGAAGCAATGGAAAATATATAAAGCATCTGGACTTTAAGAGACATGAGGCAGATTAGAAAAAAATCCCAGAGGTGAGAAAAGTCATCCTCGAAGAGCTGCAAATTTGGTATTTGGCCATATTAGCCGTCAGACTCAGAATTTTCTGGCATTGGGAACCTGTTCCAACAGAGAGTCAAAATGAAATAACCAGAAGAATTCTGTTTGGCCTTCACACTACTTTTTGAGAAATTCTTACAGAAAATCAGATCCATTTGGATCCCTGAGATCCAGAAGGCCTATAGAGAAGGGGCTGTCCTCGCTTACGTAAATTAGTAGAGTTAGAACCAACCTAGACTCCAAACATCCAATTCAGAACTTTCACCTGACTTTCTCATTGATTGTTCCTTCCACCTAGGCACACCCAGCCCAAGCTCAAAATTCAAAAATTCAGAGCTTCCCCCCCATCCCTAAACATTTCTGAGTTTGCTAAATAGCCCAGTGGTAAAGAATGTAGGTTCTAGAGTCAGCTTTCGGGCACTGAAATCCCAAGGCCACCTCTTATTCACTGTGCAAGTTACTTAACCCTTAAGTTACCATTTCCTTATCTACAAAATAGAGGTAAGAAGAGCTACCTCATAGGGATGGTTGTAAAGACCAAACGAGATAACGCATGTGCAAAGCACAGAGTAACAAACATTGGCTATTACTATTCACATTATTACTGTCTGCTCACAGCAAACCCATATGGAAAGGAGAAAACAGCACGATGAAATCGTTACTCCTTTTATTCCACAGCCGTTCCTCTGCCATGGGACGGGACGGGGTGGGGGGAATCCTTCAACGTCTGCTACTGCCACCTACCCCTTTCCAACGACAGCGCTGGGTTCTCTCCCGTGACTACCACAGGGGCAGCACATACCATGTTAGCTGGGGCTGTCTAAATTCAAATCCCCTTAAAGACATACTTCATCCCTGCAGCCAAGTCACAAGGCGGAGAACTATCTGGCCCAGGAGATTGAGGAGCAGGGGTGGAGGGTGGATTCCATCAAGAAATATGGCAGACTGAGAAATGAGCTTCATGTGGCAATGGAATGGCTCTGTAACTCGACTGTGATGGTAGTTACACACATCTACACATGTGATACAGCCGCATAAAACCATAAACACACACACACAAAGGCATGTCAAACTGGTTAAATTTACTAAGCTCTGTGGGCTGTACCAATGGCAATGTCCTGACTTTGATATGGGACATAACGAATAGTCATGCAAAATATTACCCCTGGGGAAAACAGAGGGAAAGATACACAGAACCTTCCTCTACCTTTTTTGCCAACTTCCAGGGAAACTATGAATTATTTCCAGATAGAACATGAAAACAAGACAATAAATGCACATCTAAGTTCCTTTTAGGCTTGAGTCTAGGATCTTAACAATAGGGACTTGAAAATAATAAGGATTTAAAGCATATAACATTCCATCTTGAAGTTAACTTATCCATAAAGCAAGAGGTAACCTATATCATTGATATAATATCAACCACAAATATTATGAGAATATAAAAATGAATGACCATAATTAATTTCCTTTAGCTTCCTCCCAGACCTCTCAATTCATTTGTTCAATAAATAGTGAAAGTCCACTACGTACAAAGCAATAACTATTGCAATTGGACATTTTTATGCAGGCGGGCCCCAAATAGCTCAACTTCCCTTTCCGGCTCTCCCTATCCCTGCCTCCCAGGAGAACGTACGAAACAGAGAAGGGATCTCCCAAAAAGGACTTAACAGGTAAGACAAGTCCAACGTGTTTTTCTAA
The DNA here is from genome assembly GCA_017311185.1 of Proteles cristata cristata. NCBI lineage: Eukaryota > Metazoa > Chordata > Mammalia > Carnivora > Hyaenidae > Proteles > Proteles cristata. Next base: position 2,087,001 of record JAESUZ010000526.1, on the reverse strand, counting down.
AGTTGTGTTTCACTTACAGGTTAAGGAAGATTTCGCTGGTGGCAAGCAATTCAGGTCATTATAACAAAAATCTCATCAATCTCAATGCTTCCAGTAGCAATAATTTTTTTTTCTGAGTTATCAAAACTGACTGATGCCGGGGCGCGTGGGTGGCTCAGTCGGTTAAGAGTCTGACTTTGGCTCAGGTCATGATCTCACGATGCGTGAGTTCAAGCCCTGTGTTGGGCTCTGTGCTGACAGCTAGCTCAGAGCCTAGCTGGAGCCTGCTTCAGATTCTGTGTCTCCCACTCTCTCTGTTCCTCCACATTCACACATTCTCTCTCAAAAATAAATAAATATTTAAAAAATTTTTTGAAAACCTGACTGATGCCAACACATTACAACAGAAGTCTCTTTATAATAAGACACAGCATTTAAGTCCAAGGTTCGTATGAAAAACTGAGTGTTGGGGCGCCTGGGTGGCTTAGTCGGTTGAGCGTCCGACTTTCACTTAGGTCATGATCTCGCGGTTTGTGGGTTCGGGCCCCTCATTGGGCTCTGTGCTGACAGCTCAGAGCCTGGAGCCTGTTTCAGATTCTGTGTCTCCCTCTCTCTCTGACCCTCCCTGCTCACGCTGTCTCTCTCTCTCCTAGAAAAAAAAAAAAAAAAAAAAAAAACATTTAAATAAAAAAAAAGAAAAAAGAAAAACTGAGTGTTGGTCTGGTGGAGTATCCTTGTTACAACTTAGAGTTTCACTTGAGGGAATTTCACAAAGGAGATTCTCAATGATAGTGTAATGGGTCTAAGTATGGAGCCTACGGTCATAAAGATACAAGTGTGAATGTCATCTCTGTCACCGAATGACTTTGGATAAAGTATGGAACCCAAATCTCAGTTTCTTTATCTACACAATAGGGAAGGAATACTTACCTTGGAAGCATAACTGTGAAGACTAAACGTATTTAAGATCGTAAAGTGCAAAGCACTATTAATGAAACCAAGAACATCTGCTGTTCTACCTTAACTCCAACTTAAAGGTGGGAAAGGGAGTGATGTTAAAAAAGGCCAACAGCTTTTATTAAAGATGAGTTGCAATTGTTAGATTTGAGGGGTTTTTTCCTAAAGGCAGAAAGCCCTAGTTTTAGAAGAATAAAAATGATGGAGGGAGAAAACAATGAGGTCCTAATAATGATCTCAGGAATCTATGACAACGTGAACACCCTGAGAGTCTAGAATCTCTGTAACTTTGCCCATCTGTATCTCTTGTTATTATTAATTTTTTAAACTGGGAAAAGGCTAACAAGTACTTCCCTTTGACAGCAATGAGGAAGAGGAAAGCTGAAGAGAATGCCCTTCCCCCAGGCCCCTATTCAGACAGGCTTGGGGGAGAGGAATCAATCCCAAGGGAGGTAATGACCATGGACCCTCTCAAAGAGGGAGACACAGATGGGACCCTGATGAGCTTGGGGTGCAGGCCTGGCGGTTGAGCACCACGGTTAAGCCCACAGGGTCTGGAATCATTCAAACCCAGAGTGAAATCCCAACACCACCGCTTACAAAACTGAATCAGCTTTGGCAAATCACAGTTTTCTTATTTATAGGCTAGGAATAAAAACAGTAGCTACCTCAAGAGTTCTCAAGGGGATTAAAAGGATAATGCATTTAAGGCACTTAATACAAAGCCCAGAACGTGATAAGTAAACAGTAGCTATTATTATTAATTTTTAATTATCATCATCAGGTTATGGTCTTTGCCCTCTAAGAACCTGTACTTCAGGCCCTTGAGCTCCACAACTGCACTTCCCAGGCCTCAACTCTTTTCAAGATGACCTAACGCCAGAATCCCACAGGCTGTACTGACTCTTTCTTCCTGGGCAACACTGCCATTCATCCAGTCTGTGGATCCTCACCACCAAACTACAGTAATAAAGTTCCAGATAACAAAAAGTACCTAACCCCTCGTGTTCCCTCTCCAGGTGCCCTCTCCCATTCTCTCTTCAGATATAGAGATATAAAGAGATGCAGTGAGATAATCTCCAAAACCTCTTATCCAGTTCAAGTTTCAACAATTCCCTATTATCACCTAAGGGAAATCAGGTGCAGGGCCCCAGAGAAATGAGTCGAGAATCCAGAAAGGTCACAGAAGCCAAAGTCACTCTACATCCTAAGAGGAAATAGGGAACAGACGAGAACTTTGCTCCACGCAAGCCTCACCTGTAACTTCAGAGATGAATTCTTGGGACCAGTCAGTCTCATTATAATCCTGAGTTACATCCACGGCATCTCCAGCTGCAAGGAACTCCTGGGCCCAGTTCTCGGACAAGGCCAAATCTGCCACACCAGGAGCTTAAAAGAAAGAGACAGAAGGAAGGGAAAAAAAAAGAAAGAAACACATCTCATTCTATCATGCCTAAGGAACCCTCAGCGCACGTGAAAACACTCTGCTCCTTTCGTCTCCTTCTGCATCTCAATTCCTCGGTCCTGGACACTGGTGACCACCCCTCCCAGCGGACTCCGGCCCCACCTCTCTGGGGTGCCTGGCGGAAGTTTGACTGTTCAATCTCTTGCATCTCTGCCAGGAGATCATCCATCTTGAAGGTCTGAGGGGCACGGGATACAAGGGGAGCATTCTGGTCCTGGAGGAATTCGGCCACCAACTGTCAGGAGAGACATGATGACATGAACTCAGCAGGAGATAGGGCTCAAAGAATGGGGGACTGGGGTGGGGGAAACGGGAGATGGTCGGGGGGGTTACTAATGTCAAACACAAGCAAAGGGAAGAAAAGAAACTATAGATTTGGAAACACTCAAACGAATACATATTTCAAAGCAAGCAGGAGGAATAAGGCAAATCTCGTTTGGCCAGGAGGGTCCAAAGACTGAGATGACGGTGAGCCAAGTTTCAAGTAAAAACACAAGGGGCGAAAGAAAAATGCAAGAGGTGTGTTTACCTCATCTTCAGAGGCTACTCCCAAAGGTTTGGAAACCTAAGACAGAAGAGAAACGGGGGGCAATATGGTTCGGTGGTAAAGACACACACAACTCAGTTGAACATGGGTTAAAATTCCAGCTCTGGCATGCCGCGTGACCTTGGGCGAGTCACAAAACTTCTCTGAGCCTCAGTTTCTTCATTCAGTTTCTTCATCTATAAAACGACTGCCTTCATCCGTATGAAGAAGTACAATGCTTAGTGCCGAGTTAAGTAAACACTCATTAGGCGACAGCTCTACTTGCTACACAACAGAGAGCAGTTATCCCAAAGCCAGAGGGTCTGGCCCCTCCATCCCGGGTCAACGGCTTGTGTTTCTACATCAAGAATACTCACCGCCTCAGAGGCTGGGGCTCCTGGGGGCCAAGGGCCGGGCCTTAATCCCTCCTGTCGAAGGGCCTTGTCCTGGGTAAAGTGCCCGGCCAGCTTCATGAGTGGGTTGGCACCCCCGCATTCGGCCTCCACCAGCTCCCGCATTGCCATGGTGACCGCCAGCTCACTGATGGGCAAGGGTTTGGAACTGAGTTCCGGCAGCCAGATCCTTCCCAGCCCACAGCTCGGCCCGTAGCTCGGGGAAGCCGGCAGACGTCAGTCCCAGCCTGTTAGCCCCCGGCCACCCTCCACCCCTGTGCCTTTTGCGACGGCCCCACCTCTGCCGGGAGTCCGAGAGGGGGCCGGTGGCCTCCTGTTCCCCCCCCTCCACACACACACACCCCAAAGGCCACCGCTTTCAGCCTGGGCCTCTCCAGCGGCCTCCTACGACTGAGGTGTCAGGCGGCGGGATCTGCCGGCAGCCGCCCCCTACGGAAGGGCCTGGACCCCATGGATCTGGGGGGACAATTCCGCAACTGGGCTGTACCGGAGCACTGGCCGGGCAAGGGCGAGTGGGACCCCGGTCCCCCACACCCCCAGTAGTCTGGCGAGTCCCGAGGGGAGCCATTCCTTCCCCCTAAGTCACCTGAGCCCCTCCTCCCATACGACCGGTCCCGGCCCACCCCTCTAGCCCCACGGCCCACCCATTTCCCGCGCCCCAGTAGCAGCTCCGGCCCCGCCCCCGGCACCCGCGAGGATCCGGCCGGAGCCGAGGAAAACGGAGAACGTGTCCCCGCGCCCCCTCGGGGACCTGCGCTCACCTTCGCGGGCCGCGCTGCACTACCCGCCGGGGCACCTGGTGCGGACAGAAGGGGGAGGGGAGGAGAGGGAAGGGGGTGGAGAGCCAGGGGCGGGGCTCGAGCTTAAAGGGGCCGTGGCGGTCGCGCAGCAGTCGTCTCCCTGCGAAAGCTGTTTGAAGGGGCGGGGCCTTAAGACTGCGACGCAGCGTGACGGGAGGAGCCGTGAATCTTAAAGGGGAAGAGCTCCTTAAAGGGGAAGTCTCGGAGTGGCGACTCAGAACGTTCAAAAGGATCCTCGGCACTAGGACTTGTTTGATGGAAAGCTCAAAGAAGAGTGGAGCTGAGAGGGGCTCCCTGAGCTTTGGGAGAAAGCCAAGGGCGCGTAATCTTGGACCCAGCTCCTCCTGACTCTTCCCTGCTGGCACATTGTGACCCAAGGGGATTCCCTGCCCTTTCTGGGCCTCAGTTTCCTCTTCTAAAAAGGGGCTGGCTAGTCTTAAATAAGAAAGACCCTCGCGAGGGTCGGATCCGAGGCCTCCCTCAGCCTTCTAGAGAGGGCCACTTCCAAATTGCCCCTAGTGGGATTTCGTCACAATCTCCTTGGAGACAGAGGCCTGCCCCCGCCCCCCATCCCTCTGCCACCTCTGCGTAATGGGGAAAATAGCACTGGATGACGACAAATTCCAGAGACTAAAATTGGGTCCAACGCATCCCGAGTCCTCAAGCTGGTAACATACAGCTAAGGTGCACAGTGAATCACTCCTCTTCCTTCTTCCCTCACCACTGGTCAAGGTCACCATGGTGGCCATATTCCCACCGCTCCAGACTTTGAAAGGACAGACATGATACAAGAAATGATTTTTAATCACAGAATAAGCCTCAGGCTCACAATCTGCCACAGAATTGGCTCTGGTGTCAAACTTCAAGGTCACTGGGAAATAAACCCTGATATCTCACCTGGCTCCAAGACCAAGGAAGTCTTGGTGCCATCAACAAGGGCAGAAGGTCAGGGGTGCCTCGTTGCTCAGTCTCAATCGTTTAAGTGGCCGACTTCGGCTCAGGTCAGGATCTCACAGTTTGTGAGTTCGAGCCCCGCGTCACCTCAGAGCCTGGAGCCTGCTTCGGATTCTGTCTCCCTCTCTCTCTGCCCCTCCCCCACTCATGCTCTGTCTTTATGTCTCTCAGAAACAAATAATAAAATGTTAGAAGAAGAAGAAGAAGAAGGAGAAGGAGAAGGAGAAGGAGAAAGAAGAAGAAGAGCAGAAGGTGCTCAGAGCTGCTAATAATTGAGCAAGGATGAGTTAGTACCAAAACGACTGGAGCACCATCCCAGCCCAGGGGGCCGGAGAGGAGACAGGTAGACAGCAGGTGGCGCCCTGGGCTATGATTATTTCCCGGTGTCCCGCAGATTTCAAAGGCTTTCAAAAGCGAAGGCCCTAGGGGAACAGAGGGGTTTGGCTCCATAAACTCCTCCCTGGGAAAGTTAAGAAGCTGTTTTGACACCTCAGGGGAACAGAAAGGCAGGGCAGACCTGAAGACTGTGCAAAATTTCTCCTTTTCCTTACATTTTCACCATCTTTCAGACCCACCGCCCCCTTTCCCTGGAGAACACAAATCCGCCCTTGCCTGTTCACTGTCCTCACACTGCCCTCATAAAGAAAATACCTACTACCTAATAAACTAAACCATGCCAAGGAGGAAGGGATGCCCTCTGTAGAGTGTAAAGGATCCCTGGAGAGGGCAATGTTTAACAGAAAGCATATGATAGGGTAGAATTTTAGGAAATCAAGGCAACTGGAAAGGATTTCCCAGTACCACCCAAATGGTACCACACAGAGAACCCCCTGATCTGCCAGGAATTTAGTAACCGATTAGTAATAACTCATTATGTGGCCCCCTCCTAGGAGAATGGTAATAATGATAATAACTGATGTTTATTTAATGTTTACGAAAGCCCAGGCATTGCACTAAACACTTCCTGGGCATTAGTGCTTTTAATCTGCAGAATACCCTCTATGAAATAGGTATTACCAACCCCACTCTACAGATAAGACCTGCCCAAAATCACACAGCTAGGAAGTCAAAATTCAATCCAGGCACAACTCCAAATACCCACCCATTATGCGACACTGCCTCCCAATCTTAGAGTAGCCTTGTTTATAAGCCCTGGAGAACTTCCTCTCCCAGGCCACAGAATTCTGCACAGAACCTGGCCCACAAGTCCAAGGGGAACTCTGGTGCTAAAAAAGGACTAATAACGCTAGTTAGGTGTTGAACATTCACTATATTGAAGCTTTAGATTTAAAATCCTAGGTTCAACTTTAAATTATTATTCTATTCATCAAAGTAATACTTTTTTAAAAAGAGACTCATTTTCTATTTTTTTGTTTTAGAGAGAGAGTGTGTGAGTGGGGGAGAGGGGCAGAGGGGAGGGGGAGAAAGAGAAAGAGGGGGGTTCTCAAGCAGACTCAATGCTCAGCACAGAGCCCAAAGCAGGGCTCGATCCACAACCCTGGGATCATGACCTGAGCCAAAATCAAGAATCAGGCACTCAACTGACTGAGCCACCTGGGCGCTCCAGTAATAATTTTTATAGAATGGAAATTTTACTTCATACTTTAATGTTTAATTCTACATGTTCTTTAATAACTGTTTGATTAATTCAACTTTAACAAGGGAAAGCCCCCTTAATTTTAGAAATAGACTATATTTACTGTGTGCCAGGTATTGTTCTAAACATTTTTCAAATATCGATTTATTGAATCCTCACAATAATTTAATAATAGCGACTATAATTATCCGCATTTTACAGATGAGGAAACTGAGGCACAGAGAGATTAAATGACAGGCCCAAGCTTATACTAAATAGTAAAGCTATAATTTGAACCTACACCGAGATCATCAAACTTTATCTGTAAAGAGCCAAACAGGAAATATTTTTGTCTTTTCAGGTCGTGCAGTCTCTGTCACAACCACTCAGCTCTGCTCTCATAGCACAAACCCAGCCAAAGATAATACACAAACGAATGAGCGTGCTCATGTTCCACTAAAAATTTTTATGGACACTGAAATTCACATTTTATATAATTTTCACATGTCACAAAAAATCCTTTTGATCTTTTTTTAACCACTTAAAAATGTCAAAACGATTCTTAGCTTGCAGATTGTACAAAAACAGGCAGCAGGCCATAGTTTGCTAGAAATAGACTTTGACCTATGTAAGCTGGTTCCAGAGTCCATGTTCTGAAATGTTATGCTAGATTTTACCTTTTTAACAACATAAATTAGATTTCCTTAAACATTTTTAACTACCTGACATTTAATATACATATGTTTTTAGGCATTTTTTTTTAATCCTTATGTTTTTGAAAGAGAAAGAGACAAGAGACAGAGAGAGAGCATGAGTGGGGGAGGGGCAGAGAGAGAGGGAGAGAGCAGGCTCCAAGTTCTGAGCTGTCAGCACAGAGCCCGACACGGGGCTCGAACCCACCAACCACAAGGTAATGACCTGAGCCCAAGTCAGAAGCTTAACCAACTGAGCCACCCAGGCGCCCCTATTTTTAAGCATTTAAAAAATGCTTTTAACGTTTATTTATTTTTGAAGGAGAGAGAGAGACACAGAGCGTGAGCAGGGGAGAGGCAGAGAGAGCAGGAAACACAGAATCTAAAACAGACTCCAGGCTCCAAGCTGTCAGCACAGAACCTGACACGGGGTTCAAACTCACCAACTGTGAGATCATGACCTGAGCCGAAGTCGGATGCCCAACCAACTGAGCCACCCAGGCGCCCCTAAGCATTTTAAATGCCTAACAGGCAAATAACCTTATTAGGCAAAACTTTTCTAAACTTATTCAACCCTGTGCATCTAATAAATTAACTCATAAACATTTATCAAATTCCTTTAGTCCTCTTAAACTCTCAAGTCCAAAATTTTACTTCCCAAATTGAAGGCTAATACATCAGATTCTCTTAAACACCAAGTATTTTAGTTCATAAAGCCACTTACCTATACCTCTGGAAAACAAACTTACTGGCTCAGGTAGGTCAAGATCACTAGACTAAATTTGGAATCACAGTGAAGGTCCTTAAGAGTCATATTGAAGACCAAGGCAAAAGCCTTAGGAGCTCCATATTCCCAAGACAGTGCTATGTGAATCACAAGTAAACACTCTCAACCCAGTTTTAGAGGCGAGTTCTGTCTGCCATGTTATGACACACTGTATATGACACATTATAGGACACATAAGGCCATTTCCTTCAATCAACACGGTATTCAACTTACAGGTTACAGTTTTACCCTTAGGTGCAACTAATTTCTTTACTCAACTTCAATTGAGAAAACAAATTCTTCTAGAAGTGCTGAATTCTATATGTCTTTTTGTTGGAGGAGGAGCTGGAAATGGGAATCACCTCATCTGGTTTGATTCTGTAGTTTCTTAATGATGTAAGATGTAGTGTTATGCAACTGTCTGTGCTCTGGGGCTTGCAAATCAAGGGACAGTCTTTACACCGGTATGTTTTGGAAGGGCTCCTTGGCTATGATTCGCCCATCCTCCCTTCCTCTCAGTAGCCATCATTGGCAGAAATAACTTGGCAGAGGAAGAAAGCAGTATGTGTAGGGAGACACGGCAAATCCTGAGCCTGGGCCCATCTAAATACACCCGGAAAAAAAATCTCAGTTTCCTTTAAGTGTTCAGAAAAGTGAGATCTAGATATAACCGGGTGTATCCAGGGCTACCAACCTAGTTTTAGGTGCAAAGTACCCAACTCAGTCTCCTGGCCACACAGCAGGGAACTCCCCAGGTAGCAAGGACTGTAATACACACTGTGTCTATCCCTGTTTCCAGCAGAATCTTTCCACTTTTAGAAATCCAGAGAGGTGTCAGAATATGTCACCCTTGCCAAAATCCAACTGGGAACCTTTTGATCCTCTCTCCTTCGAAGAACGGAGGGAAGGCAGAAAAAAAGAAGTCAAGGTTTTTTACTTGAGAGTCTTTCCCCAAATGAGTTTTGCTCCTTCTTCGTTACTTTTCACCAAATATCTGTAGCTGACGTAGATAAGCAGTGTGTTTGTTTTCAGGAAGAATGGGGTAGATCTACTTTTCTCTATTCCTCCCACTAAATACAGCTAAAAACAAAACAAAACCTGGACATTGTATGTAAAATAAACATAAGGAGATTCCAAAAGGTGGAAAAAAGAAAGCAGACTAGCTACGGACTTCAGTGCCCAAGAAACAACATGGTAGTGGATTCTATGGGTTTTCTTTTTGCCTCTTATACCCCAGGGTGCTAGAAAGGTCAGTAACCTAGAAACACCAACATAAACAGATAAAAAAAAAATTCGAAAGCTCCAATAAAAACCCCACTCTCCCTGGCCAAAACCCCAGGAATAGGGTAGCCTGCAAAGACAGAATCTTATAGACATCCACATTGCTCCAGCAAAACACTAAATAAAAAACTGTGGGGACCATCTGGGTGGCTCAGTTGGTTGAATATCTGACTCTTGATTTCAGCTCAGGTCATGATCCCAGGGTCATGGGATCAAGCCCCACATCAGGCTCTGTACTGACAGCATGCAGCCTGCTTGGGATTCTCTCCCTTCCTCTCTCTCTCTCTCTCTCTGCCCCGCCCCCATTTACACTTTCTCACTATTTCAAAATTAAAAAAATACTTAAATAAAAGTGGTAGCCAAAATTTACAAAGAACTCTGAAAACTCAATAAGAAGATAGACAGCCCCAATTTTAAAATGGGCAAAAGATCTGAATAGACCAAACAAGATTTACAGGTGGCAAATAAGTATATGAAAAGATGTTCAACATCATATGTCATTAGGGAATTGCAAATTAAAACAACAATGTATCGCTAAACACCTATTAGAATAGCCAAAATCCAAAACTCTGAAAATACCAATTGCTGGCAAGGATGTGGAGCAACAGGAATTCTCATTTATTGCTGGTGGGAATGCAAAATGGTACAGCCATCTGGAAACAGTCTGGAATTTCCTTACAAAACCAAACATACTTACAAAACCAAACCAAAAAAATCCAACAGTAGTGATCCTTGGTATTTAACCAAATGAATTGAAAACGTTTGTCCATATGAATCCTATACATGAATATGATAGCAGCTTCATGCATCATTTCCTCAAACTTGAACACAACCAAGATGTCCTTCAGTAAGTGAATGGATAAACTGTGATACATTCATACAATAGAATATTATTCGATGATTTAAAAAAAAAAAGAAGAAATAGACTAAAATTTAAAAAGAAAAAGAAATGAGCTTTTAAGTGTTGATAAACCCTTAAAAAAGAAATGGAGGAATCTTAAGTGAAAGCAGTCAGTCCGATAAGGCTACATGCTAATATATGATTCCAATTGTGTAGCATTCTGGAAAAGACAAGACCACAGAGACAAGAAAAAGAACAAAAGATCAGTGGTTTCCGGGGCACCTGGGTGGCTCAGTCAGTTGAGTGTTTAACTTCAGCTCAGGTCATGACCTCACGGTTCATGGGTTTCAGCCTGGCATCTGGCTCGCTGCTGTTGGCACAGCACCTGCTTCAGATCCTCTGCCCGCCCCCCCCCCACGCTTCCCCACTCACGTGCTCCCTCTGTCTCTCAAAAATAAACAAAACATTAAAAAAAAGATCAATGGTTCCATCAGGGACAGGGAGGAGGGACTTAGAGCAATGTAACTATTCTGTATGACACCGTGATGGTGGGTACATGACGTCATGCGTTTGTCAAAACCCATAAAATGCACAACCCAAAGAGTGAACTCTAATGTAAGCTGTGGATTTTAGTTGACAATAATGTGTCAATATTGATTCATCAACTGTACTGAACATAACCACACTAAAGCAAGATGTCAGATAACAGGGGGGATGGGCACAGGGGAGACGTGACAAGGCATATGTAAACTCTGTACTTCTTTGCTCATATTTCTGCCAATCCTAACACTGCTTTTCTGTAAACCTAAAACTCCTCTGAAAAATAAAGCCTACTAATTTTTTTAAATTAGTAAATGGCAAAACAAATACATCAAAAAGGTGGTTCTTTAAAACGTTAAGAAAATAGGGGGCCTGGGAGGCTCAGTCGGTTAAGCGTCCCACTTGGTCTCAGGCCATGATTGCACAGTTCGTGAGTTCCAACCCATGTCGGGCCCTGTGCTGACAGCTTGGAGCCTGGAGCCTGCTTCTGAGTCTGTGTCTCCCGCTCTCTCTGCACCTTCCCTGCTCATGCTCTGTCTCCCTCTGTCTCAAAAATAAGTAAACATTTTTTAAAAATTGTTTTAAGTTAAGAAAATAAACTACTAGCAAACCCAGTCAAGGAGTCAGAAGGGGAAATATAAGTACACAAAATCAGAAATAACAGGGAAGAAAGAATCATAAAAACAGAAAAAGAAATTTTTTAAAACATTATGAGACTACAGTATTTTGCATACCTTTTTAGGCTCCTTCACCAGCCGACTTGAGTGTGGAAATTTGCATACACAAGGCTATTGAGGGTGCCTTTAGGATCAACCTGTGTGGTGGAGCAAAGAAAACAGGACTGAGCAAAAAAAAAAGCTGAACTCCAGTGCAGTCAACACCAGTGTTCAGGTAACTTGTCTTTTAACTCATAAGTCATCAGATCACGAGGAATGAAATAGACAACATTACACACCATCCAGAAATGCCTGCTTGTGCTTGGGTGTGTCTCGTGGGAAAGGGGTAAGGGTATTCTCTATTTGGGAAGAAGGATTCAATGGATATTTTGCCAAAAATGCCAGAAGGGTGGACTGTTGTAGAGACAGCAGGCTGATTACTAAACCTCATTCCTCTTCCTTATGGGCATGCAAACTACATTTCCCAGCTTCCTCAGCTGTAAGGGAGACCAGATGACCAAACATTAGCTCACAGAACCTCAGCAGTATGATAAGCACTACTGCCAGGTCTGGCCTGTGAAATCCCCCTATGTGCCATCCTCTGACTCTTGACCTTTCCATCTGTGCATAGTGACCTTGGAAATCATGTGGTGAAATAGCAGAGATACCTGAGTCTTTTTTTTTTTTTTTTACAAATAGTTTATTGTCAAATTAGTTTCCACATAACACCCAGTGCTCATCCCCACAAGTGTCCTCCTCCATGCCCATCCCTCCTCCCCCCCACATCCACCAGTCCTCAGTTTTTGTCAGCATTCAAGAGTCTCTCATGGTTTGCCTCTCTCCCTTTCCCCACCATTTCCGCCCTTCTTCTCCCCCTTGTTCCTCCGTCAAGTTCCTCCTAATCCTCCTATACATGCACACATATGATATTTATCCTTCTCTGCCTAACTTATTTCGCTCAGCATAACACCCTCAAGGTCCATCCATGTTGCTACACATGGCCAGATTTCATTGTTTCTCATTGCCATTTAGTATTCCATCGTATAGATAAACCACATCTTCTTGATCCATTCATCTGTTGATGGACACTTAGGCTCTTTCCATGTTTTAGCTGTTGTGGAGAGTGCTGCTATAAACATTGGGGTACATGTGCTCCTATGCATCAGCATTTCTGTATCCCTTGGGTAAATTCCTAGCAGTGCTATTGCTAGGTCATAGGGGAGTTCTATTGTTAGTTTCCTGAGGAACCTCCACGTTGTTTTCCAAAGGGGCTGTACCAGTTTACATTCCCACCAACAGTGTAGGAGGTTGCCCATTTCTCCACATCCTCGCCAGCATCTAGAGTTCTCTGATTAGCTCATTTTAGCCACTCTGACTGGCGTGAGGTGGTATGAGATACCTGAGTCTTTAATTCGAAAGTGATTATCCCAAGAAAGACACCCCAGAATCCAGGACAATACACATACAACCCAGACCCACATTTTCTCAGGTCCACAGTCCCTCATCTTAAACTCTTGGAGGCAGATGTGTCTCAGTATTCAGAGCTTTCAAGATTTTAATAAAGTAAATACAGTATGTGAGTTGCATACCTTCCCCAGCCAGCACCCTAGAATCAAGCACATTAGTATTTCTTCTGCAAAAATACATGAATATTTACCTCGAGATGATCTATAAATAGCCTCACCCATTCAGGCCAGGTTTTGTCATCAAATGAGTTTTGGCATCAGATCTATTAAAAACACTTTTGGGGGGCGCCTGGATGGCTCAGTCGGTTAAGCATCTGACTTCGGCTCAGGTCATGATCTCACGGTTCGTGGGTTCGAGCCCCGAGTTGGGCTCGATGCTGACAGCTCAGAGCCTGGAGCCTGCTTCACATTCTGTGTCTCCCTCTCCTTCTGCCCCTTCCCTTCTCTCTATCTCTTAAATAAATAAACATTAAAACAATTTTAAAGAGTTGGAAATTTTTAAATTTCTAATGCTGGTTATAAGCTTGAATAATATCTTATAACTTTCAGCTAAAACTCATGACTCTAAAATCAACAGATATTCCAAGTTGAAAATGCAAAGCTTAACGTCATATGGAATTTTAAACCTACCTAAAACTTAACATCAAAATATTATGATTCACTGTCTCTGTACTAAATTTTATACCTTCTCAGAAGATCCATTTGACTATCTCAGGAAGGCTGAGGTCATTAGGTCAAAAAATTAGTGCCATGAAACAGTCAGTTATCACTAAAGAACAGGACAGGAGCACACAGTGGGGGTGGTGGGTGAGAGAGGTGGTAAGGGGCTACCTGGTGCCCAAGTAATTTTTACTGGTGAAATCACTGAGCTTTCTGCTGGTGGTATTAACCTGCATGGACCACAGGGCTGGGCTTGCTGGACGGGCTCACAATTTGCAGTTCAAATCAGGGCATCTTTTGCACAGTACCTTATCCCATCTTGGATAGATGAATGGCTAATGCACCCCCACCTAGCCCTGAGCAAGTTTCCCGTTACTTATGAGGTTCTCCATTCCTTCTCTGTTTTTCTTGTCTTACCCAATTTCCTAGCCCCTTCATTTGCCTCTTTTCTAATCCTCCAATTAAGGGTCATCAGTCCCACATAAATCTTTTCCTATTCATACCTGCCTGGCCTGGCCTCTAAGACTTCACACTCCTTTCCTATGTGTCTGGCCTGTCTTTAAAGACCATAAACTTTTCTTCTAGTGAAATCTGTCTCTTCCTCCAGCTTAATCAGCCTTCTATTTTTCAATTTTTCTCATCTCCAAAATCCTACATAAAACCAAATCCTACGTTGTTACATTGTTGTTGTTTGTCACTTGATCTCAGCCAGAAGGCCAAGAAGCTGTTGTTCTTAAGCAGTTCTTCCTGACGTCTTTTTTTTTTTTTTCTAGGAGAGAGAGAGAGAGACAGCGTGAACAGGGGAAGGTTAGAGAGAGAGGGAGACACAGACTCCGAAATAGGTTCCAGGCTCTGAGCTGGCAGTCAGCACAGAGCCCGACGCGGGGCTCAAACCCAGGAACCACGAGATCATGACCTAAGCGAAAGTCGGAAGCTTAACCAACTAAGCCACCCAGGCGCCCCAGTTCTTCCTGATGTCTTGAGCAATTCTGATTCTTAGAGCCTGAAAGTTCCAGACAGAGGCCTTTTTATTTTTTTTAATGTTTTATTTATTTCTAGGAGAGAGAGAGAAACAGTGTGAGCAGGGGAGGGTCAGAGAGAGAGGGAGTCACAGACTCTGAAACAGGCTCCAGGCTCTGAGCTGGCAGTCAGCACAGAGCCCGACGCGGGGCTCGAACCCACAAACCGTGAGATCATGACCTAAGCAAAAGTCGGACGCTTAACTGACTAAGCCACCCAGGCGCCCCAAGGCCTTTTTAATCACCTTCTTGAGACTTTGGGCTTGGTGTACGTTCAATTATTTATCTTAACAAGGAAATAGTATATCTCCTACATCATAAAGGATCCCCACTTCTTTTTATATCTTTATTGGAAAACATGTGCTGCCCTTGGTAGGTCAAGCTGCAGTCTGGGTCTACCTACAAGACTCAAATTCTCAGCCAAGGGCTGTATAATTAACAAAAGGAGTATTATGATGGTTACAATTCCAGAGCTCCCATGAGATGACTGGAGGTAACTCCAGGCTTCTCCACACTCCGTCCCCTTGTCCCATGATTCATCACACAATGACAGTAAGAAGCTGACCACGCACGGGCTACTCAGGCCTACACCAAGTTCACACACTTCGCTCATTTGAGGTACACAACCCAACCCGAAAACCTGGCTGAAAAACAGAGCGGAACAGAAAGCTATTCCATCCACCAACACCTTACCTGGAAAGACTTCAATGCTAAAATTCTTCCCATTTTGAAGTGAGACCAAAAGACCCTCTATTTGGTGAACTATTTGGTGAACTTAACCGACTAAGCCACCCAGGCGCCCCACTCTATTTTTGCTTTTAAACGCAGTTCCAGGTCACCTTAGCCCATCTAGCTCAAGGTCAGCTGCAGGAGTTGGCACCTGAAAGCCTGTGAGACTTTGCTTGTTAAGACCCTGGCAGTTCCTGTTGCTTAAACCTCCACGTGTTATTAAAAAATAATCCTGTTGTTTTATTTTGTTAATGTTTTATTTATTTCTGAGAGAGAGAGAGAGAGAGCGTGAGCAGGGGAGGGTCAGAGAGAGAGGGAATCACAGACTCTGAAACAGGCTCCAGGCTCTGAGCTGTCAGCATAGAGCCTGACACGGGGCTCGAACCCACGAACCGTGAGATCATGACCTGAGCCGAAGTCGGACGCTTAACCGACTAAGCCACACAGGTGTCCCTAATCCTGTCATTTTAAAACAGCCTGACTATAAAAACAGTCACTCTCCTTTGGGCATTAGCCACAATAAACTTCTAGAAGCTGCCAAGGTGAAAACAAAAACCTGGGTGTGCTTGACTCCAAGCTATGTGTTCAACACCACAACCCCGGGCTTTGGATGGAAGGAACTTGGGGACACTGCCATCCTCAAGACTTTGTGCTTCTAAACACCCCACGGCTCCCGGGGCTAGGGATGGCAGGTCCATCTCCTCAGAGATAAGAGTGATAATGAGAGCTAACGTGACATACTGATTCTGAGTTACTTCAGAAAAAGTTACCTTAGGGGCACCTGGGTGGCTTAGTCGGTTAAGCGTCCGACACTGCCATCCTCAAGACTTTGTGCTTCTAAACACCCCACGGCTCCCGGGGCTAGGGATGGCTTTGTCCATCTCCTGATAATCAGTGATAATGAGAGCTAACGTGACATACTGATTCTGAGTTACTTCAGAAAAAGTTACCTTAGGGGCACCTGGGTGGCTTAGTCGGTTAAGCGTCCGACTTTCGCTTCGGTCATGATCTCGCGGTTCGTGGGTTCGAGCCCCGCGTCGGGCTCTGTGCTGACTGCCAGTTCAGAGCCTGGAGCCTGTTTCAGTCTGTGACTCCCTCTCTCTCTGACCCTTCCCTGCTCACGCTGTCTCTCTCTCTCTCTCCTAGAAATAAATAAAAATATTTAAAAAAAAAAAAAAGAAAAAGTTACCTTATTTAAGTCTCATTCAACCCTTCAAGTAACAATTCCCCTTGTTAGGTGATAAACCAAAGCTGAGAGAAGTTAAAGACAAAGACTGGACGCTACGTGTCTGGGATGTGAACATAGGGGCCTGATGGCAAAGCCCACCTCAAGCCTTCCTCCCCACCACCTCATCTTGCCGGGTGATGCCCTTCTGGGCTTTAGGATTTCCTCAAACAACATGGCCGTTCAAGAGTAGTCTTGAGGTAGAAGATCATTGGTCCAGCAGTCTGTGAGGGGATGGCTGAACTTTCAGGGGACAAGGTAGCTTGAACAGCCCAAGTCCCCCTTGGGCCTGGCACCCTGGGGCCCTGTCCGGTTGTTGGGTGGAAGTGGTATTACCTGTCTTCACTGCTTCATGCCTTTTGGACCCTGTCCTCTCCGTGGTGCCACGGAAAGAAGGAAGACTACTCCCCCTCCAGGGCCCTAGGTAAAAATCGGAGGTCTTCTCAAGTGTCCCTTTGGCCCGTTCACAACCTCTTCCTCACCCCCGCACCACCCACACCCCCACCCCCCAGAGCCAGCCACACTGCAGCCCATGGAGAAAGGGCAGCATAATCCCAACACGCAAAAACTTGAGGAGAAAAGACCACGTATGATGGGGGCCACGGTGGAGGGCTGTAGAGTTGGGGTGAGAACTTCAAGATCTGGGGTCAGGTCTTCGAGACAGGATATTCGGGACAGAGGTCCCCTTACCGTCCTGAGCGACATCCCACCGCGCACGACGGGCTTCCTACTCCCTTTCTGACAGAGCCGGCTCCGCCCGTCCCAGAGCCTCTATCCCCTCCTCCGACCCACCGCTGCTAAATTTAAACCCTCATCTGTCCTCTCCTGTGGGATGTGGGTATTTTAAGGGAGTGACAGTGTGGTGCCGCAGGAGAAGCGGTGATACCAGTGCTGTGAAAATCAGCGTGCCAGCTCGTCCTCTCTGTCTGCCAGGCGCACCCACCCGCCAGGGACTCACCCGTCTCCCTCTGCACCTAGCCCGCTGCCTCCTGCTCTCACTCTCTCCCAGGACAGAGAGCTCACCGTGAGCCCTCCACAGGGCACTGGGTGAGGAGAGGACCTCAGGGGGTGGAGTCCAGGAAAGCAGTACCCACAGTACCACCACTTCCGCTGTGGTACGAGCAGCACTACAGAGGAAGATCATGGACACAAACTCCCCCTCGGTCCATGCTTACGGACACCACCACCAAACACCCCAGTGTCTGAGGGATGCACAGAATCAACACACAGCCCAGAGGAGCCCTGAGGTGTCATAAGCCTGGGGTGGGGGGAGGTCTGGGGGACATGCTTTAAGGAGTCCCCAGCATGAAGATTAAAGTTTGAAGGAAATATAAGATCTTCCATAGCTCCTAAGAAGACCAGCAGCAAATTTGTCATCCTTGACCTACCCCAACAAAGGCCACAGGGGTGGGGGCTGGTGGGTGGGGAAATGGAGGCTTCCAAATTGTTCCTGATTGGTGCATCAGCCCCAAGGTTGCAGAGACTCCTGAGGTGGCTAGTGTGCTATGTTTACACACCACCTATGCGTCTCTGTCCACCTGCCTAGAAGGCACAGGTGAGTTTTCAGGTCTCTGGTCTGGTAATGGGAAGAAGGACACACTCTTGAACTAGCAGTGACCATATCTGCTTCTACAGCGTGGCTTTTCCCAAGGGCGTCGCCTTTCATCATGCACCTTATAGGAAGCTAATCAATTTACACTGTAGAGAGTGAACTTAAGGGGAAAACAGGCCTCCAATGCAGAAGGAAAGATCTGAGTTAGGCCAAGGGAGATGTGTTGGCTGTTTCTAATTAACTTGAGAAGAGGCAAATTGGAAACCCTGTCCAAGGCCTGGCATCCTGAGGCTCTGCCAGCTGCTGTTAGGGAGGTTAGGGAACATCCCTCCAGGAGAACTTGAGCAACGGAATCAAAACCCATTTGGACTCCTGCCTGGTGCCCTTTCTCTACATGATTGGAGTTGGCATTTTGCCTCACTCCTGATTCTTATTGTGTGTTTTTGTGTGTGGGGAGGGGGAAGTGGGGAGGAGAAAGACAAAGACACAGAGACAGAGAGATTGAGAGAGAGAAGGCAGGCCAACAAGCAAGAACAGCAATTTGGGGCATGCAATGGCATAAAGAGTTCAAGGTCTTCTCCAGGCCTCCAGTCTCCTACTCGGACGCTCAGCCCATCAGGACACATCTACCTGCCCAATTGTCAAAGAGGGAGATAATGGTCAGCAAGGGCTGACACCTATGGTGTCAGACATTGAGGGTAAAAGGAGAGGAAAGCATACACCTGTAAGACATGGTGGTCAATGGTTCTGATTCTGGAGAGTGTCCAGGAAACGGGTACAGAATGATACATTTGGGCAGATGTCATGAGAAAGACTCTGTGCTGCCCTGTGCTTTCCATGCTGCAGATGTGTGCACGGCAAGCGAGGACAGAGTTCACCACAAGGTTGCCCTCTCCCCCACCTGCTCCCTAGAGCCAGGACTTGAACAAGAGGTCAACAAAGACCCCAAATCACCAGGCTTAGCCACGCAGTAAGGGTTCCAAGGGCAAACACAAGAATAATGGGATCTACTTGGCTTTCACTCTCTCTTGCACCCCTCTGAGAACAAGGCTCCCAGATGTCTGAAGTCTTTACCTTTGCAGCCGTCACCTGAGCTTCTGAGGGATCCAGGTGGAACAGGTAGAGCAGTCTCCCGCTTGGTATTGCCCCAGACACGGAAACATCAGTGTGGCACTGAGGAGGGCCCCACTACAGACAGGCTGCTGTGGGGCATCTGCTAGGTCCTCTGTGCACTGACCCCCTCGCCAAACCAGAGGCCCCCAGAGCCCCTCCCCTCCAGCTACGAGGTCTTCTCTCAGCCTGAGAGCCACACACATCACCTTACTCATTATGGAGCTCCTACCGTGTGCCAGGTCCTTTGCGAGTTGCTGAGGATACAGCAGACCCGGTGCTGGAGACAGACACGTGCCACAGCCCAGGAGGAAATGCTGTGATGGAGGCATGAACAAGGGGCACCAGAGCACAGACTTCCTGGAAGAGGCAGTATCCAAATTGAGTCTTGAGTGATACGTGCAAGATTGCTAGGCACACAGAGGGAGAGAGCGTACTAGGCAGGGAGAGGGAACAGTACATGCAGAGACACTAAGACAAAGGAAGAGCAGGGTGAGTTTGGAGAAGCACCAGTGGTTTACACAACTGGAGTCCAGGTGAATGGGGGTGGTGGGAGCAGAAAGGGCCAGGGAGGGAGGGGGGCGGGGCTGACCCACTGGGTAAAAGGGCCTCCCAAGGTGTTAGGACTTAACCCTGGCGGTGACAGGGAGGTAGAGAGGTTGTCAAAAGGAGAGTGGTGGACACATGAAACGATGCTCAGCATCTCTCCTTATCAGGGAAGTGCAGATCAAAACCACACTGAGATACCACCTCACGCCAGTCAGAGTGGCTAAAATGAGCAAATCAGAGGACTCTAGATGCTGGCGAGGATGTGGAGAAATGGGCCCCCTCCTACACCGTTGGTGGGAATGTAAACTGGTGCAGCCCCTCTGGAAAACAGTGTGGAGTTTCCTCAGGAAGCTAACAATAGAACTCCCCTATGACCCAGCAATAGCACTGCTAGGAATCTACCCAAGGGATACAGGAGTTCTTTTTTTTTTAATTAATTAATTTATTTATTTATTTATTAATTTATTTATTTTTACAAATAGTTTATTGTCAAATTAGTTTCCACATAACACCCAGTGCTCATCCCCACAAGTGTCCTCCTCCATGCCCATCCCTCCTCCCCCACACATCCATCAGTCCTCAGTTTTTGTCAGCATTCAAGAGTCTCTCATGGTTTGCCTCTCTCCCTTTCCCCCACCATTTCCGCTCTTCTTCTCCCCCTTGTTCCTCCGTCAAGTTCCTCCTAATCCTCCTATACGTGCAAACATATGATATTTGTCCTTCTCTGCCTGACTTATTTCGCCTCAGCATTTCTGAGGGATACAGGAGTTCTGATGCATAGGGGCACATGTGCCCAAATGTTCATAGCAGCACTCTCAACAATAGCCAAAGCAGGGAAAGAGCCTAAGTGTCCGTCGACGCACGAATGGATCAAGAAGATGTGGTTTATCTATACGATGGAATACTACATGGCAATGAGAAAGAAAAATCTGGCCATGTGTAGCAACATGGATGGACCTTGAGGGTGTTATGCCGAGCAAAATGAGCCAGGCAGAGAAGGGCAGTGAAAACCATATGTTTTCACTTATAGGTGGGACAGGAGAAACTTAGCGGAGGACCATGGGGGAGGAGAAGGGGGAAAATAGTTGGGGAGAGGGAGGGAGGCAAACCATGAGAGACTCTTGAATGCTGAGAACAAACTGAGGACTGATGGGGGTGGGGGGAGGAGAGAGGAGATGGTCATGGGGGAGGGCACTTGTAGGGATGAGCACTGGGTGTTATATGGAAACCAACTCAACAATAAACTATGAAAGAAAAAAAAAAAGCAGAGTGGCGTAACCAGAGCTGCACTCTAGAAAGGTTACTCTGACCAGAGTTGGGCTGGAATAGAGCAAGGCGCCCAGGGCAAGAACAGGTAGAAGGCAGGTAGGAGGCTCTTGCAACAGATCTGCAACAGGCGTCCCTTGAAGCATCAATTGAGGTAGCAGTGACAGTAGGGAGAGAGTAAGAAAACCATATTTGAGAGATTTTAAGGGGGAAAACATGGCAGGGTCCACTCACCACTTGGACATGAGGTAAAGGGAGAGGGAGAAATACAGGCTGACTCCCAGGGTCCTGGCTTAGGGAATGGCACGAAAGGGGAAAGGGACAGGTAACAGGGAAGAGAGCAGAATTTGGGCAAAGGTTGGCTGCGGGGCGCAGGCTGCCTGGGCAGAGGGACCAATGTGTAGTTGTAACCAGGGGTGGGACACATAAGTGGGGAAGCATCTGCACACAGCTGGTGGACGAAGCCATGGCCAGGACAGGGCACCTGGCGGGTCCTGGATGATGCCTGGGGAGGGCCAGTGAGCTCCCCCTTTACCCTAGTTGTGTTAACGAGAACCACTGGTGGTCGAAGCCCCTTCTTCAACAGAAAGGAATTAAGACGTGGATCCCGGGCCTGTTCTGCGGCAGGGAGGGCACCGAAGGATGCTCTCTATGCAGTTCCCTCTTCTGACATGAGCCTGTCTTGTTACCGCCCCGACTACATGGGAAAGATGAACCGGAGCTCATCCTCCTGTTACAAATAGCAGGGTCGCCTGCGCTCTCCCCCTGGACTCCGGGGCCAGAAGCTACAGACGGAACGTCTGAGAGACGGGAGGGCTCACAGCGTCTCCCGCCAAGCCCAGACATCTGTGTATCCTCTGAACCATCCATGCTTTTCTAGGTGGTGCTGAGGGAAGAAGGCGGTGGAGACCACAGCCTCATATACCCAGTGGCCTGGCCTTCTGGGGATTTATCTGGGGGCGCTTGGCTGGCCCCGCCCCCTCACTTCACCCCTGCCAGGCCCGTAGCACCCATGCAGGATCAGTCAGGCAGGAGGCAGCTCACGGAGCTTTTTCTGGTCGTTTTATTTGAAAACCCTAGGGTGCGTCCCCTCCCTCGCCACACCCATCCCCTGCCCACCCTCCCCCGGGACATGACGATGCCACACACACACACACACACAAGGCTGTGAGCTGCACACGGAACACAGGGTTTGCGCTCACAGCAACATGAAAAAATATACATTATATATAATACACCTGGGGCCCCGTCCCCCTGCCTTCCCCACAACTTGGCCACAACCAGGTCACATAGGAAGGGGCAGGGGGCTGCAGGCCCTCGGGCAAGGGCGGGGGGCGGACAGAAAAGGAAGGCAGGTGAGCCAGGTGAAGCAGCAGGGATCCCCAGGGTGAAATGGAAAGAGAGAGAGGAGGGGACGGAGGAGAAGCCCCCAGCTGAGGAAGCCTGGGGAAGACAGGCCTGTGCGGACAGGAGGGTAGGGAAGGGTTCCCTCCAATCCCGCCGGCCCCTGCTAGTGACCCCCACCCCCATGCAGCGCCCAGCTGGTGGGGAGAGACAGAGACGTGGTTGAGCTAAGGGGCCACTGCCTTGGGGGCAGAGAAGGCAGCCAAAGTCTTCTGGGGACCAGGAGCCCAGAGGCACAGGAGGGAGGTGGGCTGGGGGGCAAGGGGGAGGCAGACCCCAGCGCGGCCCACTGGGATTTGGGGAATAAAGGACAATTCATTCAGAAGGCTCTCTCCCTCTTGGTCTCTTCTCTCAGAATGTCCTTCTCTCTTTTCTGGGGGTGTGTCTGTCTCAGCAGGACAGAAATCTCTGTGTTCTGGGAGGGGTGCAGCCTCAGTAGCGGTGTGGAGGGGTCTCAATGATGCGTCTCTCGTTGCTGCTGGGGGAGTCTGCTGCCTCTGAGTCGCTGCTGTCCTCGTCGTCCTGCTGGCCACTGGCAGCCCCGGCCACACAGGCCTGCCGATTCTGGTAGGACTGGGCGAGGCAGGGGCAGAGAGCACAGGGCTCAGTGGTCTGCACGCACCCCAGAGCCTCCCCTTTGGGGGCCATGCTGTCTCAGGGCCCCACCCCCACCCCAACCTCCCTTTAAACCTCTCTCCTTCCCACTCCAGGCAGCTCTGCCCAGAGCTTCGCCCCAGGGCCTGGCCACTCTGCACTCCAGCTGAATCTGGACTCTAGACTTCCCCACCCCCTTGCCAGTGCCACTCACCTCCATGGGGTTCACGATAATGGTGAGCGCCGAGTCATCCCAGAAGAGGTCAGGGTCCTTGGGGTTACTGGAGGCCTCTGGAGGCCCACCAGCCCCTGAGACACGGCGGTGAAGGGAGTGGATGCGCACGAGGCCCAGGACGACCATGAGCACCAGGAACCCCACACACACCACAATGATGAGAGTCGCTGCGCTAGGGACCACTGTGGGGAGAGCAGCGCAGTGAGGGCCTTGGTCCCTGAGGGAGCGGGGAGGCTGGGGGGGAGGGGACCGGGGTTAGAGGGAGTCCTGGAGTAAGAGAAGACAGGATGGGGGCACCTGGGCAGCTCAGTGGATGAAGCGTGTGAGTCTTGATTCCAGCTCAGGTCATGATCTCGCAGTTGTGAGTTTGAGACCCGAGTCAGGCTCTGCACTAACAGTGTGGAGCCTGCCTGGGATTCTCTCTCCCCCTCTCTCTCTGGCCCTCCCCTACTCACATGTGCTCTCTCTGTAAATGTTAAACATTTTAAGAGAGAGGGAGAGAAGACAGGATGGTCCAGTAGGGGGGCGTATCCTGTACAACAAGCTAGAGGAGAAGGAGACCCCTATTGAGAAGAACAGGCGATAAGGAGGGAAGGGGGCTGAAGAGCCTCTAAGACCGAAGGGACAGAGAAGCAGAGGGAGAGAGGTGTGCAAAGGGAGGGATGGGCAGGGGAGAAGAGCTCCCGGCCCAGTGCTATCAGAGCACCCTATTCGCAGCAGGCAGAGAGCAAGGATGGGAGCTCAGCGTCCAGTGGGGGAAGGTGAAGGGCAGCCATGTCGGCTGAACGGTGCAACAGGAGGGAGTGTCTTCCTGCATCTTGAGAAACAGGCCCAAGCCTGGCCTAGCAGCCAGAAGAAGCTGCTGGCACCCAAGGCTGGGGGACATCGCACGTACCCACCTGAACTGAGCTCATTCCTGTTCTGTGACTCCTCCCTTCTTCTTGTGGGCCTGGGCCTCCTGGACACCTGGGGCGTCTGCTCCTCCCGAATCTCCCCCTGAGGGATACCTACCTCCCCCTGGGCCCTGTCATGCCTCTGGCCCCGCAGCCTCACTCGGACTCCGAGGCTCAGGGGCGCATGGACCGTGAAGGGCAGCGAGACAGAGAGAGGCGCGTGCACTCGCACACGGACCGTGGAGCTGATGGCAGCAAAGCAGAGGTGCGCGCACCAACAAAGCCCCAGGAAGGCCGTGTGGGCACACAGCTGGGCGAGGACGGCCACCCCCTGTACCTGGGCCAAGACGCGGCCCGTCTGTACACCTGCCCGCACCAGCAGCCCGGCAGCCTGCTCCCACAACGGAAGCCAAGGGACGCATGTGAAGGTCTCCAGCAGGGCCCGGCAGAACCGGAGGTGCAGTGTCACCCAGCTCCCCGCCAGCTGGGCACACCAGGCACCCCCCTGGAGGAAGATGTAGACCCCACAGACGTGGGCCGTGAGGGCCGCGGAGCAGGCAGCCGCGAGCCCGACCCCGGCTGCCCCCCGCACGCACACACACAGCGCTCGGAGAAGCACCAGGACGCAGAGCAGGGGAGCCCACAGCCCCAGGGACAGCAAGCGGAGGTGCAGAGCCCACACACGTGTCCCCAGGCTGAGGGCCCGCACAGGCAGCTGGGCCGCCACGCCCCACATGGGTGCACACCCCTGCTCGCCGTGTACACAGCAGCTCGCCCAACCAGAGACACTCCGTGAGGCCCAGAATCCGCACAGCCCCGTTACCAAGTCCTGATTACCTGGGTGCGTCACACGAGCACACACACTGCGTGCCGGCCCGTGCGTGTATCTCCGGTCCCCAATTTACCCACAGCTGTTAAGACTCACATGTCGAGAGACAGAGCAGAACGCAAAGAAGCCGACAGCGGGAGCCCCCTGCGCCCCCCGTCGCACACCCCTCCTCCCCAGCAAGCGGCACGGCAGGCTGCCACGAGCTGCAGGGCTGACCAGGTGTGTGCACGTCGCCCTGCCTGAGCAGGCACGCTAGCCTCACACCTCCCTGGGGCCACCTCGACGGCTCTCCGCCAAGTTGGTCCCCATCCTGACCCGACCCATAGCTCCCCTGGGCCATATGCCAATGAGAGCCGGTTCTGTTCAACAGGGCGGGCAGGCTTCCCGGGCACTGGTTCTAGGGCAGAGATGGAGCAGCATTTCTCAACGGCCTAGGGATGGGGGCAGGGGGAAGAAGAGGGCAGAGGCGCTTTTTCTGGGCATCTGCGGGAAATGGTCCCTCCCAGGTCCCCATGTCGGTGGCCAAGATACAGGAACAGTGACCCTGTCAGCAGGTGGCCCCTGTGGCTAAGCTCAGGCTCTAGAAGGAGTGGACACACGCCCCTCTGCACATCAGAACTAAGGCCACAGCAGGTGAGCCTGCTCCAAGAGACACTGCTAATGACAAGACACCTTCATCAAATGCATGTGTTCTCCTGAGCCCCTAGCCTGGTGACGGAAATGGCACGTTGATGGCCAGGAATAAGAAATGACCACAGGAAAGACAAAAACGAGTATAGTTAATTCGTTTAGAATGAGGCTGGAAGCCGGCAAGATGGCAGGATTTTTAAATGAGCCATGGACAAAAATCAAGAGTTTCAAAAGCGCAATCAACCTCGCTTGCTGCCTTTGATCCGGGCAGGTGATTGTGGCCTGGAATGGCCCACACCGCCGACATGAAGGGGTGTTTTATCAAACGGCCCTTGGGAAACTTGTGGTGTCGCCTGGCCGTGAGGATGCCGTTAAAGCCCCATCCACAGCTGCTGAGTGACGCCCCCTTTAACGAAGACCCTGGGGAGAAACTTCTTTCTGCTCTCAGCCCAGGGCTTCTCTTGAAATACTGGCTGGCTCTTATCATAGGACTTTCATAACTGCTCAGGTTTCCTTTTGCTTAAACTGCAAGGAGGTTCAGAGTCAACATGCTGGCCCATTCTCCCATTCCAGCAACTGCAAATATCTCACAGTATTTACGTCTTTTACAAACCGCCTTTATTCCTCTACTGCATCTTATTCTTCTTTCATTATTGTCCATTTTCATGAGTCCATTTTCTGTGCTTACCCTATTTCATTGCAGGTCTCTCTGCAAAGCTTCAGGTACTTGTAGGAAACAAAGTAGGTAAATGGTTCCGAAGCTTTGCTACACATTGGAAGCACTTGGGGATCTTTAAAAACCATTGATGGCTGCCTGGGGCACCTGGGTGGCTCAGTCAGGTGACCGTCCAACTTCAGCTCAGGTCATTATCTCACAGTTCCTGAGTTCAAGCCCCAGATCAGGCTCGCTGCTGTCAGCGCAGAGCTGACTTCAGATCTTCTGTCCCCCTCTCTCTGCCCCTCTCTCACTTGCGCTCTCTCAAAAATAAATAAAACATTAAAAAAAAAGAAAAAGAAGAACACTGATGCCTGGCTCCCCCCCCCCCAATGATTTAACTGGTACGGGGGATAAAATAACCTAGGCCCCAAGCATTTTTACAGCTCCCCAGCTGATTCTGAGATGTATCAAACTCTGGGATGACTAGATAAATATCATCTTCATCTTGCCTCACCTTCTCAGACAGCCTTCCTCTACCCAACCATGAACAACTCAAACCAGCCCCCACACCCAATTCTCATTCTCTCTCACGCCCATCCAAAATCTCTTCTACTCTTCAAGGTCCAAGCGCAAACTCTATCTGCACCACAAACCCTTCCCTGACTGTCCCAATTTATAACCATGTCCCTTTCCTGGCACACCTAGGATCTTCAGAGAAATGAACCCCCATCCCGTTGGAAGGGAGTATGTCTCCTCCAGTTTTCCCCCGGTTACAGCAATTTGAAATTGCAAAGCCGTGACTCTGGAACAGCACTCTCAGAGTTGGGGGGATTCCCGGACAGTTGGGAGGTGAGGGGAAGGAATACCTCGAAGCATCAGAAAAGGCATATGGAGGGGCACCTGGGTGGCTTAGTTGGTTAAGCATCTGACTTTCGCTTAGGTCATGATCTCACGGTTCGTGGGTTCGAGCCCCGCGTCAGGCTCTGTGCTGACTGCCAGCTCAGAGCCTGGAGCCTATTTCAGAGTCTATATCTCCCTCTCTCTCTGACCCTCCCCTGCTCACGCTGTCTTTCTCTCTCTCTCTCTCCTAGAAATAAATAAAAATATTTAGAAAGGAAGGAAGGAAGGAAGGAAGGAAGGAAGGAAGGAAAAGAAAGAAAGAAAGAAAGAAAGAAAGAAAGAAAGAAAGAAAGAAAGAAAGAAAAAAGAAAAGGCATATGGAATGGGTTTTACGACGTGGATCCCCTGGTGCACTCAGGATATCAATCGTCAATGCCCTTAGGTGAACTATGAACCCTGCATCCTACAGAGGCCGAAATAAGGAAAGAAGCAAAAGCAGACTACCCCTCTCGGTTGGCATCTCAGAGAGCATTTTGGTTGGCCTGGACCTCCGCTCAGAACAGTGGATGCGAAGGCTGGGTTTCCCTCTGAGAAGGTGAAGCCACGGTAACACTCAAACACCCCGGCACATCCTCTAGGCAGCTGGGGTGCGAAGCACAGCCTCCCCAGCCAATGTGGGGCAGCTGGCCGTTCAGGGCAGGAAGCTCTGGGGTAGTTACAATGTGGATTCCCTCCCCTAGAACTTTCTATCAGAGGAAATAAGGACTGAGAATCTCACCAGGCCAGGCCGCAATGCCAGTCCAGATCTGCTCTGAGCCTGACCTGAGTAGAAGGACCCAGAGTCCAACCCAGGTTAAGTGGGGCAATCACTCAGTTGCTTGAGCATCTGGCTTTGGCTCAGGTTGTGACCTCACGGTTCCTGAATTCAAGCCCCACGTGAGGCTGCTGCTGTCAGCACAGAGCCCTCCTGGGATTCTCTGTCCTCTCCTCTCTCTGCCACTCCCCCATTTTCACTCTCTCAAAAATAAATCAATATTTTTTTTAAAAAAAGGGGAAAGAACTGGAGAAAGAGCTAGGAAATTATGAGGAAAAAAACAAAAAAAGACTGGCCCCAAGGGTCTATTTAAACAAACAGGTTTAGGGGGCGCCTGGGTGGCTCAGTCGGTTAAGTGTCCAACTTTGGCTCAGGTCATGATCTCACGGTTCGTGGGTTCGAGCCCCACATCAAGCTCTGTGCTGACAGCTCAGAGCCTGGAGCCTGTTTCACATTCTGTGTCTCCCTCTCTCTCTGACCTTCTCCTGCTCACGCTGTCTCTCTCTCTCTCTCTCTCTCAGAAACAAATAAAACATTAAAAAAAAAAAACAGGTTTAGTTTGCTCACAGGTCTCTAAAAATTGTGTGAAGTTTCTATGAACTTTTACAATTTGATTATGCATTATGCTCCCCTCTTCCCCCCTGCTTCCCTCCACTCCTGCCCCCATCTGCTTTCCTAAAGTGGGCAAACACTTAAAGAGGCCTCTGTAATTGTTTTCAGAGACAGAAAGGAAGAAGGGAGGCAGTCACAGGGAAAAGGGAACACAAAAGACTCTGTAGTGGTGGCTACCACTTAAGGGGAGGAATACAGATGGAATCCCTGGGGTACCAGGGAGCCAGCCTCAGTCAAAAAAGCCCTAGGAAGCCCTTAGGAGGGCTCCTCCCCCAAGAATTAGATGCAACTATAATCTAATGAGAGGAAAGAAAGAAAGAAAGAAAGAAAGAAAGAAAGAAAGAAAGAAAGAAAGAAAGAAAGGAAGAAAGAAAGAAAGAAAGAAAAGGGAGGAGAGAAAGAGAGAGAGAAAGAAAGAAAGAAAGGAGGGAGGGAAGGAAAGAGTGAGGCAGGCTGGGAGGGAGGGAGGAAGAAAGAAAGGAAAAGCGGACAAGCATCAAGCATAAATGGAGACGATATGGAGATCAATGGTTAATGCACAGGCTCTAGAATCCTGCCGCCTGGATTTGTATCCTGACTCTTCCCACTTTCTAGCTGTGTGATGTTGAATAAAATGCCTAACCTCTCTGGGCTTCCGTTTCCTTGCCTTTAAAGGGGATAATGCTAGTACCCATTTCATTTATTGTTTGTAGTGACTACATGAGTTAATATGTATAAAAGATCATGGCACACATTGATGTGTTCAATATTCTTCTTATTACGTGCATTGAAATGAACTTTTTCAAGGAAGCATTTTCGGAATTCCTTAGGGAATTGCCTTCAGCCTGTGATACACCTTTTGACTTTTTTCAAATGTGACAAGCCTGTGCCCTTTGTGGGTTTGTATATCTAAGAACTTAAAACGATATCCAGAGCCAACTCTGACAAAAGTGGATGATGAAATTGGGTAATATTGAAATGGGTCAAAAGCAAAGGGTATCTAAGAAGTAATAAACGTAAGTGCACCATGTAAATGGGCTTTGAAAGCAATTTTAAAAGGGATTCCAAAAATCACTTTTGGCATCAACAGAGTCATTTTACACTGTTTAATAATGTGGAAGAAAACTCATTTCATAATATTATGTGTAAATACCAGGGTAAGTAAAAAAGTTTGATCCTGACTTTGTAAAAAGGAAAAAAAAAAGCATAGAAAAAAAAGGAAACATTAACAATGGCTTCTTCTCTGGGGTGGAATTATGGCTGATGTTTCTTCTTTATACTTGTAGTTTCTAGGTTTTCTACAATAAAGCAACTCTTAAATTGGAAATGTAAACTCGCATCACTGGTAAAGGACCATGGCTAGGGAACACAAGGTCAGCACTCCATTTGGATTTATTTCTTTTTTTTTTTAATTTTTTAAACGTTTTATTTACTTCTGAGAGAGAGAGACAGCGTGAGCAGGGGAGGGACAGAGAGAGGGAGACACAGAATCAGAAACAGGCTCCAGGCTCTGAACTGTCAGCACAGAGCCCGTCGTGGGGCTCGAACCCACAAACTGTAAGATCATGACCTGAGCTGAAGTCGGACGCTTAACCGACTGAGCCATCCAGGTGCCCCTTTAATTCTGTGCCAAGCTGCACACTTGGTGTTAGAAAGACTTACTACATTAGAGGGGCGCCTGGGTGGCTCAGTCAGTTAAGTGTCTGACTTCGGCTCAGGTCATGATCTCACGGTTGATGAGTTCAAGCCCCTCGTCCAACTCTCTGCTGACAGCTCAGAGCCTGGAGCCTGCTTCCGATTCTAGATCTCCCTCTCTCTCTGGCCCTCCCCAGCTTGTACTCTGTTTCTCTATCTGTCTCTCAAAAATAAATAAACATTTAAAAAAAACGACTTATGACATTATAGGTAGCTTATAATTATACATGTATTAGCCCCAACTTTCTCCTTGAGGATAAAGACTGTATCTATCCTATAATTCTTTTATGTCCTTCATACCATTTTAGGACAGTGCTAGTATATAGTAGGTGCTTCATAAATACTTGACGGCCTCACTAGGTCCAGGGCTAATTTGATATTGCTGGGGAAGGGAGCAGGAAAAGAGTGCCTAAACCCCTCACCAACTTTATGATTCCAGACATGAGCACCCCAGCGATGAATGATACAGACTCACAGTCTTCAGGAGGGAAAGTTAATAGTCCAGGGGTTACAGGGATTGGAACAGAGTGATCAGTTAAGTCAGGTAGCACAGGGAACAGACTCATAGCTCCACCAGCCGCCCCTACCCCCAGTGGTAGAGGAGAGAGGATGTCCGTGCCCAGCCCACTCCGCGCCACCCTCCCTGCCCTGCCTGGCCCCGTGCACTCTTACATACTCGAGTTTCGGTGGGAGCTGGCCAGGCTGTGTCCAGCCATCTCAGGAGGGGGCTGGTGGCCGCGGTGCAGGAACTGCTGGGAGCTGAGCATGTGGCTGGGGTGGGCAGCCCGGTTCATGTTGTGCAGGACATTGACCTGGAGGAGGGAGAGCTCAGTGGGCACCCGCCTCTCCTATTCCTGCTCACTAGAGTCCTGTCCCACCTCACTCGGGCCCATCTGCTAACCATGCCCCACAGCTCCTCCCCCGCCGCCACGGACAGGTTCCGGGCTCCTCCGGGCTCCAATGTCCATTCCCACCAACTACGGGTCTCAGTCCACTCTGCCAGGGCTCCTCGCTAGCAGGAGAGGAGGGGAAGGAAGGAGACTCTCCGAATACCTCCACAATGAATTCATTGCTGGAGTAACGACCATTCATTTCTGAGCAGGACAGCCGGAATTTTCTGGCATAGAGGGCAGCTCCGTGTCGCAGCCGATAATGAGCCTGCCTCAGGATCTCTTCGTACACAGTGATGCTCTCCACCCCTGGGAGACAAGGAAGTAGCTCAGGGCAGGAGTACCCTCCAAAAAGGCCGGGCAGGACCCTCTCTCGCAGACTCCCACCAGCTGAGAGCACACACAACCACAGAATGGGTCAGTCCCACGTCTCCACAGGGGAATGACCTGAGTTCTCCCAAGAGATGCCCCCCTCCGCCCCCAGCCCGGCTCTGACTCATTGAGAGAGAGTGACTGGGGTCCATTTCCTGCTCTGCTCTTCTCTAAAAACTCTGTGGCTTCTGAATAGAGATGGAGAGAAGGCAAGACAGAAGGAAAGAGGCAAGAAGGAGGGAAAGGAAGAGAGGGGAAAATACGGAAGTCCTCGGTGAGGCTCTGGAAGGGAATGGAAATAGGAGGGAGCCAGTGATGACCATCTTCTCCCATTCCTCCTTATGGAGGTTTCCTTTAGAGAATAGCAGGCTTCTCGTGGAAGCTACCAAGTCATGGCCACTATTCACCAAGACGTGAGCATGTGAGTCAAAGCTCTGGTGTGTCCACGAGATCAGAGAGAGGGAAGGTAGAGAGAAGGTGGTTAGGGCCAAACAGCTAAAGGATCGAAGGCTCGTCAGAGAAGATTGAGCCACAGGAGGAACGAGGGGCAGAGGGGAACCAAGCTGTAGAGAGAAGCTTGACGAACTTCCAGGTTGGGAAGGTGCAAAATGCTACTTGTCCACATCCCTGGGCCTGGGAGAAGGACCCGCTGGAATTTCTAGATCCCTGGTCACAGGGAGGGGCATGCAGGGACAAAGAGGACCGGCTCTCAGTCCCCACTGACCAGCAATGGTGAGGTAGGCCGACGTGTTGGTGAGCTCCAGTCCTCGCTGCTGCAAGAGTGCCGTGTCTAGGAGCAGGCTTTCCCGCTCTGGGTCCAGGTCATCCCCCACCAGGGAGATCTCGCAGCCATCCAGGTTGTGCACGATCTCATCCGACATGCGTGTGTCTGTCACTGAATGGGAAAGAGTCGGGATCGGGGTCAGAGCCACAGGGCCCACCGCGTGGCCACACTTCCTCCCCTTCCAGGCTCATTCCCTGAGAGCAGTCGGCAGCATCGTCAAGAACAGCATTACCCAATACTTTTCTCATACCCACAGGCCTCCTCCTGGCTCTACATCTGTGTAAGTGGTTCTAGGCAAGCGAGTGTGGGGTGAAGTCACTCCATGTGCAGACACGGGCCCCCTCTCGGGACGATATCACTTCCTGGAGTCATCCTTACCTGTGCCCTGCCAATTCTCATCCTTTTTGGCCTCCACCTGGTGCGAAATGGAGCAAGTGATTTGAAGATCGGGGAACAAGGGGATCCCCTCAGGTCCTTCAAAGTCCACAGCCGGGCGAGCAAAATGAGCAGTGCCACTCAGCAGGATCTGGGGGGCATCAGGCTGAAGGACCACCACGTAGCCCTCCACTTCGGGGATGGAGACACAGGATTCTTCACTGAAGCACCTACAGGAGAAGGTGGGGGGAGAGCCAGCTTGCGACCCAACACCTCTCTTATGATCACTATTCTGTTTCATCCCTCCGGGCATCCATCTCTACAAGAGAGCACCCCATGTCGGGGAGGGGAGGGGAGAAAAGAGGGATGGTGTCTCCGTAGCAGCACAGCTACCCCACCGGGGCACAGCTGGAGAGGAGATACCCTTTCCTGGGAGGATGCCACTGTGGGAAAGGGTCAGGGACAGATCAGACCACCCAGACCTGCACGAGGGATCACATTACAACACCCTGATGGCAGATTATGCAACACCTATCAAACTTCATTCTACAAACCAAACTTACAAAAATGTTTACACATACACAATTCCTTACTCAGAAGATTTAAATTAAGAAGTGTGTTCAGTAAAACACGTGGCAGATACATGCCACAAAAATATTCAACAACAAAAATGGAAGGGAGGGCTGTGGTGGGGG
Source organism: Proteles cristata cristata (assembly GCA_017311185.1). Lineage (NCBI taxonomy): Eukaryota > Metazoa > Chordata > Mammalia > Carnivora > Hyaenidae > Proteles > Proteles cristata. Next base: position 2,053,680 of record JAESUZ010000526.1, on the reverse strand, counting down.
AGCCTATCCCAGGATGCACACCTTTTTCGTGTGTCTTCCATTCATTCCCTTCAAGATCAGAGAAACCTACTTTGGTCGGTGAGCTAATGTGACGATCTTGGACCTGTTTCCATGGTCCCGTGAAGCCTCGCGGACCTTGGCACCAGGACAGACTCCCTCAAGCACTCAGCCAGGCCAACCAACGTACAGCACAGCTGCTCAGGGGTCACTTCCCACCCCATCCTTTGCCAATCGATCAGAATGACACCTCACTTTTCTCATCACACATGCTGGTTTCTGAAGCATTTACACATACTATTTCATTCAACCTAATTTCAATGCTGTGGAAAAGGGATAAGGAACCAACGACACACGAGAAATAGGCCTCAGAGTTAAGGCTTAAAGCCACTGTTCCTATGCCAAGATCACACTCTTTCCACTGGACCACAGCCACTATTTGGGATCTGGGTTTGCACCAGTCTGATTTATTTAAAGAAGCACCCCTTGAACAAGCAGCCTTCACAAGGGAGTTAGTAGCACAGGAGCAGGGCCTGTGGGCTATATGCTTGTGCTAACTGAAATGAGGATTGCTGAGCATGCCCAACTGGACTGCAGGAGCCATTATGGGAAGGGGTAACCTCAGCAGATATGAAGAACTCAAGTCCCTGACGCTGTCCATGCCCACAACCTGCTAAGTTCCTGTGCTGTAAGGAGTGGGGCCCAAGAATCTGCACGGTTATTCCGAGGGCCCCAGCTCAAACCCTCTTGGAAGACAACCTCAGCTGATCCTGAGAGCCCAGACCCCAACAGACATCCCCACTGCAATGAGCAATATAAAGGGGACTCAACGGGGAACAGGGGGCTGACCCTGACCCAAAAGCGCTAATGATCTGGTCAAGAGCTTAGGTATGGCATACAACCTTAAAAAATTTTTTAATGCTTTATTTATTTCTATGAGAGAGAGAGAGAGACAGAATCCGAAACAAGCTCCAGGCTCTGAGCTAGCTGTCAGCACAGAGCCCGACGCAGGGCTTGAACCCACAAACCGCGAGATCATGACCTGAGCCAAAGTCAGACGCCCAACCAACTGAAGTCACCCAGGTGCCCCGGCATACAATCTTAAAACAAGGGCAAATGTGGTCACCATCACATAAGTGGAACAAACAAAAAACCCAGGAAGGTTTAGAGAGGCAGAGGTCATTTCTGGCTAAGATGGGAATAGGGCATTTGGCCAGGGAGGATAGGAATAATCAAGAGAAGTAGCAACAGAGCTAGCCTTCGAAGGAGGATAGGACTTCGCTAGGCAGAAGGTAGACCATAGAATGGATGCTGGGGAGTACACCAAGGGGAATGAAGGAATGAGGCAGGAAATCTGGGCAGATGGTTGAGGGCTTCGAGTGCGATTTTCGAGCACTGGCCAAGAGGAGGCCATTAAAATCTTCTATATCAAGGAAATATGAGGATGAAAATTCTCATTTATGACCACTAACCCAGCCTCCGGTGGAGGGTGAACTGAAGTTAGAATATTAGAGATAGGTCAACTCATTGGGAGGTTATGGCAATAGGCTGGGTAAGAGGTAATCAGAGATGGGGCTGGAGTCATATCAGCAGAAATGGAAAAAGAAGATATAGATTCCTAACACCCAGCACAGGCAGGATCAGGGTGACCTGGTGACTGATGGAGCATGGAGGAGAGACAGGGAGAAACCAAGATGACTCGGAGGTTTCAAGCCTGGATGATTGCATGGGCAAAGACACCATTACAGAAATGGAGAATTCCGGGGAGAGGCTAGTTTGGGTACTGAAGGTCATTATTCCATCTTATGATGGAACAGATTAGCTCATCTGTTTGAGATGCTGACAGAACTTCTAGATAGAGGTTCAGCAAGCAGATAGAAATTTAAGGGCTGTGAAAGAGGATAAAGCTAGAGAAAAAAGATATGGTAGCCATTTGTTCAGGGGTTAACGCCACAAAGGAGGTGGGCTTTCCAAGAAAGAGAGGGGGGAAGAGTACCTTAGAGAAAATCTGCATTGACAAACAGTTGCATAAATCTAGCTTTAAAGGGGCAGAGCCCCAAAAACTGAACACTGGAACTTGGGGAAGCCACATGCACTAGGGCAAGGATGTGTATCAGGAAAAAGGAGGTACTGTTAGGGATCTATCTTCTCCTCTTTCACTCATGTGCATGTGCAGGTGTGTGTGCTTACACACACACACACACACACCCCTCCCTATATTTTCTCCAATGATCTCAAGGAAGTATTAGGGTAGCACTAACCACAGGATAGCTCTACAAATGAAAAAATTGAGAGCTCTCTTTCTCAGCCTCACAAAGAAAACAATATCCCTTTCTCCCTACTAAAGGATCAAAGTCAGGTTCCCAGCCCTTGGATAAGCCTCTCCCAGGGCATCAAAGAAGTAGGAGGAATTCAGATGAGTCCATCAACAAAGGATGTCATCTCCTCCCGCTGTGGGGCACCCCTCCCCTTGCAAAGCTCCACCCTAAGCCAAAAGACAGCATCCTTCCTTGATGTGGCTCCAATGCAGAGTGAAGGCAATGAGGCAATCATTCGGTGACTAGTGGGTTAAACCCTTCATAGCTGCACAACTGCCCTTTTAACGACTTGAGTTCTAGCTAGAACGTGGTGGGCTGCATGCTTGGCTCTGGTCTGTGCCCACGTGACCCCAGCTACCTGTGGCCTTCAGCTCCACACCAAGACCACACCATTGGCCAGCAGCCCGATTCCCAAAAGCTGCTGCCTCTGCCTTCCAGAGCTGTAATTGTGAGGCCTGATAATCATGCCCAGTCACAGTGCCCCCTCCTTTCTCTCCTCTCTAAGTCCACCCTTCCCAGGATAGCTATCTTCACATCGCTTATGGAGAAACCAAGGCAGAGTAGGGGAGAAAGGCATGCTTACTCAGGAGTCTAGTCTCCTGCATTGAGTAATCCACCCACCAGATGGCAGTAGCTCCTAAAAACTGCCCCACAAACATTCTAGGGGGTGAAAACCAACATTGGCAGAATAGGCACTGGGCTAGTGGTCAATCTGGACTGTATCATTTAGCTCTCAAAACAATCCCATGAGTTAGATTCTATTGTTATCTCTGCTTTATAGCATTTTCTCTGTGCAAAAAGCCAGTAGGTAACAGACTCTGGGTCCATAACTATTATACTTTAATGACCTCTCAGTTACTTGCCATTTTTTAAATGTCTTATTTATTTTTGAGAGAGTGCAAGTAGGGGAGGGGCAGAGAGAGAGGGACAGAGGATCTGAAGCAGGCTCTGTGCTGACAGCAGCCCGATGTGGGGCTCGAACTCACAAACCACAAGATCATGACCTGAGCCAAAGTCAGACGCTCAACCAGCTGAGCCACCCAGTGCCAATTTTTCTTTTAAAGAATTAAAATTATTTACTTAGAATTCAAAGGTCAGAAAACTTCCAGTGAAGGGCCAGACAATAAATATTTTTGGCTTTTGGGGCCATACAAACTCTGTCCCAACCTAGCCCTGCCATCATACTGTGAAGTAAAATGCAAAGAAATGGGAATGGCTGTGTTCTAATAAAACTTTATTTACAAAACAGGCAGCAGGCCAGACTTGGCCCCACAGCCATAGGTTGCCAACCCCCAGGCTTAGATGATCCTATCTGACCTTGCAAGAGCTTGCTGAAACAAGATTAAAATAGGTGAAACAGCTAGAGCTACTAGCTCAAGGTCATCCAGGCAATCAATATCGTGTCAGAATTAACATCAAATCTCCCAGCTCCGAATCCAGTTCCCGCTCTGCACCACTTTACATATCAGCATAGAGGCACAGAGAAAATTAAAACCCCACGGTCCTGGAAGGGTGGTTTGTGGAAAAAATAATGAATCCATTGTTTAAATCCGAGTCTAGGGGCGCCTGGGTGGCTCAGTCGGTTAAGCGTCGGACTTCGGCTCAGGTCACGATCTCATCGTTCATGGGTTCGAGCCCCACGTCGGGCTCTGTGCTGACAGCTCAGAGCCTGGAGCCTGCTTCAGATTCTGTGTCTCCCTCTCTCTCTGACCCTCCCCTGCTCACGCTGTCTCTCTCTCAGAAATAAATAAAAAACATTAAAAAAATTTTTAATCTGAGTCTAGTCCAGGCTCTTCTACAACATTGGTGTGTCAAGTGAGCAAGTCAGTTGTCGTTGGGGCCCAATCTCCCCATCTATGTAGTGAGGGGGTGTGCCTAGCCCTGGGTGACCTCTAAGACCAAGGAGTTCTGACACTATCTGGTTCTGCTCTGTGATTTGCCCGCCCCACCCAACACTCACTTGACGGCAGTGGTGAGGCGCAGGGGCCTGACGCCAGGCGTGGCAAAGCGCAGAGTGTTCATGTAAGCCACATGCTGCAGGGCATGGTTGAAGGTCTCCACATCATCCCCCTCCAGGGTGAGCAGGGACTGCGAGGGGTTCACGTGGACCTGGGCCCCAGACACAGACAGCTGAGAGCAGGGCCAGGAGGTGGGAGAGAGGTGGGCAGGGGTCGGGGGCCGGGGGCATGCCCGGAAAGACAGGGCTAGAGGAAGGGGCTCTACCTTCATGCCTTTGCCCAGGCTCTCGAAATCCCTATAGTCCAGCCCCTCCCGACATGCATAGAGGCACTCGATGACCTCGCGGCTCTCCAGGCGGCCGGAGCGCACGCTGAAACCAGCCAGGTAGCCATGGAAGTAGTGGTGGATCAGCAAGGGGTCTCCTAGGGCAGGAACACAGGGGCGGGCGGGAGGTAAGGGCAGGTGAGGGCAGAGGCAGCTGGAGCAGGAAGGGGGACAGAGGGAAAGGGCAGACGGCTGGGGGAAAAGCACAAGAAAGAGAGATGTGGAAATGAAAAGGAAAGAAGAGACCAGGAAGTGAGGCCGGGGGAGACTGGAGAAAAGCAGAAGAGGGAATAAATCCAAGGAGAAGAGAAGGGTGAAAAACAGAAACAACAGAAATGAGAAAAGCCCCCAGGAAAGGGAGAAAGGGAAGGAGGAAAGCATGACCAAAGGGAGCACAAAGAGGAGCCCATGGAGGAAACGGAGGGGAGGGCGAGACGGCATGGTCCCAGGGCATGCAGGGGTCCCCGGGGAATGTGTGGAGCTTCACAGATGCCCCAATCTCCCTACATGGGACCACCTCCTGCCTCCCACAACTGCTACGTGGAAAGCCAGCAAGAGAACTCCTCCACTTCCTTCTGTGGGCAGGAAGGGACACTCAGGATGCCACCAAGCTCCATCTGGCCTTACCTCTCCCAGGGACCCCTGCCCTGTAGTAGTTCATGGAGGCCCTACCCCCTGGTGGCAGGCGCAGCAGTAACTGTGAGGCTGGCTGGGATTTGGGGGTTGGCGTGGAGTCAGGAGCAAGCACAGAAAGTTAAGGTGAGAGCTCTCTGGTTTCCAGTTCTTATGCACAGAGTACCTTGTGTGGTGTCTGTACTGTTGTCTCCTCCCTTTTCCTTCTCTTTGTTCTTCTCCTCTGGAGGAAAAAGAAGTAGCAGTGAATTCAGTTTTGTGGAGGCAGATTGACCACGAGGAAGAAGGGGTCTTCCCATTTCTCTCCCTGCCAATGTAGGACTTGCAACCTACATCACAACCTACATCACCTACATTCACATCTCAATCTCTCCAGCTTCTGTTAACAACCAACCCCGAAATATGTTGCTGAGAAAACACAAGGACTCTGGTAAGACACACGCATGCACACACACACACGCACGTGCATGCGCACGCACACACAAGCAGGCGCACACTCAAGCTCCCAGAAGGAAAAAGATGAAAGAAATAGCTTAAGGAAGACTGAGGACTCTCTGAAGTACTACTGGCCTCCAGCAAGGGAATGCACTTGTGGACATCATCCCTTCGATTGAACAATGTGGGCACTGGCCAAAGTTACAGAAAAAGAGATTCTGGGGATGCCTGAGGTGATGACTAGTTGAATAGGTGGGAGATATTGGGTGGGGGAAGGGGCCCTGCAGTCTCCTCCACAGAGATCTCTCTGAGTCACCAGGCCCAACTGCAGGGAGACATGCATGAAGTCAGGCTACCCTTGCTCCTTCATTAATCCTAAGCCACTAGAAGTTCCAACCTCAGTGTCTTCACTGAGAAGCTCAGGGGGACTTACCAGTCCAGCAGGCCCCAATCATGAGAGCAGGTTCCCTTCGGGGAGGGTGGATGAGACCATTGTCATGGATGAGGGCAGGGTCAAATGAGATGCCATCGGCATAAAGCGTGACTGTGGGGAATTCCAGGTTCAAAGCGTAGTGGTGCCATTCATCATCGCAGACCTTGGGGAGCAGTGTTAAGGGTAAGAGCCCTCAGTTGCTTTATCTTCAGGGAATTAATACAAGGCACGGCCCCTTCTCCTGGGAGACAGGGTACAGTCCCTTATAGTTTCAGCTCTATCAGCAGGGCTTACTAGTGAACTGTTGCCTACCCAGCTCCGGAAATAACAACCTTGCCCAAAATCACCAGGCACCAAGCAAGTAAGTACCCAAAATTCCATTCTTCAGGCAAATCTCTAAAACTATAAACATTCCTAAGAGAAGTAACACACTATTTTGTGAATAATTTTGGAAGGTCTAGAGTAGCTTGTATCCCAACAGTAAAACAAACCCACTCTCCTTGGCAGTTCTCCTAGGGTCAAGATGGGGGTGGGGGATGGTCAGAGGAATGAGGGGTAGCGAGCTCTCTGCCTTATTAGCTTCTAAGTGCTGGAATGCCTCACAGTTCAACCTAGACCCTTTTCCCTTTTCTCTCTACTCAGTCTTCCTAGGAATTTCCTCATCTGTTCCCATGATACCACGTTTATACCGTTAATTCCAGAATCTGCATCTCCAGCCCAGAGCTCTCCTTTGAACACTGGGCTCTCCACTTGAATGTCTCAGAGGTATCTCAAATTTACCATGTGTAAGATAGAAGTCCATGCCCCTTCCCAATTTCCTCGCATTTCCCTGGGTCAGCATCAACACTCCACTGTCCATCCAGTTGTCAAACAGATGACCTATGGGAAACCTTTGATCCTTCTCTTCCCTTCACCTTGCACATCAAAACCACCAGCAGCGCTGTTGATCCCAGGTCCAAATAGAGCTGGAAGCTGTGAATTTCTGTGCAGTTCTCTATAATGCCATGCATTAGTCCAGTCCTCGGCCTTGACCATGGCAACAGTCTTGTCTAGGTCTTTATATTTTTATGTCTCTTCAATACATTCCTCCCATAGTTGCCAAAGGGATCTTCTTAAAATTCAGATCTAATCAGATCACCTCCCTGCTTTACACCCTTCAAAAGGCTTCCTATCTCTTACAGAACAAAATCTAAACAAACTGGGACACCTGGGTGGCTCAGTTGGTTAAGCATCCAACTTCGGCTCAGGTCATGATCTCTGCTCGTGAGTTCGAGCCCTGCATCGGCCTCTCTGCTGTCAGCACAGTCTGCTTTAGGTCCTCTGTCCTCCTCTCTCTCTGCTCCTCCCCTGCTCACATTCTCTCTCTCTTCCTCTCTTGCTCTCTCAAAAATAAATAAAAGCTTAAAAAAAACTAACCTTAAAAAAAAATCTAAACAAACTCCAGCTGACGCTGCCCAGCTCTCCAACCTCATGTCCAGTCTTTCCCCCTTGTTCACTGTATTCTAGCTCCACTGACTTCTTCCCATGCCTGGAACATGTGAAGCACTTTCCTGCCTCAGGGCCTTTGCAGCAGCTCTTCCCTCTGCCTAGAACACTTTTCTTTTCAGCTATTCCTCATCCTTTGAACAAAACTTAAATTTCACCTCCATCAGGACTTCCCTGAGCATCAGATCGAAACAGAATCCCTCCCTGTGTCCTCCCGCATTCTCTACTTCACTCCCCTGCTGTTCTTTCAAAGAATTCATCATAATTTACTATTTGTATGTCTCCCTACTTTCTAAAAATCTACTTCTCCAACTAAAATGTAAGCTCAAAGAAGGCAAATACTTTGTTTCATCTGATACTCCATTGTATCCCCAGAACCAAGCAGAATGGCAGAGTCTTGCTTAATACTTCACAAACATGTGTTGAATAAATAAGGGAATATAAAAGAAAGCAAACGGAAGACTGTCTCTTTCACAGAGTACCATAGAAAGCAAAAGCTTTTGTAGACAGCCCTCAATTATCCAGTTTGTGGATTTTCTAGGCCCTTCCTTTCTCTTTCTCTCTCTCTTCCACTTCCTGCCTTTTTTCAGCTATTTGCTCACTCAGCCACTCCACTGGGGCTTGCAAGAAAAATAAAAGGAAATGGGTACTCAATTAGTCCCAATTGGCCCGCTCGGGCCAGCTTACAGAATGAATAAAGAAGAGGTTGAAATTGTCCACTCCAGAGAGGATTTTACATATTTTTGTCCATTATTCATAATCATGGATGATAATAATGAAAATTGACATTCTTTCTGCCTACAAAGTCTAGTCCATCATTTGATTCTACAAGAACCATCGGATATAAAATTCATATTATTCCCATTTAAGAGGTCAAGAAACTGAGATTTAGACATATTAACAGAGATTTCTTGGCTAGGGAGCTCCCTGGGCTGGACTCAAACCCAACCTGTGTCCCTCAGAATGACTTCCTTTCTCGCTGACAGCATGCTAACTGCTTGCGAGTCAGGGGTATGTACTGATAAGGTTCTAGGTAAGAAAGAGATGAAATAAAACAAGTGGGAAACAAGAAATAAAACCTCGGAGTAGAATGGTCAGGAACTGAAGGTGGAGCGAAGGGCGCACAGGACAATGCAGAAAACGCCAACCCCAGCCCCAGGACCCGCCTTCCGCCCACCCAGCTCTCCCAGGAGCCTGGCACTGGCCTCACCTGCTCCAGCTTCCAGAGGAACTTGACGGGGCGGGCACTCTCAAGCAGAGGCCAGTAGAGGAAGGCAATTCTGCAGCCATGGACAGTTAGCGAGTAGTGAGAGAAGCCATCCTCTGAGGGGAGAGGGCAGAGACACGGGTCAAATACAGGGCCTGAGGCAAGACCAGGTTCAAAGCCCCAGAGGGAGAAGACATGGGATTCTCATTACTCTCTTTGGTGCTCTCCCTCTCGTATTCCCTAGCATCTTCCCTTATTCTCTCTCTCTCTCTGACACATGCACAGAGTCCAGTCCAAGTGAAAACTGGGGCTTCTCGAACATTCTGATTGGCCAGGGTGCAACACTGGTCAGCCTGTTCCCACCCAGATTTCTACTGGTCCTTTGGTTAATATGTGGGTGACAGCCCATCTTAGATCAAGAGAAGTAGGCTCGAAGAAGTGGCAGAAATGAAAGTTCATGTCAAGACTGAGCCCTCCTAGGAAGGACATGCTATGCAGTCAAGGGAAGAGGGGACTTGGAAATGGAGCCAACTAGCCCTTCAAAGGGGAGATGGGATGGTGGTTGGAGAGAAAGAATGGGGCACACCACTACCCAGGCTTCTCTCTCCTACAGTGAACAGGTTGTAATGGGAGTAGACTGGGAAGCAGCCTACCTACCACATGGTGGGATGAGGCAGGGGGATTGGGCAACCGCAGGTGAGAAGGGCAGTGAGCAGTCCCATTGCACTCCAAGAGTAGCATGGTCTCAAACCTCTCACGCAGGCAGTAAACCACAGAATTCCAGGGAGCATCAAACCCAGCACTGCCATCTTACAAATGAAGAGAGAGGAAGTGACCTGCCCACCGCCACAAATTGGATGGTGACAGATGCAGGATAAAAAGCCAGTTTCCTCATTCTCACACCAGTGCCCTGGGGGAAGGCTCACCATTCTGGACAGTGTTACACACAATGGTTTCTTCTTCCTTCTTGCCCTTGTTGGGAGTCACACCATGCTTCATCCAGAAGGACAGAGTAAAGTGGTCACTGAGGCTGTCCTGGGGTCCAGAGCCCAGCCCAGCTGTGCCACCTAGGGGAACCTGCACAGCTTGGGAGCCATTGAACCAGTAGATAAGGCTGCTGTCCTGGCTGTAGTGCACTGAGAGTCCAGCCGTCCAGTTGGCATTGGGGCCAGGCATGGGCAACAGGTCTACCTCCCCAGTGGCAGCACCTGCAAGAGCACAGAAAGCAGAAGTGTCAGAGCTGAGACCCAGCAGATGGGCAAATGGGAAGCAGTCGGGGAAAGAGTGACTGAAGGAGAGAGATTTCCCACAGCTTCTCTCACCCCCTTTCTTAGCCCCTCAAAGACACCCGAGGGGAGATCTCCCTTCTAGGAATGGCTCTCCAACTAATTCATTCTCCACCTCATCATCTCTCCCTACCATTGTCCTGCAATGTACCTGGTGACTGTCTTATGCTACGATTATGATTATGCATCTTTGCCAACAACCTACTGATTTGCTTTTGGGGCCACAGGAGTTAACCACATGCTACAACCTCTGTGGATGTATATATACCTACAGGTGGGCAAGGGAAGATGAGGCAGATTCTTTTTTTTTTTTTTTTTTTTTTTTTTTTTTTTTTTTTTTTTTTTAACATTTTTTATTTATTTCTAGGAGAGAGAGAGCATGAGCAGGAGGGTCAGAGAGAAGGAGTCACAGACTCTGAAACAGGCTCTGCTCACAGGCTGGCAGTCAGCACAGAGCCCGACGCGGGGCTCAAACCCACGAACCGTGAGATCATGACCTGAGCGAAAGTCGGACGCTTAACCGACTAAGCCACCCAGGCGCCCCAAGATGAGGCAGATTCTTAGGAAGGAGGCAGAGGAGGGTCAGGCAGAAGGCTGGGGAGAGGAGGGCACCCACCACAGAGTTTCCGCAGTGCCCGTTCTGAGTAGTTGTCACGGTCACAGCCCTTGGCCACATGGCTCGTCTGTAGCTCTATGGTGGCCTGAATGTTCCAGAGAGGTTCATCGCAAGTCTCCAGGCGGATACCAGGGAACAAAGCCAAGCTCCCTGCGCCTGGTGCATATTCGATCCTTTTGTTCCAGCCTGTGTGGGGGTACAGGGAGAGGGTAGTAGAGAGAGAGGAAGGCAGCCCTCTTATCCATTCTGCCATTGTCCTGTTCGCTGACACTCTTGGGTAGACAGCCAAAGTAGACAGCTGCAAGCCTGCCCCCAAATCTCTCTCCCCTGGATCCTAACCTAGCTCTAGGATTGTCAGAAGGGACAAAAGGGAAACCAAGGTGAAAGATGATTTACAAGATGGGTGACAGCACGGAGCCCCTCACCTTGCCAGCTGGGTTTACACGTGGGCTTCACCTGGATCTCCACCTGGGCGTCATCCGCCGCCCGCTTCTTCCCGCAGTCATAAGCTGTCACCGTGAACTTGTAGAGTCGCTCGCCACTGTACTGCAGCTTCTCTGTGTTCTCAATGTTTCCTGGGATAGGTGTGGGGAAGACAAAGAGGGTAAGGTGCGCTAGGGAAAGCCTAGGGAGGTACGGGGAGGACTCGTGAGTCAATCGGGCAACAGGTGAACGAGGCAGCAGGAAGACGGGTAAGGAGGTATCTGGGGAAACAAGGCTCTCCATTGGGAAGGAGGAGCAGAAAGAGGGTCCGAGGGACACAAGTGGAGAGTTCAGCCCCGGGGTGTTCAGAGGGACGTGGGTGCACAAGGGCAGGGCAGCAGGGGATGGACTCACCATCGTTGTCGATGAGGAAGGGGGTATTGGGTGTGAGGATCTCATAGTAGCAGATCTGACTATACTGGGGGGAGCAGTCACCATCAATGGCTTCCACCCGCAGAATGCGGTCGTATAGCTTCCCCTCAGTTACCGCAGCGCGGTACAGCCGCTCCACAAACACGGGGGCAAACTCGTTTACGTCATTGACCCGCACGTGCACAGTCGCCCTGCGCAGTACCAGAGCAGAGGGCAGGACAAGGAAGCGTCAGCCAGCCTCAAAACTCAAAGAGAGGAATGCAGACAGGGAGCTGGAGCACACAGGAGCCTGTGTGTCCCGAGCCTAGGGCCATGGGCTGCTCCCACCCCCCAGGGCACCAAGCACCACATAGGAAGGGGTGACTGATGTGAGGGGTAAGGAACAACCCCAGAGGACACCCTTGGCTGACTTGGAGGACTCCTGTACAGAATGCTATGGGTTGGGTGCTGAGACAAGGGACAAGACAGAATTTAGTGTCCCGCTGGTTATTCCTCCGCAATAGTCAGATCCAATGGGAGAACCAAGGAAGACATAGAATAAAAGCCAAATTAAAAGCAACTGGGGGGTGGGGCTCCTAGCCGCCTTTGTTGGTAGAGCATTCCACCCTCAGTGTCAGGGTTCTGAGTTTGAGCCCACATTGGGTGTAGAAATTACTTAAAAATAAAATCTTCAGGGGCGCCTGGGTGGCTCAGTCGGTTAAATGCCTGGCTTCAGCTCAGGTCATGATCTCGCAGTTCGTGGGTTCGAGCCCCATGTCGGGCTCTGTGCTGACAGCCAGCTCAGAGCCTGGAGCCTGTTTCGGATCCTGTGTCTCCCTATCTCTCTGCCCCTCCCTCCCACCCCCCAACCCCCACTCATGCTCTCTCTCTCTCTCTCTCAGAAATAAATTAAAAAGATAAAATAAAATCTTTAAAACCAACCAGGGGAAGGGAAGTGGTACTTATATAAAAGCCATCAAGCCACCTGCCATGAGCGTGAGAGGAGCGCAGTCTTCTGTGCACACATGTGCAATGTGCATGTCAGGTGCCCCCGCCTCACTCAGGCCCCCTGGGGCGAGCAACCCTGCGGTTACGCTTTTCATGCTGATCCCTACCTTTCGCCAAGATCTAGGTGACCAGGGCCCATGATCTTGGGTCCTATCTCCAAATGGGAAACTGAGTCACAAGGAGCGGTTTACCGGCAGTGCCTCTTAGCAGCCCAGGAACCCTGACTGCCAACCTTTCTCCCATTCTCTGATGAGAAGTCAGCTGGGAACAGACATAGGAATCTCGGGCCCCAGGCTCAGTCGTGCCCGATCAATTTCCTGTGCACCCCCACATAGCATTGGGCACGTGTATACCGTGTGTGTGAGTGTGGTGTGCGCTGCAGACTGGCGGGGCAGGTGGAGGGAATCCGGATGTGTGCTGATGTGCTCCTCCTTCTCCTCATCATAACCCATGCACTGAGCCCTTCCAGGCATCAGGTACTGTGGTGCATGCTTTTTACATAAACCATCTCCTTTACTCTTCACAGCAACCTAAGGAAGTAGGATCATCATTTTCCCATCTCATAGGCCAGTAAAAGTAGGTCTAGAAGGCTAAGTAAGTTGCCCAAGATCAGAAGAGGCAGAACTGGGATTAGATCCCATGAGTTCCTCTACAGGTTTCTAGTACCTTGAGTGAAAGCTCCTGGAAGAAAAGACCCCGATGAACAGAGAGGGGAGGGGTAGGTATTCAATGACATCATGGGCAGACGAGGGTAAGAGTGGGGAGAGCCCAGCAGCAGGGTGCAGGGGACAAGGGCTTCCTCACTTGTGCGACTTCTTGGTGTTGGCCCCATCGGGGCCCTCGCCACAGTCGTAGGCCTGGATGGTGAAGGTGTGCTCCTTCTGGGCCTCGCAGTCCACTGGCTCCTTGGCCCGGATCAGCCCTTCTCCGGTTGCTTTGTCCAGAATCACAGCCTCAAAGGGCACCCCAGACCCATGGAGCCGGAAGCCACAGATCTCACCTGACCCAGGGGGGAGGGAGGGATGAGGCTCCTTCTCCTTCGCCACTTCCAGCATCTTCCCAGCCTCCCCGCCTCCGTTCCACTTCACCTCTCCTCCCAAACTCCTGTCCCTTCTCTTGTGCACGTGAAGGTGTTAATTATCAGACACAGAGCTCCAATACCAGCTTCTTGAGCTGCAGCCTCTCAGAGCTGCAGGGTCTAAGATCTGATCAAATCTTGATGCAGTTAACCCCTGCTTGCCCGCATCCTTCTCTCTGGCTCCCTTTACTCAGCCACCAGTCTTAAGCCTACTTCCCCACTTCCCCTGCTCTCCCTCTCAGGACCTCCCCTCTCCCCCTTGCCCTCTGCCCCCCCAACCACTTCTCTGTCCTACCCACCTTGCTTTCCCCCAACCCCAATTACCAGCATAGCGCAGGGGGGCGTCCTTGTCCAAGGCAAAGAGTGGTGGGTTCAGCAGGACCGTGTTGTCATTCTCCATGACGATGCCCTGGTATTCTGCCTCGATCCATGGCTTATGCTTGTTGGCTGACCCGCACCCAGGGAGAGGAGAGGAAGCACCTGTGAGCTGGCCCTCCACTCCTGCACAACCCAGACACACTTCCACTCCACTATCATCCCCCTTTCCACCCTCTGCAGAAGCACCTGCAGCAGGAAGGGCTAAGGACAAGAAATCAGCATTAAAGGAGTCACAGCTTTCTTCCCTAGGCAGGATAAACTGTTTCCATGGCAACAGCCTACCCTGGGGGAGAGGAGGACCACTAACTCCCCTGGGAAACATGGCCAGAGGGTAAAGAATTTTCTTTAGGGGTTTCAAGTGCTAGTGAGTGGAGACTGGAGCAGTGGTGGGCCATCAGAAGGCCCTGGGAAAGGGTAGAGTTGAGATGAGAGAAAAAAGATCTAGATGTTTCCAGAGATCCTGAGTGTTTATCTTCCCCTCCGCCATCACCACCCCCATTTCGGTCCTGATACCCTCACTCTGCACTTCTCCCAGCCAAGTCCCAGCCTAAGCCCATCCAATCTAAGAGAAGAGAAAATATATAGGACAGAAGGAGGGGGGCAGATAGGGGCAGGGCTGGAGTAGAGGAATCAATGCCAAATGACTGGACCCAGCACGGCCGACATCCTAAGGGATTATTGAACTGGCCTAGAAACATGACAAATCTCCTGCCTGCCCCTCATCCCTACACTCAAGAGAGCACAATCATAGCCAGCACATTTCGATGTCCCCCACAAGGCCACCAAACCCCACTATCCCTGAACCCCACTTCTTGTTCAGATTCATGACTTAGGGCTACTTCTTGCTTACCTCTTTCTTCCGTTCAACCACCAGGCAAGCCAGGAAGGATGCAGGACTTGCTCAGCCTCTAGATTTCCCCACCTCCTGCCAGACTCAGCTCAATTGTGTCTCCTCCCAGGGACCAATCTCCCCCTAGCCAGGTGAGGGGATATGGGGAAGGACAGTGTGTTCCCTTCTCTTCTACATCACCTCCCACCTCAGCTGCCACTGTTTGCTCTATTTAATCCCACCATTCCAACCCCCAGACTCCCCAAGCTCATCCGTGATGGCCTATCCATGGAACACGGGTGGAAGAAGACATATCATGACAGGGAAACTGAGTCACCAGAAGGAAACATCCCCAGTATGTCATGGTGAGCAAAAAATCCTGACTTCCAGTCTTTCCTCCAACTACACCCTCCCCCAAAAAAAGGCTTCTGGCATCGGAATGCCTGGCCCTTTCTAGCAGATGACCACCAGCACCCCCTTCTCTAAGGGCAGGGAAGGAAGCCACAAGATCGTGCTCAGAAGGCAGCAGAGGAAGTGGCAGGAGGCTAAGAAGCTGCGTTGAGGTCAGACACTGAGTCGAGGAGCCACCGCCTGAACATGGAGGGGCTGTCGTGCCGCAGGGCCAGGGCTGGGCACCCTCTCCACAGCTCACCCCCAGCCTCCCTGCTCCTCTCCTCTTGGCCACAGACCCCCTGTGTCCATTTCCTTCACTCACTGCTGGCTCCCTGCCCTTCCTTCCTCCACTTCTCCTCCCCCCTCCTCACCTGCTCCTCTGTCCCTTTCAATCCTCTCTCTCTCTCTTTTTTCCCTGCACCTTTACCCTCTTCCATCTCTTTCTTACCCCCTCCCACACCTCATGTCCCTCGACCGTCTCAGCTTCTCCCTCTCACCACTCATCCAGCACCAGCCACACACCCACTTCTGCCCTCACCTGCTGAGCCCTAGCCCCTCTGCCCTCCCCCCCTCCTCCCGGGCCCTCTGATGGTCTCGCCCCGCTGAATGTATCCGCTGTTTGCCAGAGAGGGCGGCTCTGGTAACCCCAGCCCAGCCGCACGCAGGGTACGGGCGCAGAGGAACACGCCAAAACATACGTGCTCCGAATTGCTGAGCTGCAGGAGCTGATTCCGTCCAGGACGGGATGGAGACGAAGCAGATGGGTCTGCCACACACCCTGAGTGCGGGCACACCCCGGGGAAACCGGAGCAGCACCCAGAGAGCTCCGTTACCCTCCAGGGGCAAGTCCTCCTGAGACCTGAGATACATCCCCGAGGTGAAACTTAAGGAGGGGGAGCCAGAGACCCCGGGATGCAAATGAGGACTACAGGGGAGCGAGAGAAGCACATGGGTAGAAACAGACCAGAGAGGGTGACGTGGGGAAGGGGAGGCGAGGGAGAAAAGGGGGCAGCTCTGAGAAAACGGGTGGGAAGAGGGATGGTGGGGAGAACCACACCTGGCATTTGCCAGAGAGCCTCAACAGCCCCTGCCCACTCCTCCCCCTACATGGCTCTCCCTGACACCCTTCTTTCAGTGCCCCCCCACCTCACTCACCTTTGTTGCAGGAGCTGGAGGGGAGCAGGGAGGCCAGCAAGAGGGGCATCAGCAGGAGGGTCATGGTGCGGGCAGGGCAGGGTCTCCCCCCGGAACCTCTAGCCGGCTGATCCCACCTCGGGGGGAGGGATGCAGGGCCCTCCAGGGGGGGAGGGGAGACAGCGGGCAGCAGGGCACAGACAGAACAGAGCCTGCCGCCCGCACTAGTCCACAGAGCAGACCTGGGCAGACCCCACCCGGGGGGCTGAGCTGGAGGACTTGCAGGGGCTTCTCGTTCGCTCTCAGCCCGGCGTCCTCACTCCCTCGTTCTCAGCCCATCCCCGCTACTGCAGGATGACGTCAGCACGGCCGGGCGAGGATTGACGGGGCCGCTGGCCAATCGGGCGGCTGGGGGGGCCAGGTGCTGCAGGGTGGGGGAGGGAACCCGTGGGCCCCGGGAGCCGGGGTGGGAGAATGGGTTCGGGCTTTTTCCCTAGACTGCGATTTGGGGGAGCCAGGGAATTGCGGGGGCCGAGGAGGAAGCTGGAAAGCCGTAGAGGGGGAGAGAAATGAGGGGGACATTGGGAGAATCGAGAAGCTAGAAGCCCGGGGGTGGGAGAGGGAGACGTCAACGGAGACCTGAGTGAGGCGAGGAGGGCACTATGCACGTCACCCCCGCCCCTACCCCCCCCCCCCAGCCGCCACCACTAACTCTGCATTAACCTCTTTTCACAGCGCCTTCCATCAGCAGCTTCCTGCCGCGTGCCTCCTGGGGGCCGGGAAGCAAAACCCGCAGCCCAGACCCGGGATATAGTAGCGGTTCAGTTTGTCGCCCCAGGGGCTGAGGAAACCAGGGGATGGTCCTCAGGGAGGTGGGAAGGGTTCCGGGACTAGAGGAAGAGTGAGATATTTGTGTACCCCCAACACACACACACACACACACACACACACACACACACACACACACACACACACACACACACCTGTGGAAAGAAGTCACTGGCAGGTGGGATTTTTTCCCACTGCCTAAGCTCTCTGCCTCCCTCTCCCTGCTTTTCCCACCTTAAACCATGATGAACCAATCCAGCTGATTCTGAAACCTGGGAAGGGGGTAGGTTTGAGAGAGGGAGAGAAGGGGGTAGGGGGTGGAGGCGGCCCCGACCATGGGAATACGTCCGGTAAGCATAGGCTTTCCAAAGGCTGGGAAACTGGGGGGTGATGGTTACATCAGTGACTTCAGAGGGAGAGGGAAACCCCTGGGTCCCAAGTCAAAGATTGAAAATTCCCCAAAATAGCTAACCAAACTCCTCCTTCACTTTCTCCTCTGGACTTTGAGCTCAGTTACCTCATCATGCTGACAATCCCCTCTGTGCTTGGGAAGAGCACTATTGGACAAAGAGTTTGGAATCCAGAGTTGGGGCCCCAAGCCGGTGAAGCTGTCTGAGGGAGTTGTGGGAGGCAGCACTGGAGAATTTTCTTCACGGTGGCTCCTGGCCAGCTCACTGTCCCCCTTCTTTCCCCACCTCTTCCTCCTCATACCTTTCAGGATCCCTGACTCAGTCCCAGGATCTCAGGATATTGTTAGAACTCATCCCTGATGAGTCTGGAGGCTCTCCCTCTACCCAGCAGGACCAGACCTCTCCCAGGGGAGACTGCCCCCCTCAGAGCTCTGGGACAGTTCCCAAACCTGCCAGAAATGGGCCAGAAGCCAAAACTGACCCTCGAAACAGGTCAAGTCATGGATGACGGACAGCCCCAGATCCTGCTCCACGTTCCTTCCTCAGGAAAAGCTGAGGTCAGGCACAAAGCTGCCAAGTTCCTACCCCTCCCTCAGGCTGCAGGCACCAGTCCCAAACTCATTATGCGAGGAGGGGGCAGTCTGGTAGGAACTCTTATTGCACCAGGGCCCAGCCCTATAAAACCCTGGTAAGCATAGACCTTTACACAGCCTCCTGTGTGTGTGTGTGTGTGTGTGTGTGTGTGTGTGTGTGTGTGTGTGTGTAGGCTGACCTACGGTCCCACAGCTTCACCTGCTAGACAACATCTGCTCCCCCCTCACCCTGTCTGCTATATTCTTCTGAAATCTCCATCCCCATCTTGGCCAGCCCGGACAATGCCTCCCAACCTCACCGGCTACTACCGCTTCGTCTCGCAGAAGAACATGGAAGACTACCTGCAAGCCCTAAGTAATGGCCTCACAGCCTCCCCACACCCCATTCACCCCTCTTTTTCCTTTTCCCTTCTTTCCTCTCTGTCCCACTGAAAAGGGGGGAATGCTGGGGTTAGACGCTGTGGAAAGGCTAAGGAGGTGGCACGTGAGTTGGGATCCATTTCTAGCCAGGAGCATTGTTAGGAAAGAGTCAACCTCCAATCTCACACCCAGCTAAAGGGAAGCTCACAGCCCCGAGGTGCTGCTGCAGGAGAGAAGGTCCTGGCTGGCTGGTAAGACCCCTGCTAAGAGATACCCCCCCCCCATAGACATCGGCATGGCTCTGCGGAAGATAGCGCTGCTGCTCAGGCCAGACAAGGAGATTGACCATCAGGGCGACCACATGATAGTGAAGACCCTCAGCACCTTCCGCAACTACATTCTGGAATTCGAGGTGGGAGTAGAGTTTGAAGAGGATCTAAGGATCGTGGATGGACGAAAATGCCAGGTACTTTTCCGGGGGGCCTGCGGGAGGGTAGGTGGGTGAGCAGATAGGTGCGTCTTAACAGTCTGTGGCAAAACTGAGTGACCTCTCCTAGCCAGAGAAAGTGATCACCACAGCAGGCTGCAGAGTCCCAAAGGGAACAGTCTCCAGGTGCTCCCCCAGACCACTCTCTCCTGCCACAGGACAAAAAGAGGGGGTCACCATCAGTCCAAAGAAGAAATATTTGCTCACACTCTAGCCTGTGATTCAGTTGGTCAGCACAAAGTCTCTTTTCCCTTAGCCTCTCTGACTCCACTCTCTTCTCTTTCTCTCTGCTTCTTACACCTTCTTTTAGGTCTCTTTTGCAGACCTCAGTTGTGCTATTAAACCCTCTAACTGGGGTTTCCCCCCAGTGTTTTGCTCTTGACTTTCTCTCTCTTGTCTGTACACCAGCCATCGGCTACATCATCTATCGCCATGCACTCTGCTACTACTTATAAACTGTCCTTAACATGCATTCTCCAGCCAGAGCTGTCTCCTGAGCTTCAGGGTGAAGCCTTCATCTGTCTGTACGATGTTTCCATCTGCATGCCCCAAGCTCAAATCCAAATTCATTATCTTCCTACCTGAGCCGATTCCTGCTTTTATATTTACTGCCTTTGTTAATGGTGATAACCAGCCAGACTGGAGACCTGGGAATCACAGTCGATATGTCCTGTTCCCTTACCCCTGCACCCCACGACATACGTGCATGTATGCACGCATGCACACACACACCACATCTAGTTGGTCAAGAAATCTATAACTTTTCTGCACTGTCCAATATGGTTGCTACTAGCCATATACAGCTATTGAACACTTAAAATGTAACTAGTCCAAACTGAGGTGTGTTATAAGTATAAAACCATAGTGGGTTTTTAAGACAATACAAAAAAAGTGTAAAACAGCTCAGTAATTTTTATTTGAATCACATGCTGAAATTTTAATGTTTAGGATATTCTAGGTTAAATAAAATATATATATATTTTTTAACTTTAATGTTTATTTTTGAGAGACAGAGAGAGACAGCATGAGTGTGGGAGGGCAGGGAGAGAGGGAGACTTAGAATCCAAAGCTCAGGCTCTGAGCTGTCAGCCCAGAGCCTGATGCAGGAATCGAACCCATGAACCATGAGATCATGACCTGAGCCAAAGTCGGACACTTAACTGACTAAGCCACCCAGGCGCCCCTGAGATATATTATTAAAATTAATTTCACTTGTTTCTTTTTCTTTTCTAATGTGGCTCCTAGAAATCTTGCAGCTACATATGACTTACATTCACGGTCCATTTTACTTCACTGAACATCACTGATTCTTCCTAGCCTTTCTTGTGATGACCACCTTCATTCAAGCCCTCATTTCTTGCCTGGTGCCCGAAATTGGCCCCCAGGCTTAATCCTCCTCTAACCCACTCTGCATGCTATAGCCTCAAGGATTTATCTCAAATGTAAAAGTAACCATGAATTAAACCCTTTCAGTGACAATCCATTATGTTCCAGATGAGGTCCGTGATATACAAAGGTCTTTCCCACAAACACCCTTGTTTAGAGCCTCTTACAACTATTTGGCCTTCTTTCTTACCTCTCTACTGTTCCTTTCGTTGCTGGAAATGCCTCAGTATCTCCAATCTAACGAACTCCTCACGTCCTTGAAGGCTCAGCAATTCCCCAACACTTGCCTGGCATCATAAACACCTGTTTCTTGCTCTATTGGACCAAGATTCTGAGCACCTCAGTTAGCAGGGCCCATTCTATAGGAGGGCTTAAGAAATGCTGATTAGAATTCCCACTCTGACTGGGGGAAAGGAGGTGATCCTTTACTCTCAGGGACACTTCAGCTCTCCTTGAAACTGAGAAAGAAGAGAGATTCCCTGGTGGGACTCTCAACCAATCCCCCTTCTTTCCCAAATGACCCTCCAGCCCAACTGAAAGTATCCAAAGGACAAAGTCTTTGTTTTTCATCACCCACCACACAATTTTACCCCTGCTTATTCTGCTCCATCCTTGCCCTGCCCCAGCAATCACTATGGACAAACTATGGCCTCAGCAGCCTGTAGGAGTTGGCAGTGGAGGTGGAGGGAGCCCTCTCACTCAGAATGAAGGGGCTGGAGCAAGACAGTATCTGCTGTGGTGTGAACGGTGGCCGGGGGGGGGGAGGGGGGAGCGGCCCAACCAGAGTGAGTTGGATACATTTGGGGTGTTCTGCCTCCAAATCTTCCCTTATTCTTGCTTTCTCTGTAGACCATAGTAACCTGGGAGGAGGAGCAGCTGGTATGTGTGCAGAAAGGGGAGGTCCCCAACCGAGGTTGGAGACACTGGCTGGAGGGAGAGAAGTTGTATCTGGTAAGCTGGGTGAGGGCTGGAAGAGGGGTTTCATCTCCTGTCTGGGCTAAGACTCATCCCCTTGCCCAATCAAATCATCTCCTGCTCCACTCCCTGCCCCCTTCTGAGGAAGGCAAGCAAGAAAGGAAAACAAAAGCACTGGGAAGAGTAGAGAGAGGAAGAGATAGAGGAGCCAGATGGGCCCTGGCTACAAATCAGATGAATGTCCATAAATCATGACTGGAGAGATGGAGGCTTAGCCATTTCACATTCCATGACCCGGGTCCCTTCCTTCCTCTGGGGTGAAAAGTTGAAGGTTTGGGACAATGATACAATTCCCCATACATCAAGTACCCCGGCTGTTGTATCCTGATGGGTTAAATGGAGCTCCAGGACCTCAAGAAAGGAATTCTGGCAAGAACCTTCTTCCTCTCTCCTCATTATTCCTACTGTGTCCCCAGGAACTGACTGCAAGGGATGCAGTGTGTGAGCAGATCTTCAGGAAGGTCAAATAGCCAGAGAGTTGCTGAGGGCCCCTCCAGACTACACCGGTCCAAGGCTCCTCTTGCTTGTACCTCTTCAAGTCCAGATCATCCCAGGTCAGCAGTCCCTTTTTTGGGCCACTTACTCTCCCTCCAGATCCCTCCTCACTCTTCCCCGTGTTAATCTATAACTTGCAGCCCCCAGGCCAAAGTCCTTTTTTGTCACACTCCACTGCCTAATTGTGGCCTCATATCCAGTTCAAGGTCTGGCCTCCTGGGTGAAAGAAACAGGCAAAGGGGAAAGGCCCCTTGAAAACAATGGTTCTCAACTCTCTTTATTTCATTTGGTTTCTTCTTTTCCATCTAAGAAAGAACTAAGCTTTGAGCATTTGGGGACAAGTAAAAACTCCGTCCTGGTGAAACTTCTGGAAAACTGTGAGTGGAGTTCAAGAATGTAAACAGAAGCTGCTGGTAGAGTTGTTGTTTTTGTTGTTGTTGTTTTGCTCTGTTTCCTTGTCCTTAGTCTCAAGAAAGCCTCATGTGCTCAACAGAACGGGGCCCAAGGCACAGCCTCACCCACACAGAGCTCAACAGACCACATGTATCAATGTCTGAATGAACCCTAGCTATCTTATATTTCCACCCTACACTCTGCGGAAGAGGGATGAGACTGGGTAAGATCCTTGTTCCGTGCTGGAGGAGGCTGCCAAGCTTTGGAAAAGTGAGCTGGCGTCCACGTCTGCTTTGGGAAGGACAGGCAGCAGGAAGGCTAGAAACAGTTGGAAGATACAAGGGTAAGGGCTAGGAAGATGAGGACACAGGGGTGTGAAGGCAGCAGTAAGAAGACCAACATGCTTGGCTATAGGGACCCTCTGCTTAAAGGCCAGCAAGACTGGGACAGAGGATTAGGGGGAGAAGTGAAGACAGTTAGGCCTCTCCTCTGGGGTCCCAGAATCACTACCCTGGGAAAACAGCCCAGAGGGCAGGGCCTGTTCAGGGTCAGGGCCAGCTCCAGCCTCTGGACAGTCCCCTCCCCTCCCCACGCCTCCAGGGACCTTGGTCCCTTCAGAATAAAAGTACCATGGGGCAAGTGTCTGAAAGAAGAGGGCTCAGTATGGGGTGGGGACAGAGCCTGACTACGTGGGAGGCAGGGCTTGTTGGAAAGTCCCTGGCTCATTAGATAGTCACCCCTGCCCTCTCTTACTGCAGTGGCTAAGCCCCTACACATTCAAGACAGTCACTAGTTTTGAAACACTGATCCTACTCTACACTCTGGAATGAGTTTGGGAAAGAACTGAGTGGAACTGAATAGCCTTCCCCCTGCAGGCCTCTATACAGATGTCCCCAGTAGAGCAGGGAGTAGAAAGCCCTCCTCTGGGCAAAGTCAACCAGCAGAAGCTCGGGGGACTGCTGGATCCTAGCTTGCCCCTTTCCAAGGAACAGTGAAGGCAAAGGAAGATGCTCCATGTGTAGTCACCCATTGCCTAAGTCACCAGGGCAATGCAATGTCCTGGTCACTCTGGGTTTACAGTGCATGTCCAAGCCTCTCCCCACAGGGCCGTCCTCTGTGTTCTGCATGCTGGTCCAGCGCCCCTCACTGCAGTCTTGCCAGAGGGCCTGACCCAGGAGCTTGGAGGCCCCCATGGTAATGTCCAGCCATTCACACTGCAAGTTCAAATCCTTCACTTGACCTCACCCCTTCAGGACCGAGAGTCCAACAAGAAGCCTGGATATCTTCAAAGGAGCACAAGCAAGCAGAGCAGGACTGAGCAGATTCAGAAACATCATCAAGGGGTGGATGGGAAAGGGGATGGGTGAAAGCAGGGACCTACTGAGACTGGGAAGCTGGGGCTGCTGTTTCTCCTATGGGCAGCAGGGGGCACCACTCACTGCAGTGGGAGCTGAAGAAACACCAAGTTTAATCTTCCGTCTTCTGACACGTGCTTGAATATTCCATTCCCCACCACACACACACACACACACACACACACAAATATGCAGGCACATACACACCACACCACCACCACCACCAATTTTGAACACACATACTCACCCTGACAAAACCCCAATCCTTCATTCAGATCGGCCTACTCCCTCTGTCTTCAGATGGAAGACATGGTTAGGAGGGGCACCAACCTGTGAAAGAAGAAAAGCCAGGACAGAGGGAAATAGCCCTCAAGGAATGTCCCACCGCTAGCCTGTCCTGGAGCACACAAAACTGAATCTGGGGACCAACTTTGACTTTGTTGACCAGAATCCTAGCCCCCAGGGAGATGATCAGGAATCCAAAATGTTTATTTCCACACAAGAGGGAATAACTGCATCCTTCTGAGCCAGCCCCACGCAGGGGCCCTACCCAATTCCCTCTTCCTCAGGCCCAGAGAGCACCATATGGTCACAAATAACCTACTGGCCTGAAATCCAGATGGTCCCTTAGTCTTGATCCCTTATTTCAATACAGATCCTCTTCTAGAAGAAAGTAAGCAACAGCAGATACACCAAGAGCAGGTGCGTGTCCTCAAGCAGAGAACCACATGCTGCCCGAGGCCTTGGCCTCCACATTCTGGTAGGGGACCAGAGAGTAGGCAGGAGCAGCAAAGTCTAGACAGGTGCCCCTCCATTCAGCCACCATCTTCCATGTGACCCCCCCCCATCCCATATGCCCAGACCTTCCTGTTGAAGGTCAGGAAAAGGCAGGAAATTCCTCAAGTCTAAAGCACAAAGCCATCCCAGCCAGGAGCTCCATTCTATAGCATGGTTGGACCCCTTACTGGCAGAAGGGGACCCTTGGAAGCCACTGCAAATCCTGGGATCCCCAGAAAGAGCAGAGCTCTGGCCATATTGATCCCTTTCCCCAACCCAAATGTTATCCCCTAAGAGGCAAAAACTACATCTGGTCTAGGCTTAAGTACGCAAAGGTCAGTAAGAGGCCAGCAGTTGCCGGTATGGCCCTGACTATGGCCTGCTCCTGCCTCTTCCTCCTCCTCTACAGGCTCTTCTTCCTCTTCTGGAGCTCACTGGTCCTACCCAGCCAGGGGACCACTTCTGGTACCCCTACCCAGCTCTCTGGCATGTCCCTCCCAACCTCCCCCTGCTCTAACCCACTCAATCACAGCAGCACCCATGCCCTCAGGGGCCCCAGGGACTGATCCGGAGCCATCCCAGGGCTGTGTCCATGATTATGGTCAGGTGAGGGTGGGGAAACCTTGCAGGTACAGCAGGAAGTTAAAAGATAGTGGGTGAGGGCACTCAGTGCCCAAATCAAGGGGCACTGCGAAGGACTCTGATGAGCTGACCTGAGTTTGCATGAAGGGCAGAAAGAAAGAAACAAAGAAGGTAGCCAAAGCCTCTGAGGCCAAGCGTGCAAGCAGTGGACCTACCTGACCAGGGCCCAGAATCTGCATCCATCAGGGCCTCCTCCTCCCCTAGATCTCAGCCAACAGGATGGCTCTGGGACAGCTCCACATTGTATACCCAACCTCACCAGAGGCCATTTAGATTCCAAAGGCATGGGATGGAGCTGACCTTCCAACAAGACAAGGGGACCACTGTTCTCTCAAGGACTTCCTGGCCCACCATCTAGCTGGGGGTAAGCCTCCTGCCGTCCTCCACCCACCCAGTCCCACCCATGTCTCACTCCCTAGGAGCCCCGGCAGGGGCCCAGCTACAGCTGCAGCCATTTTCCCTCAGCCTTCCTGGTCCTCACTCTTCTTCCATATGGATGCCAAAACCAGCCAGCACACTTACCCCTGCCCTGGGTTGTTTTTTTTCCCTCATGCTTCCCTCATGCCTGAGAAGCCTCCCCTGCGACCCTCCCACCCCTGATCCCCTGCAGAACATCCCCTGATCTCTTCATGCACTAGTGAAGTTCCAGAAACCCCTCCATTCAGGACTCAGTTTGGGCTTCACCAACTCTGCTGACCCCACAGACGAGCCAGGAGGGGGAAGGTCTATTTAAGTATCAACTACAGTTTTCCTTCCATGCAAATATGCATATCCCTCCAGAGCCTGTCTCACACATGCCTCTTCCATGTACAGTGTGTGGGGAGAGGTGTGTGTAATGTCCATGTGGCTTTTTCATCCAGTGTTCTATAAGACTGCTGCAAGCCAGCACCTACTCTTCTCTTTCCTTCACACACACAATAGCTGTGGGTATTCATTGACCTAATCAGACCGGCAAGGCAGAGCTAAAAGTGCTGCTTGAGGAGTCATTATTGCTGCCTCACTGCATGATCTTGGGCAAAGTATTTCACTTCTCTGTGCCGCAGGAGAAGTGTCCTGTTCAGCCTCAATGTTCTATGACTGATCTATCTTGCCTTCCACACCCACACCCTCCCCTTAGATTCATCTCTTTTCCACCATTGTTTTTAGAAAAGCTTTGCTCCATGCCCTTGACCCAGCAGAAAAGAAATTGTCATCCCTTAATGTAACTGAAGTCTAGTCTGCAGTGTCCCCACTGGAGAGAGAATCCCAACATGGGAAGGAACAGCTAGATCACAAAGCATTCTCTCTTTCCTCAAAGTGGCTCCCCTAATCTCTACTGCCACTCACCATCTTTTTTTTTGTCTCCCCACCACTCATTTTTTTTACCAGGTAGCACAGATGGGAGAAGGGTGCCCCATTTGAATAAAGGTTTATTAAAGTCTTGGAGAAAAATAAGCAAAATAGAACAGAGAGTAATATATGAGTCAATTATCTGAGGTACAAATGCAGCCTCACCCATAGACTCATTGTGGATGGAAGGGATGGTGCAGGATATAGCAGAACTGCCTTCCTATTAACAAGCAAAGCACATACACAGTATGTTTAAAGAGTTCTTTACTAAAAGACTTCATTTCAGGCTTGAAAGTCCACACAAAGCCCATGGGGTATAGGAGATTTGGAACTGGAATCTCTAGCCTCTGAACTTGTCCCGTTAGACAATCTGCTGGTGTGGGACTATTGTCCTAGATTCTTAAGACTCGTGCTATGGTTACCCTCCCTTAGGTTGGGAAAAAGCATTCTATTTAGGGCTTCTCCTTGCTTCTCTTCCTTTCTCCTTTTCAATTGCTTCTTGGTCCTTTTTAACTCTTTGCTATCCTTCCAAAGCCTCACCTTCTCTTGTGTTTGGTCTCCTGCAGGTCCTACGTGATCTGTATGGCCCTGCTACTTGTTTGGGATGAGTGAAAGAGCCCTTCAGATCTAAGGTGTAGGAGAGGGGCAGAGCCCCCAAAGGCACTGGCTTCAGGGTAATGCATCTGAAATACAACCATACCTAGCAAAAATAACAACTGATCTTCTGAATTTATTGTACTAAAATAATATGTCTATTTTTGTGATACCCAACCAACCTCCAAGGTGGCCCCCAATGTTCCCTGCTTCCCGTCATTCCCTTCCTTGTGCATTCTCCTCCTACACTGTATCAGGGAAGGGTCCTGTGAAGAGGGTCACATAGAAGGAACTGAGACCTCCTGCCCACAGTCCTATGAGGGAGCCATCTTGGAAGCAGACCCTCCAGCCCCAGTCAAGCCTTCAGATGAATGCAGCGCTGGCCAACACCTTAACTGAAGACTCGTGAGAGACTTAGCGAAAATCACTCATCTACACTGCTTCTGGGTTCCTGACCTTCAGAAACTGCGTTAAGATATATATATATATTTGCTGTTTCAAACAGCCAAATATATGAGTGATTTATTACACAACAGGTAACTAACATATATTTTCAGCTTTGAATTTCGTCACAAATGACCTCCTCCTAGCCTCAAGATTTGCTAATCTGGCAAAAGGATGTGGGTGAGTGACTTAGGGCAGTATAAACCTGTCCAGCCACAAAAAGATATGGCTCTACACCTAAGGGCATCATAGGCCCTTCCATCCTAACCTTAAGCCCAGACACCATCTGCGTACCCAGCCCCAGGGACCCACATCTCAGTGTCCCCCTAGAAGTCTAAAGAAAGTGAAGTTCAGAGATAGGCAGGTGCCCCCTTTCCTTCTTTTCTTAGGTCCACCTGCCAGAGTATTTTCTGAGAACCCACCTTTTCCCTAGGTAATTGTTAAAAAGAATGTCCAGCATCTTCAGATGATACTCCCCACTCACACAGATGTATAAGCTTACCTTGTGGCTTTACCAGGACAAATGAACCAGAATACAACCTCATGTCATTAGAGAGAGTGCATATCCAGGGGCAGGGAGAATATTTTATATGGCATTAGATCTTTGCTGGCAGGAAGCTAACTGACAAATTCTGTGATGGCAGAGAAGCAAGGCCCTGAATACCAGCAATAATGAGGGGATGGTGGTGTCCAGACAAACAAGGCAATGGAGAGTCACACCTGCATGGTCAGCTATCCCTCGCAGAGTAAGAAATCCTTGGGCTCCTCCTCAGCCTTCCAAGGTCACCACAGCGATACCAGATCCAAAGATTTCTTTGTTGAAAAGGAGGGTGAAATGGAGAAACATAGAGAGGAGAAGGCTCTGTGCAGAGGCAACCAGGTATAACTAAATCTGATGGCTAGAAAGCAGAGGACACCAGGGAAGATGTTTTAATGGCTCTTTGTTCTGCTACCCTCTCCCCAGCAATCACAGGCTATGGGCAGCCCCTGAGCCTGCCATATAATAATCTCTGCTGTCACACTCATTAGGCCCAGATTTACCACCAGTGCCAGAACCCTTATTAGTTAGCGAAGACTAGAGGGGGTAGTAGCCAGGTCACCCAGGTTAGGACCAGCCAACCCCTCTCAAAGGCATCTTGCATTCATATGCCCGATTTCTCTACTCACATGCTCTTTTCCTCCCTGGGCACCTTCCTTGAAAACTCTAATACCTTGTCCATTCTCTTCTCTACCTTTTTCATCCTATGGATACATGTACCAGGCATCATGCTCAGTCCTGGGGATATTGAAACCTATAGAACAGCCCCTCCCTCAAGGAGCTCACAGTCTTAAGAGACAGCCAAGTGAACAGGTGGTTGTCATACATGAAGTGCTAATATGCTGAAAGTAATCTAACCCTGAGTCAAGAAGGACATCCCAGAGGAGGGGACACATGAGGAGAGAAGAAATAATAATAATGGATGCCAACCATAGCATGAGTACTGCATGCCAGGCATTTACCTCTCAATTTATTTACTCCTCCCAAGAACCCTGTGATATATTATTATCATTACTTTACAGGTAAGGAAACTGTATTGTCAGGATTCTCCAGAGATTTATTATAAGGTTTTGGCTCAAGCACTTATGGAGGCTGAGAAGCCTGGCAATCTTCCAACTGCAAGCTAGAAATCCAGGGATGATGCTGGTGTAGTTGCAGTCCCAGTCTGAAGGCCTGTAAACTAGGGGAGTTGATGGTATAAGTCCCAGTCCAAGGGCAGAAGACCAGTGTTCCAGCTAATCCTCCCTTCCTCTGCTTTTTGTTCTGTTCAGGTCCTCAATAGATTGGACGATGCCTACACACAGTGGGGAGGCCCATTGGCTGTAGTTAGTCTACCAGCTGAAACATTAATCTCTTCTGGAAACACTCTTATGTACACACCAAGAAATAATGTTTAGCTAGCTATCTGGGCATCCCTTGGCCTGGTCAAGTTGACACATAAAATTCATCATCACAAAAATGGGAACACGGAGTTCCTTAGTAATTTGCCAAAGGTCGCATATCAAAGTCAGAGCCAGGATTTGAGCCCAAACAGATTGGTTCTAGAGGGACCTGACCACCTAACCCAGAGTTTCTCAACCTCAGCACTGTTGACATTTTGGGCCAGATAGTTTTTGTTGTGGGAGGTGATGTCTTGTGCATTGTAGAATGTTTAGCAGCCTCCTTGGCCTCTCTCCACTAGATGCCAGTAGCATCCCTGCAGCTGTGAAAACCAAAAATTTCTAGATATTTTCAAATATCCCCTGGGTATATTTGCTCCCCTGGGGAGCAAAATTGTTCTTGGTTGAAAACCGCTGACCTAACCATTTTGCTATTCTACTTTTCCAAGCAAGTAGTGATATTTATTGAGGGTTTACCAAAGGTCAGGCACTCTCCAAAGAAATTAAATGATTAGCTCACTTAATCCTCACAACGCCTCTATGGAAGCGGGCACCACTGTTTCCATCTTTCTTCTATAGGTGAGGATCTTTAGAGGTATGGAGAAACTCCATAAGCTGAATATGGTCACAAAGTTTCTAAGAGGCAGTGCCTGATTTGAACCTGATGAATCTGGTGTAGGAGTCCACTCCTTTAGCCACTGTGTTATGCTATCTTTTGGTCTCTGATGACTGAAAAACACAGAATTGGCCAAAGAGTCACCTGTGAAATGCAAGGCAATGTTTAAGAAAGAGTAAGATCACCAGTGAGGCTGGAATGCATATGAGAGGAGGAACCTGCATGGAGTAAGGCAAGCAGAGCCCAATTACCAATGAAGAATATGCCATGATGGCCAAGTAGCTTGGGCTCCATCTTTTGCATCAGACGGTGCAGTCATTAAAGGTTTTAAGCTAGGGAGGAACAGGATCACTTGATGTTGTAGACAGATAGCTGACAGAGTAGGGAAGGAAGACTGGAAAGCCAACACTAGGGCTGACACTCCTTTGGGGCTGATTAAGCCTCTGCCCAAATATCCCTAACCTATGGATATCAATGCCCTTGCATACCTGAGATGACGTGGGGATAGTGGAGCTTGCAGGACAGACCCAACTCTTGATAGAGTCACTCTCATCCCTTAATTCTGTCCACAGCTGTAGTGTCCATTAAGGAGAGAAGCCTGGGATCCCAGTGTAACTGACTCAGGCCTCCTCTACCCACTCTGCTCTCCACTTCTTTCCCATATCTCTCTTTACCTGATATAGGGCATGAAAGGCCCAACATGTCCTGGCCCGGGGCAAGGTGTCTAAAGACAGGAAACTTCCCCCACTGTCTCAGCCCAGGGTCTCCCATGGCTGTTTGGATTCCAGGAGAGAACAAATTCCTTTCTAAATGCTAGGGTCTAATGAGGGCTGTAGGAAAACCTCCCTGGTCTGGAAAACCGAGTACTATCCCTCACAGGCCCTTCCCAATGCTGGACAGCAGGTGGCAGCAGCGACAGGAATTTCAAAACTTAAAACTAAAACTGAAAATGGACTCCCGCACTCCTACACTCACACCATGTAACCCCTCTGCTTTCTCTCCAACCCGTTCACAACTTTGCAGACTGTCCCCCTCTCTGCTTCTGCGGTTTGGCTTTCCTCGGTTGATGAGAAACAAAATTCAGTGGACCCAGAGGCAGGTTCAGAAGACACAGGTGAGATGGAGATGCAGGGGGGTATTGAGACTGTAGGATATCAACCTGTCTTTAGATAGAAGCCCCCCAAGGTTGAAAGGATCTTTACCTGGCCTGAGTTTGTAGCCAAGGACAGAAAGTCCTTCCTCATTAATCACACAGATTAATGCCCCCAGAGCCACGGTCTAGCATCATCTTCAGGATCCGTGGCCTCATCCTTCTAATTTTGCCTGGTTTAGAAAGAGCCATCTGGTCACAACTATAACTCTAAATACATTTATTCTATAATTACTAAAGTAATTTAATAACATTACAGAAGTTTCGCTAAACAGAGAAACATTTTTTCAATCATCCACATCCCTCTTCTCTAAGATGGTCACAGTTATGTTAGATTGTTCCTGCGGATATTTTCTATTTTTATGAACATGGCATACCTATACTTTTGTAGAATGCTTCCTTTCCTTCCTCTAGCCTTTTACCCGTCAGGGGCATACACATAGCACAGATGTGGTTCTACTCTTTAGAGACATTTGGCCAAGGGAAAGGGGGACAAAGTGGCTGATTGAAGGGCTAGAAATAACCAATTGTCCCAATTTGCATGGGGCTGAACCAGTTTTAGTTTTGAAAGTCCTGCATCCTAGGAAACGGCTCAGTGCCAGGCCAACCAAAATGATATCTAATAGGTCACCCTGTTAGAAACAAGTCCTGCAAATTAAGCCAGTTCAGAACCCAATTTCAATTTAATTGATAGATTGGCCTTTTAGCTATACTTCTTTGTCTTTCTTTTTTAAAAACTATTGTAATGTGTTATAGTGTATTGTATTCATTGTATTGTATTTAGTGTATAGTAATTTTAGTGGTTGCTTTAGAGAAGCTCTTCTTAAACTTTATCCCCTTAAAAATTGAGAACCCCAAAGACCTTTTGTTTATGTAGGTTATCTCTATTCATAGTTACTGCATTAGAAATTAAAACAGGGATGCTTGGGTGGCTTGGTCGGCTGAGCAACTCACTTCAGCTCATGTCATGATCTTGCAGTTCGTGAGTTCAAGCCCCACATCAGTCTCTGTGTTGACAGCCTGCTTAGGATTCTGTGTCTCCCCCTCCCCTGCCCCTCCCTGCTCACCTCTGTGTCTCTCACAAAAATAAACATTTTAAAAAATTTTTAAGCATTTAAAACAGAGAACTTTTTTATTAATATATTTTCAAGTTAGTTAACATACAGTGTAGCCTTGGCCTCAGAAATAGAACCCAGTGCTTACATATCTCTTACATATGACACCCAGTGCTCATCCTGAAAAGTGCCTCCTTAATGCCTTTCACCCATTTAACCCACCCCCCACCTGTCCACCTCCCCACTTCCCCCACCCCGACCCCCCATCGACCCTGTTTTTTCTCTGTATTTAAGAGTCTCTTATGGTTTGCCTCCCTCTGTGTATGTGTGTGTTTTAATGTTTATTTGTTTTTGAGAGAGAGAGAAACAGAGCACAAGCAGGGAAGGGGGGCAGACGGAGGGGGAGACACAGAACCCAAAGCAGGCTCCAGGCTCTGAGCTGTCAGTACAGAGACCGATGCAGGGCTCAAACTCACAAGCTGCGAGATCATGACCTAAGCCAAAGTCGAATGTTTACCTGACTGAGCCACCCAGGCACCTTGTCTCTTTTTATCTTATTTTTCCTTCCCTTCCCTTATGTTCATCTGTTGAGTTTCTGAAATTCCACACATGTAAAATATGAAATCATGCGATAATCTGTCTTTTGCTGACTGACTTATTTCATTTACCATAATACCCTCCAGTTCCATCCACGTTGTTGCAAATGGCAAGATTTCATTCTTTGTCATCACAAATAGTATTCCATTGTGTACATATACCACATCTTCTTTATCCATTTATCAGTCAATGGACATTTAGGCTGTTTCCATATTTTGCTATTGTTGATAGAGCTACTGTAAACATTGGAGTGCTCCTTCAAATCAGCATTTTTGTATCCCTTTGGATAAATTCCTAGTAGTACAATTGCTGGATCACAGGGTAGTTCTATTTTTAACTCTTTGAGGAAACTCCATACTGTTTTCCAGAGCGCCTGCACCAGTTTGCATTCCCACCAACAGTGCAAAAGTGTTCCTCTTTCTCCACATTCTGGCCAACATCTGTTGTTTCCCGAGTTGTTAATTTTAGCCATTCTGACCAGTATGAGGTGGTATCTCATTGTTGTTTTGATTTGTATTTCCCTGATGATGTGTGATGTTGAACATCTTTTCATATGTTTGTTAGCCATCTGGATGTCTTCTTCGGAAAAGTCTCTGGTCATGTCTTCTGCCCACTTCTTCACTGTATTATTTGGGTTTTTGGGGTGTTGAATTTGGTAAGGTCTTTATAGATTTTGGATACTAACCCTTTATCCAATACGTCATTTGTAAATATCTTCTCCCATTCCATCAGTTGTCTTTTAGTTTTGTTCATTGTTTCCTTTACTGTGCAGAAGTTTTTTATCTTGATGGGGTCCCAATAATTCATTTTTGCTTTTATTTCCCTTGCCTCAGGACATATGACAAGTATGAGGTTGCTGTGGCCTAGGTCAAAGAAGTTGCTGCCTGTTTTCTCCTGTAGGATTTTGATGGTTTCCTGTCTCACATTTAGATCTTCATCCATTTCGAGTTTATTTTTGTGTATGGTGTTAAAAAAGTGGTCCAGGTTCATTCTTCTCCATGTTGCTGTCCAGTTCTCCCAGCACCATTTGCTAAAGAGACCGTCTTTTTTTCCACTGGATACTCTTTCCTGTTTTGTCAAAGATTAGTTTGCCATACATCTGTGGGCCCAATTCCAGGTTCTCCATTCTATTCCATTGGTCTATGTGTCTGTTTTTGTACCGATACCATACTGTCTTGATGATGACAGCTTTGTAGTAGAGGCTAAAGTCTGGGATTGTGATGCCTCCCACTTTGGTTTTCTTTCTCAACATTACTTTGGCCATTTGGGATCTTTCGTGGTTCCATACAAATTTTAGGATTGTTTGTTCTAACTCTGTGAAGAATGCTGGTGTTACTTTGATAGGGATTGCATTGAATATGTAGATTACTTTGGATAGTATTGACATTTTAACAATATTTCTTCTTTTCCAATCCATGAGCATGGAATGTTTTTCCATTTCTTTGTGTCTTCTTCAGTTTCTATAAGCTTTCTATAGTTTTCAGCAAACAGGTCTTTTACCTCTTTGGTTAGGCTTGTTCCTAGGTGTTTTGTGGTTTTTGAGCAATTGTAAATGGGATAGATTCCTTAATATCTCTTTCTGTTGCTTCATTATTGGTATATAAAAATGCAACTGATTTCTATACATTGATTTATATCTTGTGACTTTGCTGAATTCATGTATCAGTTCTAGCTGTTTTTTGGTGGAGTTTTTCAGGTTTTCCACGTAGAGTATCATGTCATCTGTGAAGAATGAAAGTTTGACTTCTTCTTTGCCAATTTGGATCCCTTTTATTTCATTTTGTTGTCTGATTGCTGAGGCTAGGACTTCTAACACTATGGTGAACAACAGTGGTGAGAGTGGACATTCCTGTCATGTTCCTGATCTTAGAGGGAAAGCTGTCAGTTTTTCCCAATTGAGGATGATATTAGCTGTGGGCCTTTCATAAATGGTTTTTATGATGTTAAGTGATACTCCTTCTATCCCAACTTTCTCGAGAGTTTTTATCAAGAAAGGATGCTGTATGTTGTCAAATGCTTTTTCTGCGTATATTGACAGGATCATATGGTTCTTTTCCTTTCTTCTATTAATGTGATGTATCACATTGATTGATTTGTGAATATCGAGCCAACCCTGCAGTCCAGGAATGAATCTCACTTGATCATGGTGAATAATTCTTTTAATACACTGTTGAATTCATTTTACTAGTATCTTGCTGCGGATTTTTGCATTCAGATTCATCAGGGATATTGGCCTGTAATTCTCCTTTTTAGTGGGGTCTTTTTCTGGTTTTGGAACCAAGGTAATGCTGACTTCATAGAATAAGTTCGGAAGCTCTCCTTCCATTTCTATATTTTGGAACCGTTTAAGAAGAATAGGTATTAACTCTGCTTTAAATGTCTGGTAGAATTCCCCCGGGAAGCCATCTGGCCCAGGACTCTTATTTGTTGGAAGATTTTTGATAACTGATTCAATTTCTTGGCTAATTTTGGGCCTGTTCAAATTTTCTATTTCTTCCCGTTGAATTTTGGTAGTGTATGAGTGTCTAGGAATGTCTCCATTTCTTCCAGACTGTCCAGTTTGTTGGCATATAATTTTTCATAGTGTTCCCTATTAATTGTTTGTATTTCTGTGGTTTTGGCTGGGATGTCTCCTCTTTCATTCATGATTTTATCTATTTGGGTCCTCTCTTTTCTTTTTGAGAAGTCTGGCTGGGGGGTTATCAATTTTGTTTATTCTTTCAAAAAAACAGCTCTTAGTTTCATTGATTTGTCCTACTTGTTTTTTTTTTTTTAATTCTATATTTCTGCTCTAATCCTTATTATTTCCCTTCTACTGGCTTTAAGCTTTATTTGCTGCTCCTTTTCTAGCATCTTTAAGTGTAAGGTTAGGTTGTGTACTTGAGACCTTTCTTGCTTCTTTAGATAGTCCTGAATTGCAATGTATTTTCCCCTTGGGACTGCCTTTGCTGCATCCCAAAGGATTTGGACTGTCGGGTTTTCATTTTCATTTGCTTCCATGTATTTTTTAATTTCTTCTTTAATTTCCTGATTAATGCATTCATTCTTTTTTTATTTTTTTAACTTTTTTATGTTTTATTTATTTCTGAGAGAGAGAGAGAGAGCATGAGAGGGGAGGATCAAAGAGAAAAGGAGACACAGAATCTGAAGCAGGCTGCAGGCTCTGAGCTAGCTGTCAGCACAGAACCCGACGCGGGGATCAAACCCACAAACTGTGAGATCATGATCTGAGCTGAAGTCAGACGCTTAACTGACTGAGCCACCCAGGTGCCCCATGCATTCATTCTTTAGTAGGATGTTCTTTAACCTCCATGTATTCAGGTGCATTCCAATTTTTTTCTTGTGGTTGATTTCAAGTTTCATAGCATTGTGATCAGAAAATATGCATGGCATGATCTCAATCTTTTTGTCCCTGTTAAAGACTGTTTTGTGACCCAAAATGTGATCTATTTTGGACAATGTTCCATGTGCACTTGAGAAGAATTGTATTCTTCTGCTTTAGGATGAACTGTTCTGAATATATCTGTTAAGTGCATCTGGTCCAATGTGTCATTCAGAGCTGTTGTTTCCTTACTGATTTTCTGCTTAGATGATTTGTTCATTGCTGTAAGTAGAGTATTAAAGTCTCCTACAATTACAGTGTTATTATCAATAAGTTTACTTATGTTTGTGATTAATTAATTTATCTATTTGTTGCCACCACAGTGGGGGCAAAAATATTTATTATTGTTAGCTCTAATGGATAGACCCCTTAATTATGATATAATGCCCTTCTTCATCTCTTGTTACAGTCTTTGTTTTATTTATTTATTTTTTATTTTAGAGAGAGAGCGTGAGTGGAGGAGAGGCAGAGAGAGAGGGAGACACAGAGCTGAAGCAAACCCCAGGCTCTGAGCTGCCAGCACAGAGCCCAACATGGGCTCAAACCCACAAACCATGAGATCATGACCTGAGTCAAAGTCAGATGCTTAATAGACTGAGCCACCCAGGTGCCCCCCAGTTGTTTTATAATCTAGTTTGTCTGGGGCACCTGGATGGCTCAGGCGGTTGAGTCATGATCTTGCTTGTGAGTTGGAGTCCTGCACTGGGCTCTGTGTTGATGGCTCAGAAAATAAATAAATGTTAAAAACAAGTAAATAAAAAATAATAAAATATAGTTTTCTGATAGAAGTATGGCTACTCTGGCTTTCTTTTGATGTCCATTAGCATGATAGATGGTTCTCCACCCCCTCACTTCCATCTGCAGGTGGCCTCTAGTCTGAAATGAGTCTGTTGTAAGTAGCATATAGATGGTTCTTGTTTTTTTATCCATTCTGATACCCTGTGTCTTTTGATTGAGGTATTTAGTCCATTTACATTCAGAGTGATTATTGAAAGATACGGATTTAGTGTCATTGTGTTATCTGTAGGTTTCATGCTTGTGGTGATGCCTCTGGTCCTTTGTAATCTTTGGTGTTTTCCACTCAGAGTCCCCCCTTAGGATCTCCTGCAACACTTGTTTAGTGGTCACAAATGCCTTTAGTTTGTCTGAGAAAGCCTGTCTTTCTATTCTGAATGACACCGTTGCTGGATAAAGGGTTCTTGGCTGCATATTTTTCCTATTCAGCACAGTGAATATTTCCTGCTATTCCCATCTGGCCTGCCAAGTTTTAGTGGACAGGTCTGCTGCTGCCCTTATGTGTCTACCCTCGTAGGTTAAGGCTCGTTTGTCCCTGACTGCTTTCGGAATTCTCTCTTTACTTTTGTATTTTGCCGATTTCACTATGATATGTCATGGTGTTGACCTGTTTTGTTGATTTTATTCCTTTTTTAATTTTTTAATGTTTTATTTATTTCTGAGAAAGAGAGAGAGAGACAGCGTGAGCAGGGGACGGTCAGAGAGAGAGGGAGACACAGAATCTGAAACAGGCTCCAGGCTCTGAGCTGTCAGCACAGAGTCCGACACAGAGCTCGAACCCACGAACCGTGAGATCATGACCTGAGCCGAAGTCGATGCTCAACTGACTGAGCCACCCAGGCACCCCCTGTTTTTGTTGATTTTAAAGGGAGTTCTCTGTGCCCTGTAGACTTGGATGCCTGTTTCTTTCCCCAGATTAAGGAAATTCTTGGTTATAATTTGTTCAAATAAGCATTCTGCCCCTTTCTCTGGCTCTTCTTCCAGAATTCATATGATAAGGATATTATTTCATTTTATGGAATCACTTAGTTCTCTAATTCTCCTCTTGTGATCTAGTAATTTCCTTTCCCTCTTTTTTTCAGCTTCATTATTTCCCATAATTTTATCCTCTATTTCACCTATTCTCTCTTCTGCTTCTCCATCCTTGCTATCACTATATCTAGTTTCTTTTGCATCTCAGTTATAGCATTTTTTAATTTATCATCACTAGCTCTAGGTCTTTGATCTCTGCAGCAAGAGATTCTCTGGTGTCTTCTATGCTTTTTTCAAGACCACTATTTGTCTTATATCTGTTATTCTAAATTCTTGTTCAGATATATTGCTTATATCTGTTTTGAGCAATTCAAAACAGAGAACATTTTAAAACACAAGGATACACAAATACATGTCCCTTTAGTTGTCAGAGGATGATGTCTCCATGCCTCATGTGGCCTCTGCTAACTCCATGGTACTCTCATAAGATAAAAGCAAATAATATCTTAGAATTAAAGTAATTTTGACCTCACAACCCCCATGAAAGGATATCAGGGATCCTCAGAGCTTGTCAGACCACAGGTAGAGTAGAGAGCCACTGCCCCAGAGAGAATTTCTTCTTCATGTCCTTAGCTTTTCCATCTCCTTAGAATTAATATTGCATGAAGACACCCAGGAACCGTAGTCCACCTCTATCCATTACGCTATGATTTTCATGTATGTTACATCTTCATATGTTATAAAACCCTTGATACAATGTTATAATTTTTTTCTTTCAACAGGTATATACATTTTTAACTTAAGAATAAAAAATAGATTTTATATTTAGCTACAAACTTACCATTTCTCTTTATTGAAACTTGCAGCTCTATCTTCCACCTGGATTCCTTTCCCTTCCCCTTCTGCCCTAGGTGCTCTCTCGCTCTCTCGCTCTTTCTCTCTCTCTCTCTCTCTCTCATGTCTCATCCTGTATGTCTGCTGACGACAAATTCTCCAAGTTTTTTTTATCTGAGAATGGTTTTATTTCATCTTCATTCTGGAAAAATATTTTCACTGGAAAGGCAATTCTGAGTTGATGATTTTTTTTCTCCCAGAATTTTAAAGATGTTGTTCCACTGACTTCTAGTCTGCATTGTTTTTGATGAGAAAACAGTGACATTGGAAATGTTATCCTCTGTGTGCAGTGTGTCTTTTTTGCTCTGGGTGCGTTCAACATTTTCTCTTTATCTGTGGCTTTTAGCAGTTTGACTATGATCTGCCTAGATGTGCTTTTTGTGTGTTTTTAATTTTCCATTCTGCTTTGAGTTTACCAAGCTTCTTGAATCTAAAAATGTTTTGATTTTTTTTTTCACCAAAGCTGGGAAATTTCCAGCATATTTCTTTGAATATTTTTTTCTGCCTCATTCTTTCCTCTCCTTCTGGGACTCAAGAACACATATAGCAGAGGGTGTTTGTTTTTTTGTGGTCCCACAGATCCCTGAGTTTCTGCTCATTTAAAAATATTTTTTCTGCTCTTTAGCTTGGATCATTTCTATTTATCTATCTACAAGCTCACTGACTCTTTCTTCTTCCATCGCCACTCTTGTATTAAGCCCCTTCAATGATTTTTTAAAATTTCATATAATATTGCATCTTTTGATTCTAAAATTTGCATTTGGTTCCTTTTTAAAGTTTATATTTCTCTGCTTATGTTTCCTATCTTTTTTCTTTACTGTGAGCATATTCCTCTTTACATCTTTGGGCGCCAACAGCCTTGTGTACTGGTTCCA
Source organism: Proteles cristata cristata (assembly GCA_017311185.1). Classification (NCBI taxonomy): domain Eukaryota; kingdom Metazoa; phylum Chordata; class Mammalia; order Carnivora; family Hyaenidae; genus Proteles; species Proteles cristata. The sequence goes on along the minus strand of JAESUZ010000526.1, from coordinate 2,014,012 downwards.
GCATCTAGGTCACCATGGGAGATGCTCTCTGTTGTCTTTTCTCTCGAGTGTTTGTGTTTTCCCAGTTCTTCATATTTGGAGTAATTTTGGATTGTATCTTGGACATGATGATAATACATTTTAAAGACTGTGGCTTCTGTGATGCTCTTCCAAAGAGTATTGACTTTTTTTTCCCAAGTAGGCAGTTAACTTGGCTTAACTCAAACTGCAGACCTCCTTGACAGAGCAGTAGTTCAAGCTGAATTCTTTCCATCGTAGCCAGGCTGCCTGGAGCCTGACCCATGATTAATTGTTTAAGGATACAAGGTAGGAATCTCTGAGAACTCAAGCAGGTGACAACCTGATTATGAGCCAGACATCACACAATGAGAGAACAACCCACTGTCAAACCAGGAGCTCAGGGAGGTGGTTCAAAGGCTCAGTGCTATAGCCCCACAGCCAATCCCAACACTTGCGCCCCTAGAGAGAGCAAGGGAAGCAGAAGTGTCTCATGATGATGAAATTAAGAAAAGACCGCTAGCTTTCCCTCGGACGAGTTCCCCTCCCCAGGGCTCCAGAGCCCAAGTTGGCTCCAATGTCAACTCCTGGCACTCTTTCTGTGTCCCCACTCCTGGCTGTGAAAAAGGGAGCATCCCCACACAGCACCAGCCCTGAAGAGCCCCTGGATTGTGTTGATGCCATAATTGTTTGGGCAACCACTTCTGCTTCTCCTGCCAGGCTACAGCTTACAGAGCAACAGCCACTTCTATCTCTCTTCCAGCCAGAGAGGGGCCCCCAGTGCAGGAGAGATGGTCCTAAAAGTAGGGTGGAGGCAAGCTACCCATCCCCAGCCCCACATGGGCCTGTAGCTATGAGCTGCACAGAGAACCATCAGGCTCCTTCTCCAGTCCCAAGTCCCTGGAAGCTTTGTCCCCTGACCCCAACACTCACTGCAGCCACACCACCTCTGTGGGACCAGGGCAGGCCTTCATAGTCAAAGGATTAGATTTTTCAAAACAAGGACCATGTCCAGGCTCCAAACCACTCAAGGCATCAGCTGCAGTGTGGCCACTGGCTCTTCACACTCTTAGCTCCCTGCCTCTTTCCCACCCAGCCTCCACCCAGCACTTGAACCCCTGTCCACTGGAGGAAATGATCCTGGTTCCTCCAGAACTTGCCCAGTGTTAAAATGGAAAGGCCCACATCCCAAGAAAGGCCTCAGTCCCAGACAAGTCCGAAGAGTTGGTCATCCAACATGCCTTGGAGTTTTCTTTTAAGGCCTTTCTCTTCCTCTCCTCCATCTCCTCATCTTTCTCTTCCACTCCTCATCTCTGAGAAAGTGTTCTCTGATGGGTTAACCTAGGGACTCTGGTATTTGACCCTCTTAGAATGGAGTACAAGCTTAGGAGCACAGTACAATCCTGCCCATCACAGATGATCAAAGAGTATAGGGAATGATGCTCTGAAGGGAAACTAGGGTGGACTCCCAGCTCTGACTGGAGCCTTATCTGGTTTCTTCCCACCAGATGGGTCATAGACTGGGACCGCTATTCATCCCTGTGGATGTGTCTCTGGCTTCTCAGATGCTCCATGTGACCCTAAGAGTTATTATAGAAGAGGGCAGGTTTCAGTGCTCCCAGGAAAGGGGAGAAATCCTGGCCAGAGGGGCCTACTCCTCAAAAGATGGATATGGGACGTCGGGCTCTGTGCTGACTGCCAGCTCAGAGCCTGGAGCCTGTTTCAGTCTGTGACTCCCTCTCTCTCTGACCCTCCCCTGCTCATGCTGTCTCTCTCTCTCCTAGAAATAAATAAAACATTAAAAAAAAAAAAGATGGATATGGGAGACTATTCTCAGGTGTGGTAGGTGTGGGATATGAAAGATAGCTAGACTTAATACCAGGACTGTGCCTGGGAAATTGTGTCTGTCTTGGCCATCACTCTCCTGCCATCCTTCTCAGAGCCATGAACTGTAACTCTCCCGAACCTTTCCAGCTTGGGAAAACCAAAGATCCAGATCCTGACTGGGTCTCTAACTTGCTACATTTGTGAGAAGATACATTACTGCATGCAAAATGGAAGAAATAATGGATTCTTCTATGAAAGGTGTGTGGGGGCGACTGACTGGCTCAGTTAGTTAAACGTCCAACTTCGGCTCAGGTCATGATGTCATGGTTGGTGGGTTTGAGCCCCACATCGGGCTCTGTGCTGACAGCTCAGAGCCTGGAGTCCGCTTTGGATCCTGTGTCTCCCTCTTTCTCTCTGCCTTCCCCCACTCATGCTCTGTCTCTCTCTCTCTCAAAAATAAATAAACATTTTTAAAAATTTTAATAAAATAAATAAATAAACATTTTTTTAAAACTTAATGGTGTGTGTGTGTTTAGAATGTAGGACCAAATGGAATGTAAGAGTTTCCATACATTCCACATACCTACAATACCTGGCACATAGGAGACGTTCAAGAAATATTGGTTGAGGGGCACCTAGGTGGCTCAGTCAGTTAAGCATCCGACTTCGGCTCAGGTCATGATCTCGCAGTTTGTTGGTCCAAGCCCTGCGTTGGGCTCTGTGCTGACAGCTCAGAGCCTGGAACCTGCTTCAGATTCTGTGTCTCCCTCTCCCTCTGACCCTCCTCTGCTAGCTCTCTCTCTCTGTGTCTTAAAGATAAAAAAAAAGAAAAGAAATATTGGTTGAATAAATGAATGTGTGTACATGGGCATGTCTCAGAATCTGAATGGTAAGTTCTTTTTTTTTTAAGTTCACTTATTTTGAGAGAGAGAGAGAGAGAGTGCATGCAAGCAAGGGAGGATCCAAGAGAGGGGAGAGAGAATCCCAAGCAGGCTCCACGCTGTCAGCTCAGAGCCCAACACAGGGCTCGAACTCATAAACCATGAGATCATGACCTGAGCCGAAACCAAGAATTGGATGCTTAACCAACTGAGCTACCCAGGCGCCCCTGAATGGTAAGTTCTTTTTAGGCCTGGGAGAAAAATGGAGTTGGGGCAGATATTCTCCCATTCATATGAGGAATTCCCTCTACACTAATCCCCAAATTCCAATGAATTATTTCATTGAGTGATCTGTGGACAAAAGGCCTCAGTCAAACCCCCGCTCTCTGATGACTAATTGTTTCTGACAGAGCAGCCTATACCACTCCTAACGAACAGATTGAAGCACAATACTACTCCATCATAATGTTTTCCTCACTCCAAACACATTGAAAATCTCTTTCACAATCTTTTTTTTTTTTTTTTCCTGCTTTGAGGACTCCTTCCCCCCCCCCCCCCAGCACTTCCATCCACTTTGGCAGGGTGGAAGCAGAAGGGGTTTTGGGGGGATATTTCCAGCCTCTTTCTCACGATGAGTTCTTAGGAGCTAGTAGACAGACCTCAGAACTTTGGGGCAAAACCATCCCCTAATACCTTTCAGGGCTGAGTACATTAAGCTGACATTTTTTAAAGTATTAAACAAAAAGGAAGGCTCTGATTCTGGCAGAGAGGGAGCGAGCAGAGGTATGTTATTGAGCACATTCCCCACGTGTTATTCCAGGGAACTATCGTGTTGCTCATGAAAACAGGCTGACTGACGCAGTGGGCACGGAGCTGCCAGAAAGTGCTCCAGGTAACCAGAGCTCAGCCCGGGGTAGTGACCACAGTGACAGGTGACAGTGAGTGGGGCTGGGGAGAGGGAGGCCTCATGCAGCATAGTCAGCATACTGTAGTAGTTGCAAAGCACTTTGCACTAGGATGAGCATATAGCTTATTATCCAAAGCAGGATTCCTTTGAAAGAGAAGGAGGGTGCTATTAATAATCACACCAGGACAACCAGTATAAACTGGGACTGTTCCAACCAAACTGGGACATATCCTCTCCCAATAGATGACCCTAAAGAGTGTTCTGGAAGATTGGATAAAGTTAGTCCACCAAAGATACAGAGAGAGAGAGAAAGAGAGTTAATACCCTGGTGGGTAAAGCACTAAAAATCTTTAAAAAAAAATTTTTTTTAATATTGTATTTATTTCTGAGAGAGGGAGAGAAAGAGGGGGGGGGGAGAGACAGAGAGAGAGAGAGAGACTGTAGTCAGGGGAGGGTCAGAGAGAGAGAGGGAGACACAGAATCGGAAGCAGGTTCCAGGCTCTGAGCTATCAGCACAGAGCCCAACGTGGGGCTCAAACCCACTAACTGTGAGATCATGAACTGAGCTGCAGTCAGACGTTTAACTGACTGAGCCACCCAGGCGCCCCAACACTAACAATCTTATTGGGCCTGTCAGACTCACTCAGGGAGCTGATGACCATCATGGGGAGGTAGGAACACTCTTGCCCCTAAGAATTTCTTTGAATAAAGTCAATCAGGGTGGGTGAAAATAAATGCTAAACTGGCCAGTATTGTTAGGGCTGATAGGTGGTTGGATGGGTGTATGAGGAAGGAGTGGCTACAGTGAAGCATGATCAAAAGAATATGACAAAGAACATCAGACACAAAGAACACAAGACCCGGCCCCTAAAGCCTTAAGATGCAGTGGCTGGTTGGGTACCCCTTCCTCCTCGGGCAGATCCCTGGGGGCTCAGGCCATTGTCCCTCTTATCAAGGGCAGTTCCTGCAGGTCCAGCTTTTTACCTGCAGGGGGCAGAAGAAGGCTTCCTCTTCTGGGAATCCATTTGCTTCCTTCTGCTGCAATTGGCAGAAAGTGGCCCAACCTGGACGTCTGAGGCCCATCATGCTTCCTGCCCATGGGCCAAGCAGGCCACAGTCACATGCCTTACATGCTCTGACATCCAATCAGAAGGCAGGACCCCAGACGCTAGCTGTCTCTCAAGATTTCCACTTCAAGGCCAGGTGGAAGGAACAGCGCCCGCCAGGAACTGAGGAATCCACAGAGGTGAATTCTACTCACCTTCACCTGAGTCTTCCTCTCTCCACTATGAGTTGGCATCCTGGGTCTTCACATGGCCATTGCTTTTCTCCTCAGACCACCTGGTCTGGGGAGTAATTAACAGAGAACCAGGAGCATAAAGAAATAGAAATCGTCTTTGAAATAGAGAAGTTTTTAAAAATGAACGACCGGCATGGTCCCCACAGAACTTTCCTTCAGCTTCTCCTTCAAGTTAAGTCTGGGTGTTGGTGAGTAAGAGTCTTCCTGATCTCAGATATCCAGCCTCAACTGGGGAAAAAACGATCTCCAATATTTTAGCTAGTCCTGAGCCAGGTAGTAAGTCGTGTTACTCTAGAGATTATTTTAACAGTCGTGCTGGGAATTACTATATTTCCAGTGACCTTCTGTCCCTCCCGCTCCTTCAGGCCACAGCCCTCTCTGGGATGAAACCTCTCCTTTATCCTGAGTAAATGGACCCATCTCCCCATTGCAGATGAAAACCAGAATGTATTTCATATTCTGTTTGTTAACTTTCTCTTTGGTACATTTTAAGCTTCTCAGGACTGCTTTCTTTGCCCCCTCTAAACACCCTAAAATGAAATTCTGGTGCCTGGTTTTAAAAAGTCAGCCCCTCAAATACCAACAAAATAAATCTCACCAAGATGGGGAGCACACATTCCCTCTTATCCCACAGTTGCAGAAAATCAGACACGATTCTGCTTCATAGAGTCGATTCTGATAAAGTGGTAAATCAAGAACATTCAGTCCCACTGGTGTGAAAACATGCAATCCTGTTCTATGTTATATTTATATCATCTTTAGAAGTGTAATTTGTGCAAAGGAATCTTTTAAGACATTCAGCCACCAGCAATTATTGCTATATGACCAATAGAATGTAATCTATAAACCCGACAATTCTGCAACTCTGGTGGGCCATTGATAACTTATTACTCTGAAAACAATACTGAAATTAACCTTTTCCGTTTTCAAAAGGCATAAATTCTTGTGAGACTGTTGTTTGTTTGTTAGACCTTTGGGACTCTCTTGTCCTTTCAAGCATGAAGGTAAAATCCCATTTATTGTATGACTTCCTTTTTCAAAGAGTCTGTGATAATTTGAGGAGCGCCTGGGTGGCTCAGCTGGTTGAGCATCTGACTCTTGATTTCAGCTCAGGTTATGATCTCTTGGTTCATGGGTTCGAGCCCCAAGTTGGGCTCTGCACTGATGGTGTGGAGCCTGCTTGAGATTCTCTCTCTCTACGTTTCTCTCTGCCTCTCTCCCACTCGTGTTCTCTTTGTCTCTCTCAAAATAACTAAATAAACTTAAAAAATTATCACAGGCATTTATTTATTTATTTAAACGTTTATTTATTTTTGAGACAGAGAGAGACAGAGCGTGAGCAGGGGAGGGTCAGAGAGAGAGGGAGACACGGAATCCAAAGCAGGCTCCAGACTCTGAGCTAGCTGTCAGCACACAGCCCAACGCAGGGCTCGAACCCATGAACCACGAGATCATAACCTGAGTGGAAGTCGGACGCTTAACCGACTAAGCCCCCCAGGCACCCCTATCACAGACCTTTAAAAAAATCTTTTTTTATGGGGCGCCTGGGTGGCTTAGTCGGCTAAGCGTTCAACTTTCGCTTAGGTCATGATCTCGCGGTTCATGGGTTCGAGCCCCGCATAGGGCTCTGTGCTGACTGCCAGCTCAGAGCCTGGAGCCTGTTTCAGTCTGTGACTCCCTCTCTTTCTGTCCCTCCCCTGCTCACGCTGTCTCTCTCTCTCTCTCCTAGAAAAAAAAAAATTTTTTTTTTAGTTCTCTGGGTTGAGCACAAGCAAGAGAAGGGCATAGAGGGAGGGAGATAGAGAATCCCAAGCAGGTTCTGCACTGTTAGCACGGAGCTGACACAGGGCTTGATCCTGCAAACTACGAGATCAGCACCTGAGCTGAAATCAAGAGCTGGACGCTTAACCAACTGAGCCACCCAGGTGCCCCAAGGGTCTGTGGTCATTGGAATTAACAAGACAAATCCTTGCCCTGTGATCTACCAGGAAAGATAGGATTCAGCCTTGGGGGAAGAGCTGGAAAAAGAAAGAGGGGAAAGCAGCCTAACCCCGAGTTTAATTAACTTGAGGGGATTTGGAATTTGTGACCCACAGCACCCCTTCTGTGGGGGGTGATATAAGGTGATATTTGGGGTCACCTTCTCCCCTGCGTCCTTATTACTTGGGAGCCAATACAAATTCCCAAGTTGAACAGGAAGTTAGTTGCCTTCTCAAGTCAAAGGCTCCCCAGGAAGAGGGGGTGACATGAGGCTCAGAGGAAAGAAAGCTGCCAGAGCTAAACCTTGGATCAGGGAGGAGGATCAAAGCAAGAACACAAAGGCCTGGAGGAAGGGAGGAGAGCAGTGGAGGTGAGGGACAAATAAAGGAAGAAGTAACAAGAAGGAGGAGTACACATGACCAGGGACCTGAGCGGTGTGCATGGGCCCAAATTAGAGGTTCCTTCTGAAATGGGGGTGAGAGGGATTGCCAACCAAGCTCCCCCTTGGACTAAGGATGGCAGAGGAATGCTCCAGGAACCCAGAGGGATGACCCAGAAGGAGCCTGGCCATGTGGGATGACCCAGGAGAGCCTGAAAGGAGCTGCTTATTGCTCTCACAGGATTACAAAATATTACAGAGGCATACCATTTTTAGTATGTTTTGTATCTTTACATTTTTCTCACTCTGCTATTAGATGACTGTGTGTTTTGTTGCCTGGCGGTGGGGTCGGGGGGGAGAAGTATCCCGCAAAAGAAGCGGAAGCAAGAAAAGTCAGGTCCCCAAGACTGGTAGCCGAAAAGTACCTGGCAAAGGGACAGTGGGGCTGGAGGAAGGGGGATCTGAGGGTTAGCATGGAAGAGAAAGGCAAGAAGCTGGCTACAAGACTTTCCACCCACAGAGTCAAGATTCAACCCCACGGCTAGGCAGTGTGTTAGCCATCAGGGATGGTGAGCCAAGTAGCCACAGTCCCTGCCTCAATGGAGCCTCCTAGCTGGCCTAATGCACGGCTTGGGAGTGTCCCTAAGGGTTTCTGGAGAGCCTCTTGAAAGAAGAGTGGACCAAGAGCATTGGAGTGGAGAGGAGCCATTCTCAAAATGGCGGCCTTTGCAGCTAGCAGAACAGGGAGAGAGACTAAGGAAAACTATTCGACAAAGCCATCACGTGTTGTAACTCTGAACCCCAAAGGTGTGCAGGCGTGCCTAGATGGGGCAGACGCACACACAGGTGTGCCCTACATGGAGCTGGAGTCCATGCCCAGCACGTGACCCTGCTGCAGATTCACCCCACAGCTGCCTGCCCCAACCCATCATCTCCTCTCCTTTCAGATCACAGCGGGGCTGCTCTGAGCGGGCTCTGAAGGCAGCAGGGCTCCCCACCGGGCAGCCGTCCCTGGTCAGAGGGAGTCTGTGTCCTTCACATACTGACCTTCCCCATACCTGCCTCCTTTGGGGACAGGAGCATTGACCCCCAAAAGTGCTTCCCGATCCTACTGAGCCTTGGGGGAGTGTCCCTCCTGGAGGCACAGGAAGGCAGCCTCTTCCCCCAGCCATGGCCTCTGGCGTCTGTCTAAAGAAGCTCAAGTCTGGGCCTGACCCCAGACCTGCCCCAGCCTGACCCGGCTGGACAAACAGCTGCTAGGGCTTGTGGGCGGGATTCAAAAGACAACCTCAGCAAGTGCCCCCACCCATCCTGGATGAGGAGAGAGGAGGAAGGAGAAGCTCAAGTTCATGAATCGCAAACTTCAGTTTCTACAAGAGGCAGTCTGGTAACATAAATAAGTGGAAAGGTCAGGGAGGGAGAGATATGGCCCATTAAAGGTGACAGCCTTAACTCACAAGGAGCCATCCTACCGTGTGATACGTGCATGAGGCAAAAGTTAGTTTTAAAGAATACACAGGAGTCAAGGGTTAGCGCCTTGCCCACCCCTCACGCCTCCCGAGGGCAAATCGTGGTCTGGGAGATGGTTTTTCCTCTGAATTGTGGTGGCCAAACTATTCCTGAATCAGACAGCAGGTGGCGCTCAGCCCAGAGAATTAGAAAAAAAGGAACTGTGGCGAATTACTTAACTCATTTCCAGTAACTTCTCCCTCCTCCCCCACAGGGCCTTCCCCAGCCCCACCTCCTGTTCTCCGGCTTGGGCCAAGTCCTCCCCGATGTCCAGTTCCAGATGGCTGGTCTCAGAGTGGGGAAACTACCTCTGGAGAAGCCCCCGCTCCACAAGCTGCTGGGCAAGATGTGAGTGTGCTGGTGCAGAGGCCTGGAGGAGAGGAAAATGGCGGGGGTGGGGCCGGAGGGACCCAGGACATGCGCGCGCGCGCACACACACACACACACACACACACACACACACACACACAGAGCCAGTTAATGCCCAAGGGAGCTGGAATTTGCCTCTAGGCTCTAACAGGCTTTCCCAGCCTTCTGGTCTGAGCAAGGAAACTCACATATTTAAATGCCCCTCCTCCCCACCACCATTGCCCCCTCAGATCCCAGGGTGGGGCTGGGATTTGCTGAAGCAGAGAACAGCCCCCTACTTTGATAGAGACTCTCCGGGGAGCTGAGCAATGGCGGAAAACTTGCAGTCCACGCTCAGGCTGGCTAGGAGGCCAAAGGAATCTGGGTGAGGAGGGGCAATGAGGGAGTAGCCAGCAGGTGCCCGGGCCTCAAGGGCTGAGGCCACAGCTGTTAATGCCTTTGCCGGCCCGATGCCTCGATGCCTCACGATGTCTTAGCTTCTCCTGCCACCCACCCCCAGCCCCCGCTCCTCATATTTCTGCAGGCCTCAGGCCACAGCTGTGTGGCCACATCTTGCTCTCCCCCTCTCACAGGTGGTGGCTGCTCCTCTGGGGAGTCCTCCAGGCTTGCCCCACGCAGGGCTCCGTGCTCCTGGCCAAGCAGCTAGCCCAGCAGCTGACATCCCCGGGTTATCCAGAGCCATATGTCAAAGGCCAGGAGAGCAGCACTGACATTGAGGCTCCAGAGGGCTTCGCCGTGAGGCTTGTCTTCCAGGACTTTGACCTGAAGCCATCCCAGGACTGTGAGCAGGACTCTGTCACAGTGAGCTGTGGGGGGGTCCCAGGGGGACTCTGGGGAGGAAGCCTCCCAACCTGGAGCCCAGAGGCAGGGGGACATGGCTGTGCCCTGAATGGCAAGGGATGGCTGAAGAGTCTGAGTCGGGGTACGGGCACCTTCCCTGGAGGCTAGGAGCTGCCCCAGGGCACAGGCTGCCACCAGCGGCCCATCCCTACCCGCGCTCTGGCATGGGCCCCACAGAGCAAGAGAGAGGGCAGCAGGGCAGGACATGCCTTCGGAAGTCATACAGAGGGACGCACAGACACTGCAACACCCTTGAGGAAAAGAGCAAGGACTCACACATCAGTCGTTCACATCCCATCAGACCAGGCAGCTGGGCGTAGATAATAACAGCAGATGAGGTGACTGGTCAAGTTACAGAATAAGAACACTTTAAACACAGCACTTTACCTTATCCTTTGGGTTAAATTTATTCATATCGAACTAATACATGCACATAGTTGTTCTAAAAAATGAATATGGAATAAGGCTTATCGGGAAAACAGCTGTCTCCAGCCTCCTTCCCAGCCCCACTGCCCCTCCCGGGAAGCATGTAGCTGCTCCGTCTGGCATTTACTCCCATGGGTATAAATAGCATGCTTATTATGTTACTTTTTTGCATCTGATCACTTAATGTTTGAGTCTAGAAGATGAGGACTCGATTTCCCTCTCTTAGAACTTCACATTCCCCCACCCTCATCCCTGTCTACCACTATTAGCATTTCTAGTTAATTCTATATTCATTTGCAATCTCATGACTAAAGTATTCACTTCAAGGGTGTCCGGGCGGCTCAGTCTGTTAAGCGGTTAAGCGTCAGACTTCAGCTCAGGTCATGATCTCATAGTTTGTGAGTTCAAGCCCCGCATAGGGCGCTGCTGACAGCTTAGAGCCTGGAGCTCCTTCAGATTCTGTGTCTCCCTCTCTCTCTGCCCCTCCCCTGCTCACACTCTGTCTCTCTCTGTCTCTCAGCAATAAATAAATGTTTTAAAAAATCTTTTTAATTAAGAAAATAAACATTAAAAAGTTTTTAAATATTCACTTCCAAGCACGTGGTGTACCATAATTCTATGTCCTTGCTTCTCCAACTTTTTGGTCTCCCAGGAGTCGGTAGCCACATGGAATTTTAGGGGTTTTCTGTTTGTTTTCGTTTTGATTTTTAATTTGCTTAGTTCTGTCTGTAATTTCCCAGCCTCTTAGCCAGGATGGTAAATCTCCTCTCTACATAATGGGCATAATCAACTACAGATCTCAATCTCTAGTCCTCCTTTGTACTGGGGGCATCCCATCTGAAGCGCTCCTGATGGTCTATCTCCTCAGTCTAAGTTCCCTGCTCTCTAGGGCCTCATGAATCTGGGAGTTCCCTCTGCCTCCTTCTGGGTGGTTCCTTTCCCTGTCGTGTGTTGGAACTGAATCCCGCGTCATTCTCTTTCTTGGTTTAGTCCCCCCATTTTGGAGGAGCACATCCTGCCCCAGAAAGGGCAAGAGAATACATTGTAAAGGATCATACATATCCCTGAATGTCCAGCTCTACCCTCACAGTTGACGGACAATTGATATGGGTTACATTCTGGGTTAGAAGTCATTTCCTCTCGAAATTTGGATACTCTTGTCTACTTGCTCTCGTGTTGTTAAGTCTGGTACAATTATGATTCCTAATCCTTAGTTCTTTCTCTCTAGAACTTTTGGGACATTTTCCTTATTGCCAGTATTCTATCTTTTTATTCTGATGAGCCTTGATGTGAGTCTTTCTCTACTCATTGTACAGGGTTTTCTAACCTAGAGGCTTTTTATTATTTTTATTTATATATGTGTTTGTTCGCTTTATTTATTTAGTGTCAGGGGTGGCAGGAAAGGGCAGAGGGACAGAGAGAACCTTAAGCAGGCTCCACACCCAGTGCGGAGCCCAATGCAGGGCTTGATCTCACAACCATGAGATCATGACCTGAGCCAAAATCAAGAGTCCGTTGCTTAACTGACTGAGCCACACAGGTACCCTTAATGTAGAGACTTTATTTTTCTTTGTAAATTTTTATTTATTTTTGAGAGAGAGAGAGAGTAAGACTGAGTGTGAATGGGGGAGGGCCAGAGAGAGAGAGAGGAAGACACATAATCTGAAGCAGGCTCCAGGCTCTGAGCTGTCAGCACAGAGCCTGATGCAGGGCTCAAACTCACAAACCAGGAGATCATGACCTGAGCTGAAGTCTGAGCTTAACTATCTGAGCTATATAGGTGCCCTCTAATGTAGAGCCTTTTTAAATCTAGTCCTTCAATTCTGGGAATGCTCTTGGTTTTTTTGTTTTGTTTTGTTTTGTTTTGTTTTGTTTTTAACTGAAGTATAGTTGTCATATAATGTTATCTTAGTTTCAATTGTGTAACATATTGAATACACGATTATATACATTGCTCAGTGCCTACCCCAATAAGTGTAGTCACCATACAATGCTTTTATAACCTTATTGATTATTGATCATATTCCCTATGCTGTACTTTTCTTCTCCATCACTTATTCATTTTTCTAGGTTTCTGTTTAAATTCTAGTTAGTCAACATACAGTGTAATATTAATTTCAGGTGTACAACAGAGTGATTCAGCACTTCATACAATATACCTTGTGCTCATCACAAGTGCCCTCCTTAATCCCCATCACCTATTTCACCCCTCACCCCACCCACCACTCAGGTATTCTTTTTAAAATAAGTTCCAGATGTCTGCTTTCTTTATTTTCTCTTTCTGGAACTCCTGTAATTGAGCCGTTATAAATTCTGGAGATTCTCTAATTTTGCTGATCCATCCTGTTCTGATCCATCTCTTTTTCTTTTTGTCCCACTTTCTGGGAGATTTCCTCATTTTAAATAACATTTTAATTAATTTGTTTTCTGCTGACATGTTTTTTCTAAAAGCTCATTTTGTCTAAAACTCATTCTTCAAAACATGCCTTTTTATAGAATACTGTTCTTGTTTCATTGAGGCAAGATCTACTCCTTTCCTTCTACAGGGATTTTTTTTTTTAATATGTTTTATTTATTTCTAGGAGAGAGAGAGAGAGAGAGAGCGTGAGCAGGGGAGGGTCAGAGAGAGAGGGAGTCACAGACTCTGAAACAGGCTCCAGGCTCTGAGCCGGCAGTCAGCACAGAGCCCGACGCGGGGCTCGAACCCACAAACTGCGAGATCATGACCTAAGTGAAAGTCGGAAGATTAACCGACTAAGCCACCCAGGCGCCCCTACAGGGATTATTTTTAAACGTTCCTTCTGTTCCTTGTACTATCTCTGCTTCACCCAGGTTTGTTCTATTGTTCGTTTGTTTTGGTCTCTGCTTTCTTACAATATCTGATAATCCATGGCTGTCCATTCATATTCAAGAGTGAAGTATTAACTGGCACTAAATGCTCTGTGTGGGTAGCTAAAATTTGTGCAGTGACAGGTTTGGACACAGAGTTATCAACAAGATGACCTATTTGTGCATTTGAGCGCCTCCCAGATATTAGCTTGTGAAAGTGTTTTCCTTGAAGACAGCCCATCTCAAATCAGAATCCTCTGGTCTCCGGCTCAGGGTTGCCGACATTCTGGCAAACAAGCCGAGAAGGGAATCTCGTTGTTTGATACATAGACTTCCACCTAATCCCTCTCCTTTTAGTTGTGGCCTTCACCTCCTCTGTCCAGTGTGCTGGGGGACCCCAAGTCCAGGGTTCCTAGCTCATGCTCAGGTCGTCTGCCAGGGTGAGCCAGAGAGAGTCGTCTGGATGCACAGGGTGGGCTAAGGGACCCAGAGTTCAGAGGTTCCCCCACATAGGCTTTCCATCAGCCCTCCCCCATCCTTATCCTCAGGGGCTCCTAGTTACCCCAATTTCTGAAACTTCCCTGGGTTCTGTGATGAGGATCTACCAGCTCTGTGTTGGCTTCCATCTTTGCAGACTTATTGCTGTTCGTCCGTCTCCATTCCATCTTCCAAAGTGTTGACATCTCTTCATCCGCTGTCATATCCGCTCTCTTTTCTGTCCTTGATCACATATACCATTTTATCCCATTACTGTCCTATTGGTGGGATTTGGGGTGAGAAAGGAGATCAATGGATATGTTTATTGCTTCATATTTAACTGGCAGTCAGGGCTATACTTCATTCCATTCAGCCTTTGTCCACTGAGCACCTCCGTTGAGCCCTGCTCCTCTCAGTCATGGACAGTTGTAATCTTGGCCTGACTCCTCCTTTGTCAGTATACTGGAGTATACTGGAGGGCTTTCCAGCTCAAGAATAGGACTCTTCCCTCCTCTCTGCATCCAGAGTAAATCACATAGACCCCTCAAATGCAGAACTCAACACCCTATAGTTCAGTTCGGTTTTCACTTGTGAGTGTACTCAGCCAGCCTGTGGGCACCTCGGTAGCAGAACTGTGTGTTCTTATCCATACCCCCCACAGCTAGCACAGTGTGTCTTACACATAGAACATAGTCAATTCCTTTAATTCTTATTAAAGGAATAAATGAGGGGCGCCTGGCTGGCTCAGTTGGTTGAGAGTCTAAGTCTTGATTTTGGCTCAGGTCATGATCCCATGGTTCATGAGATCGAGTCCCGCATCGGGCTCCATGCTGTCAGTGTGGAGCCTGCTTGGGATCCTCTCTCTCTTCCTCTCTGTGTCCCTCCCCAGCTCGTATTCTCTCTCTCAAAGTAAATAAATAAACTTAAAAAAATAAAGGAATGAACAAAAGAATGAGTGATCCCCAAGCTTCTGGAGCACACGCAACAAAATGAATTTTGAATGAGCAGGTGTTTGGTGTCATCCTCACCACAGCCCCACGTGCAGATACTAGAGAGCAGTCACAGGGCGTGACATTGTTCTGGCCAGAAGAGGCCTCTTCACAGGTCATTTTATAGGAGGTCTCACTTTATAGGAGGAAACTGAGAGCTGGGATGGTTAAGAAACCCCCCACGTCACATGGGGAGTTGGGCAAAGTCTGGAATTTAACACAAGTCTGATGACTCTCAGTTGGGTGTTCATTCTGCATTGCCAGTTAGACTCTAAAGTGACTTTAGTTATCCAACAGCTCATAAGGAAGGGGAAGAAGAAAACCGGAGCATTTAACAACCAACTATGTCAGTAAAGGACTGTTTCCTAGGGTAAAATGCTTCTTCCCCAAGAGATAAATCTCTTAAATATGGAACATTAATTTTGTTGATGTTCTAAGGACGGAAAAGTATTGGAACAAAACTTTCCTTTGTGCCAACTTCCACTCTGCTGCTGGACCATGAAGACATGGGCTAGATGGGGTCTTAAGGGAATTTGAGATTCGGGGACAATGAGGGAACAGAGAGCTAGCAAGAACTCAGGGTATGTGCGTCAATACGAAGGTTCAGAAATCAAACGAGAGAGGGGCGCCTGGGTGGCTTAGTCGGTTAAGCGTCCGACTTTCGCTTAGGTCATGATCTCGCGTTTGTGGGTTCGAGCCCCGCGTCGGGCTCTGTGCTGACTGCCAGCTCGGAGCCTGGAGCCTGTTTCAGTCTGTGACTCCCTCTCTCACTGACCCTCCCCTGCTCACTCTGTCTCTCTCTCTCTCCTAGAAATAAATTTTAAAAAATTAAAAAAAAAAAAAAAGAAATCAAATGAGAGGACCAGTGAGCTGTGCGCCCAGAACAGAGATGAGGCATGAAGCATGGGCGGGGGGACTCCTTCCAAGGTGCCCTTCCTTGGGTCGGGGAACCCACAGGAAGGGATTCGAGCAGGAGTGAGGCAGTCAGAAGGGACAGAAACAGACACAGCCAGCTTAAAGCATATACTCAGCAGCGATAGCCAGAGTGCACACGGTGTGTACATTCTGTGTCCACAGATTTCACACCTTCTCGGTGGCTGCATTAAGTTTATGGTGTATTGGGGGAGGAACATTCCAAAGTAAGAAGAACAGGAAAGCTAGGAACCTGAGGGGCTTAGTCTTTGCAGAGGGTCTTATTGCCTCATAGATGTTGGTCACATGAAGTTATTCGAAGTGGAAGGTGAAGGGGGGAAGGAAGCCAGATAGAAAGGAATTACATCTGTAATTTGTTGACTCAAGGCTGTGATGCCATATGTACCATTTGGAGCATCAGAGAGTCAGTGGTGAGCAAAATAGATGTAATTCCTGCCTTAGACTTTGTAATCCAGTGGACTGGAGAAATGCTGGGGTTCCCAAGGAGCTTCTTGAAAGTAGGTGACTATGGTGGGCTTTGAGGTAATTACCTAGGCTAAAGAAATACGCAAGGCATCTGGTCATGCATGAAACAACGGCAGTCAGTAATGGAACAGGGAGCAGAGGAAATCTCCCTGAGCGACAGCTTCTGGGCCCCAGAGGTGTGCAGACCTTCTAGACTTCATGCCCAGGATGTGACTCTGTGGTGCAGATTCACCCCAAACCTGCCTGCCCACCCTCCCCTTTCAGATCACAGCCAGTGGGATGGATCCGAGCCGGTTCTGTGGGCAGCAGGGCTCCCCGCTGGGCAGCCCCCCTGGTCAGAGGGAGTTTGTGTCCCCTGGGACCCGATTGCGGCTGACTTTCCGAGCACCCGCCTCTTCTCAGGACAGGACCACCAGCCTCCACAGGGGCTTCCTGGCCTTCTACCAAGCTGTGGGTGAGTGTCCCCCCCAGGGGTGCAGCCTCTGCCCACAGCCATGGCCCCTGGTATCCTGAAGTGAGGGTGGAAACCTGAGTGACTGCTGAAGTGGGGAATCAGTGACCCCTCCCCACCCCAGCTGTACCCCAATTCAAGGGGCAGCCGCTGCTCAGTTCCAGCACTTCTTTCCATGCAGACCTCTAGGCCAAAGGCTTGCAGATCACCTCATCCTTCAAGAGAAGACAAAAATTCCAGATTTGTTTTTAATGTTTATTTTTTAATGAGTGAGACACAGAGCACCAGCAGGGGAGGGGCAGAGAGAGAAGGAGACACGGAATCTGAAGCAGGCTCCAGGCTCCAAGCTGTCAGTGTAGAGCCCGACGTGGGGCTCGAACTCATGAGCCATGAGATCATGACCTGAGCTGAAGTTGGACGCTTAACCAACTGAGCCACCCAGATGCCCCCAAAATTCCAGATTTTTAAGTGAAATTCTGGATTTTCAAATGGTAACTCAGATTTTGTGGAAAGATGATGCATGCACACAATGAATTTTTTAAATAACATAACATGGTAAATAAAAATAATATAATATGGTAATAATGTAAGAAGTAAGTCTTCCTCAGATCTCTGGCCCTTAGTCCCGGCTACCCTGTCCAGAAACAACCCTTTGTCCACTTCCCAGATATCCTTTCGAAGACATCTATGCCATTCAATTATACATATTCTTGCAGGGAAGGATTGCCTAATACAACGTCTTAAATCTAGTATTTATCACACAATAATATGTCTTAAAGATCATCCCGTGTACATGTGGTTAGCATTGCCTAATTCTTTTTAATGACCATTTGATTGATGCACCCAATGTATTTAATCAGCCCTCCACTGATACTTTGCTGCCACAAACATTGCTGCTAAGGGTACCCTTGTTTATACATCTTTGAGCACGTGTAAAAGGGTAAATTCTTAGAAGTGGACATGTTGGGTGAAAAAACATTTGCAATTTAAATCTTAGTATTGCTAGGGGCGCCTGGGTCACTCAGTCAGCTAAGCATCCAACTTCAGCTCAGGTCATGATCTCACAGCTCATGAGTTTGAGCCTCATGTCGGGCTCTACGCTGACAGCTTGGAGCCTGGAGCCTGCTTTGGATTCTGTGTCTCTCTCTTTCTCTGTCCTTCTCCCACTCATGCTCTGACTCTCTCTCTCACAAATAAATAAACACTAAAAATTTTTTTTAAATAAATCTTGGTATTGCTAAATTTCCCTCCAAAGAAGCCCTGCTAATATATACTGACCAGTGATGTCTGAAACTGCCTGTTTCTCTATACCTTGTTTACCATGGTTACTTTCAAATTTTTTATCTTTTTTTAATGTTTATTTATTTTTGAGAGAGATAGACGGAGCATGAGCAGGGGAGCAGGAGGGGCAGAGAGAGAGGGAGACATAGAATCGCAAGCAGACTCCAGGGTCCGAGCTGTCAGCAGGCAGAGCCCGACGCAGGGTTGAGATCATGACCTGAGCTTACGTCAGCCACCCAACCGATGGAGCCACACAGATGCCCCTATCATTTTTTACCATTAATAATCTGATCGGTGAAAAATAATTCAAATGTTCTAAAAAAAATTTTTTTTAGCGTTTATTTTCAAGAGAGAGAGGGGGAGATGGAATGCAAGCAGGGGAGGGGCAGAAGAAGAGAGAGAGGGAGACACAGAATCTGAAGCAGGCTCCAGGCTCTGAGCTGTCAGCACAGAAACCAACATGGGGCTCAAACTCAACGAACCACGAGATCATGACCTGAGCCGAAGTCGGACGCATAACCGACTGAGCCACCCAGGCGCCCCATTTCAAATGGTCTAAATAAAAGATTGTGCAAGTCAAACTAAATATGGCCGTGGGCCAGAATCGGGTTGCCAGTTCTAGGTCCTCATGGCAACTCTTTTCCTACAGACATGAACCACAGGTGGCCAGGTGGGGGTCCTGAGGCCATCAGCACAGCTGGAGACAGCGCCTCGGAGACTCAGAGCCACCGCCAGGAGCCCTACTATCAGGCAGTGCCACCAGGTTAGCCCCCACCTGCTGGGGAATCAGCTCCTACTGGCCTCACTCCCCCCAAGAGGCTGGAGGCCTTCTGGGCACCTGCCACCCACCTCCCAATTCTGAGCCCGTTCCTTTGCCTCCCTTCACTTCCCTCCTCAGGGATGCTCACCTGCAGAAGCCAGGGTCCCCAGAAGGAGACACAGGACGTGGACAATCTTCCTCGCTGTGAACCTGGTGAGTAGAGACCTGCCCATCCTGTGGCCACTTCCCAAAGAAGCCTCGCTGTGCACGGCGCCTGTGGGAGCAGAACACGGGGGTAGGAAGGGAGAGAAAAGGGCAGAAGGTGCAGAGGAAAAGGGAGAGGCAAGGGTCTCGTCCCTTATTCTTCAGGATCAAGAGATAACTGAGAAAGGAGGGGCACCTGGGGGACTCAGTCGGTTGGGCGTCCGACTTCAGCTCAGGTCATGATCTCATGGTTCGTGGGTTCGAGCCCCGCGTCGGGCTCTGTGCTGACAGCTCAGAGCCTGGAGCCTGCTTTGGATTCTGTGTCTCCCTCTCTCTCTGCCCCTCCCCTGCTCCCACTCTGACTCTGTCTCTCTTTCTCTCAAAAAGAAATAAAACATTAAAAACTTATCAACAACAACAAAAGAGATAACTGAGAAAGGAAAAGCATGAAGGAAGTTCATCAGACGGGACAACACAGGAGAAGAGGAGTCAAGAGAGTGGAAATAAGGGAAACCTCTCTCCGGATGGTCTGCTTTCAGCCTACATAGACAGGCTTTCTGTCCCCAAAGTAGCTCCCTACCTAGAAGACAACAGTGCCAGAAAGGTCACCATTTTTTTAAAAGACTTTTTATTAACATAAAATTTATGTACTGTAAAATTCACCATCTTAACCATTTTAAAATGTACAGTACAGTAATTTTTAATACGTTCACAAGGTCCTGACACCATAATCCCACTAATTCCAGAACTTTTCCATCCCCCCAAAAAGAAACCCCATACCTCCCTGTCCCCATCCCTTAGCAACCACTAATCTACTCTCTGTCTCTATGGATTTGCCTGTTCTGAACATTTTCTATAACAGGAGTCACACAGTATGTGGCCTTTTGTGTCTGGCTTCCTTTTTTTTTTTTTTTTTTAATGTTTATTTATGAGACAGAGACAGAGAGACAGAGCGCAAGCAGGGGAAGGGAAGAGAGAGGGAAACACAGAATTGGAAGCAGGCTCCAGGCTCTGAGCTGTCAGCACAGAGCCTGATGCAGGGCTCAAACCCACAAACCGTGAGATCATGACCTGAGCCGAAGTCAAATGCTTCACCTACTGAGCCACCCAGGTACCCCTGTGTCTGGCTTCTTTTAGTTAGCTTCATGTTTTCAAGGTTCATCCATGTTGTAGCAGGCATCGGGATTCCATTCCTTTCGGTGGAATGGGAGTCCGTTGTCGTATGAATATACCACCTTTTGTTCACCTGTGCATCAAATCAACGACATTCGGGCTGTTTCCACATTTTGCCTTTTACGGATAATGCTGCTATGAGCATTCGCATGCAGGTTTCTGAGTGAACATCTGTTTTCTGTTTCCTTGGGCATATCCCTGGGAGTGGAATTGCTAGGTCCCATCATACTTGTATGTTGTTGAGGACTTGCCAGACTGTTTTCTGTTGTGGCTGCATCGTTTTACATTCCCACCAGCAATATACAAGGGTTCAAGTTCACTGGTTTTTGAAACCCACTTTTTTGAGTCGTAGCATTGCCTTTCTCACCCAATCTGACTAAACTGGTCATCTTTCACTCCTGACCCTCAGAAAGTTCTTGGGCCAGCCTGATGCAGTGTTTTGGGGGTGGGTGGGAGGGCACATAATAGTGGAAGATGTTAAAAATGACGGAAGGGCCCAGAAAACAAAGGACACTTTGGACAGACTTTGCTTGCTGCATGATTTGGCTCAGGCTGGCTCCATCAAGAGTCTAAAGAAGTGGCTTTAAAATGGCTAAGGGTAGGGGGAACCTGGGTGGCTCAGTCGGTTAAGCATCCAACTTGGGCTCAGGTCATGATCTCATGGCTGGCGAGTTCAAGCCCCATGTCAGGCTCTGTGCTGACCATTTGGAGCCTGGAGACTCTTTCCCATTCTATGTCTTCCTTTCTCTCTGCCCCTCCCCCACTTGCACTCTGTCTCTCAAAAAGACTAATAAAACACACACAAAAGAAAAAAATTTAATAGAAAATAAAAATAAATAAATAAATAAATAAATGAATAAAATGGCTGAGGAATGGCTGAAACAGGTGAAGGGGGTCAAGAGCACATTTACCGTGATGCGTGCACTTACCATGATGCGCACACCTACCGTGACACGCACACTGACCGTCATGAGTGTAGACTTGTTGGATCACTATATTGTACACATGAAACTAATCACACTGGAATTAAAACTTTTAATCCCATTATTAAGGTAAAATAAATAAGCGTGATTTTATTTTAGAGAAAGACAATAGAGGAGAGGGGCAGAGGGGAGAGAGAATCCTAAGCAGGCCCCACACCAAGCGTGGAGCCCGACCCGGGGCTCAATCCCGGTGACTCTGGGATCATGACCTGAGCCCAAATCAAGAGTGAGAGGCTCGGCCAACGGAGCCATCCAGGCGCCCCAAGGGTGATTTTGTTTTAAATGTCTGTGGAGACAGGAGAGAGCACTTCACAGAAGCAGGCCTTTAACAAAGGCATCTGGAAGCAGCGGCTAATGTCACCTGTGCCTCTCTTCCCTCCCAGTCTGTGGCCAGCCGCTCACGCCCATCGCCCAGAACCAGGAGGCCCTCGGTTCCTCCAAAGCCAAGCCGGGCAACTTCCCCTGGCAAGCGCTCACCAGCATCCACGGCCGCGGAGGGGGGGCCCTGCTGGGCGACAGGTGGATCCTCACGGCCGCCCACACCGTCTATCCCAAGGACGCCGTCTTGCCCTGGAAGAAGCGGAGCGTGCGTGTGTTCCTGGGCCACACAAGCATAGACGAGATGCTGAGGCTGGGAAGCCACCCTGTGCGCCGCGTGGTCGTGCACCCCGACTACCGCCAGAACGAGCCCCACAGCTTCGATGGGGACATCGCTCTCCTGGAGCTCCACCACCGCGTCCCCCTCGGCCCCAACCTCCGCCCTGTCTGTCTGCCTGACAACGAGTCCCTCTACAGCAGCGGCGTGTTGGGCTACGTCAGTGGGTTCGGCGTGGACAGGGGCTGGTTGACCACCGAGCTGAAGTACTCCCGGCTGCCCGTCGCCCCGAGGGCGGCCTGCCAGGCCTGGCTGCGAGAGCAGCAGAGGTCCGAGGTGTTTTCTGAAAACATGTTCTGTGCTGGGGACAGGGCGAGGCAGCAGGGTGTCTGCCAGGGGGACAGTGGCGGTGCCTACGTGGTATGGGATGAGCGTGCCCATCACTGGGTGGCCACGGGCATCGTATCCTGGGGCGTCGGGTGTGGCGAGGGTTATGGCTTCTACACCAAAGTGCTCAACTACCTGGACTGGATCAAGGGAGTGATGGGGGGAAAGGACTGACCCTAGGGGCGCCTGAGCAGTGACGCTCAACTATGGAGGCCCCCCAAAAAAGCAGAAGGTTAGGAGCTCAGACTGGGCTCAGGGTTGGAGATGGGGGCAGGGAATCCCTATTCAAGGATCGCTGCCCTATCCCTCATGTGAGAGAACTCTTCCTTCCACCAGCGCCCCCCTCCTCCTCTTCTACCTTTTTTCTAGTTGGCCAGTTTGTGCTCCCCCCAGGGAAGTGCTGTACATCTCAGCCAGTTGCCCTTAAACTTCATCTTCTGGGTGCCTGGGTGGCTCAGTCATTAAGTATTTGACTTAGGCTTTGGTCATGATCTCACAATTCATGAGTTCGAGTCCCACATTGGTTGAGCTTGAGCCCCACTTCCTCCCTCCCTCTCTTTCTCTCTCTCTTTCTCTCTGTCTGCCCCTCCCGGGATTCTCTCTCTTTCTCTCTCTGCCCCCTCACGCACTTGAGCCCTCTCTCTCCCTCTCAAAAAATAAAATAAAATAGGGGCACCTTGGTGGCTCGGCGGGTTAAGTGTCCAACTTTGGCTCAGGGCATGATCTCATTGTTCATGAGTTCAAGCCCTGCATCGGGTTCTGTGCTGACAGCTCAGAGCCTGGAGCCTGCTTCAGATTCTGTATCTTCCTCTCTCTGCCCCTCATCTGCTCTCTCTCTCTCTCTCTCTCTCTCTCAAAAATAAATAAGAGCATTAAAATTTTTTTTTCAATAAATACATAATAAACTTCATCTTCTGCTGACATGGCTTCTTCTGTCCTCTCCTGGGATACTTCACCTTCTCATCCCCCTGTTCGAGTGGAATATGAGGAATGTGGTCTTAATTGCTTTCATTTCTGAAACGTTCTAAAGCCCCTTTCACTGCCCTTCCCACATTCAAAGTATCGGCTTCATCCCTCACCCTATATCCTAGCTGCAATCATCGTAGTGAAGAGTTCGTTTTATTTGACATCTTCTGCACACTAGGTGCTTCCCATCGGCTCCTCACACCAAGTTTGCAACGGATGTGTTATGATCCACATTTCACAAATGAGGAAACTGAAGCCCAGGGAGAGAAAGTGGCCTGCCCCAAACCCACAGCTCCTAGGGGACAGGAAAGGTCATGTGCTTTCTGGAACACCATACCCCTTGATTGTCCTCAAGACTCCCACACTTCCCCTTCCCAATCCCCACATCCCTTACAGGCCCCCCTGGGAATTCCCGCTTTGGGGGAGATGACATCACTCGGCTCACACTCTCCTGCAGGCACCAAGCTGAGCCCAGCACCAGGCTGGATGTTTCTGCAGACACCCTCCAGTTCCGTGGGCCCCCCCTGGTCTGGGGCCTTTAATTTGTAGTAAGGACTCACAGTGATTTACAGTGAAAGACACAAGTAAAATACAGTTGTTCAGATGGAAATAGGAAATAGGAAATTAATGCCATTAAACAGAAGAGAGCAAATTTGCTACCATTGAAGGTCAAGTTAGCTATAAGGTTAAAGGTTAAGTTGATCTTTGAAAAACAGCAGGATTCAAAGCTGTACATACATGTGCTTGCTTTGATTTTTTTAAACCTATGGTATAAAAGACTAGTGACAATAGCCTAAAATTAAAAAAAAAAAAAATACCCAAAAATACGAACAGAAGTTGTGGTAGGTGGTGTTATTTGGACTGTTTGGTTTTCCCCTATTCTTTTGTGTTTGCTAAACTTTGCTAAATTTTATTTAATGAGCATATCTTAGTTTTATTTTGCTTATTTTTATTATTGACAAAATGAGGGGCACCTGGATGGCTCAGGCAGTTGAGCATCCTACTTCGGCTCAGGTTGTGATCTCACAGTTCATGAGTTTGAGCCCCGCGTCAGGCTTGCCACTGTCAGTACAGAACCTCCCCCAGCTCCTCTGTCCCCTACCCTGTCTCTCCCCCACCCACGCTCTCTCAAAAATAAGAAAAAAAAAATTTAAGATTAAAAAACTGATGTTTCTCTCTGCCAAAGCAAAAATTATATACTTATATCTATATAGATCTGTCTATCTAGATACAGATATATCCATAGAAGGAAACTTACCATAACTTTAAGAGAGAAACTTCTTCCCCCAGATTCAAATCCTAAGAGGAATGAAAAATAAAATAGACAATGTCTTCAATACCAGTTTTTAAGCCAGTACAGAAGCAGTCTTCTTATGGCTGTTTCTTTCTACCCTTGGTGTAAGTCAAGGGTATACGACAAATGCGCAAGGAAAGTTTCCTTTCAGTGGCCGGGCAGCGGGGAGGGGAGGCAGGGGCTGAATGATGTGGCCCAGGTTTGTCGTATTCCAGGCCTGTCGTATGTATCAGGACAGAGCTCAGAGTCCCCGGGATGGATGGGAGAGCTTCAGCCAGGACCTGTCCTCTTCCATCACTGCTTCTTAACCCGTAACCTCTGCCTGCCCTGTGAACACAACACAACACAACGCACATGCACATACACTGTCAGAATGCTAATGTGCAATTTGCTCAACAAGATTCCTCGTCTTTCTTGTCTCCTGATCTGGTCCTTATCCTTCTCCTCTATTTTTTACCTTTGCTAACCTGACAAGGCCACGGTCATGTCCGGCATTGAGTTGTGGATCAGCCCCGCCCGCCGTCAGGTTCATTCCACAGCCCTGATGCATGGACCTGCCGGAGGAACCCTCCACACCTTGGTTGACCTTGCATCTTCCTGGTGCCTTCTCTCCAACTACATTCGGTGAGGACTTGGTCCCTGCCTAATGGGACACGGCTCCATCTCTGTGAGTCCTTGCTATCCATCGCCTGGGCAAGTGCCCAGCACATGAAACAGGTAGTCCGTACGTGGATGAATGAGTGGGTAGGTGGGTGGAGGGATGGGGGGATTAATCTCACTGGAGAAACAAGCAGGGTAGACTACAAAGGCCTGAGGACTCAGAAGTCTGCTCACCCATGCCTCCCTATAGCTTATGGTGCCACGGGGTATCTGACCGTGCAGCACTGAGAGAGAGAGAGGCTTCCACAGAGGGCAGACTTTTAACTTAGGAGACTGTGCCCTGGAGCACAGGAAGACAAGAGCCCCGTTGCCTCCCGGGGGCCTGGCTTTCTCTCAGAAAAGACCAAGTCATTGTTGGTCCACAGTCACACTGCTTAGCCCTAGGCAGCCATGATTCTCAGGGGCTCGGACACGACCAGATGCCCAGGAGAAGAGTGGTCTGTACCCCTGCCCAGCTTCCCTTGCCTCTCTACAAGCCAACTTCACTAGCAGGCCTGAGCTCATTGAAGCAGGAAGAAGCGTCTTAAAACAGCCCCTAATGGGGCGCCTGGGTGCCTCAGTCGGTTAAGCGTCTGACTTCGGCTCAGGCCACAGTTCGGGCTCTGTGCTGACAGCTGGCTCAGAACCTGGAGCCTGTCTTCGGATTCTTTATCTCTCTCTCTCTCTCTCTCTCTCTCTCTCTCTCTCTGACCCTCCCCTGCTCATGCTGTCTCTCTCTGACTCTCAAAAATGAATTAAAAAAAAAATAAAGAAAAAAAAACCCAGCCCCTAGTACCTCTGTAGGGTCATCCTGACACATCCTGTTCCGTGTTTACATGTCATTCAAGGATGAGGTAGGCAGGGGCCCCAGTGCAACCAAACTCCATTCTCTTCTGTCCCCTCCTGCAATGCCCTCTTCCACCTCATTGTTCTGGACATTAAAACCCTGGCCATTCCTGGACCAGGCCTGTTGGGTGACCAAGGGCAAGACGAACCGGATTAATGGAACAGGCCGATGCAGGGAAGAGTCTCCCTCACGATGTCCACTGCCTTTGCTGTAGGAACTTGTAAAGGCAACAGCAGTCCCTGAAGAAAGGGAACATTCAGACCAGATTTAGAAACCGAGAAGTCTGGGCTTCCAAACCAAAGGCTGTCCTCCGCTGGAGAAGCCCAGGCTCATCTCCCTAGCCCTTCCCCACGTGGGCCAGCAGGTGGCACCACCATCAGGGATTTCAAAACCAAAACTACACTAAACTGGAAACAGATTTTTTTTTTCATTTTGTTTATGCAAATAGTTCATTCGCTACAACATTTCTCCGGGAATGGTTCCCCCCCCTTCCCCTCCACCCTCATTCCCTCCCCCTTCTATCCTCTGCATGACCGCTGTCTCCCTCGTCACAGAGTGGATGAAGACGCTGTCAGGAGAGTCGAGATCCAAAAACAGGACTTGAGAAATGTGAGTAAGGCTTGATGGGGACCCAGGGAGGGAGGGAGGGAGAGGCCAGAAGAGAGAGTCCGGGGCAAACCTGCTCCCAGATTTATTCAGGGAGACAGGAACACCCTTCCCCTCCCCATATACCTTACCTGTTGCGGTACACATGCGCGTGCACACACAAACACATACGCTCCATCCCTCCTCCTGA
Source organism: Proteles cristata cristata (assembly GCA_017311185.1). Taxonomy (NCBI): domain Eukaryota; kingdom Metazoa; phylum Chordata; class Mammalia; order Carnivora; family Hyaenidae; genus Proteles; species Proteles cristata. The sequence continues at coordinate 1,987,528 of JAESUZ010000526.1, read as the reverse complement.
GGACAAAAGGAGACCTTAGACACATGAGGTGATGGCCACGTTCCCTTCTTCCCCCTAGCTCATAGCAGGGGAGCAGCAAGATAGGGAGACCCACTCTGCCCAGGAGGGGTACGCTCTGTGTGTGACTCCATATTCTCTAGGCCGTTTCTCCCAGAGGCCTTTGCTGGCCCTTGGGAGCCTTATTAAAGAACCATGACTGGAAACCCTCACCCTCAACTAACTGGTCCCAGGCCAGTCTTATTCCAGGAAGGGGAGGAAAGTGTGGCGGGAGGGCAGGGAGCATGATGAACCTTTGGACTGGACACTGCCCGGGGGAGGAATACCCAATGCAGCAGCTCAGAGACCAGCCTCTGCTCTTCACCCACCCCCACCAAGAACGTCTCTGTGAGGTCTAGAATGGCCAGAGCGGAAAATGCCGAGCTGTACGACCATCCCAACCTCCACCCCAGTCACTGTCGAAATGGCAAGGGTGCTGCACCCCTCCAGCCCTACAGACACCCACTTTCTTTTCGGCAGGTGGCTCTTATACCTCCTGGTGCCAATCCTGTTCTGCAGGCTGGGAGGCTCCATCCACATTTCTCAGAAGCTCTTTGGGGAGGTGACTTCTCCTCTGTACCCCAAGCCTTACCCCAACAACTTTGAGACAACCACTGTGATCACAGTGCCCACAGGATTCAGGGTGAAGCTCGTCTTTTGGCAGTTTGACCTGGAGCCTTCTGAAGGCTGTTTCTATGACTATGTCAAGGTAGGGGATCTGGTTTGGGAGGGCAGAGGGAGAGCTGGGTGTCTCTGGATACTGAGGACTTATGCTCTAACCACCCTGGATAGCATTCCCCAACTGTGGACAGACCCCCAGCCCTGCAAGAGCTGATGGCCAAGTGGAGTTCTGAGAGTCAGGGGACACCCTGGAAGGGGGGTTTGCTGGATTTGGAAGCCTTCGGTAAGCATTGAAGGGAGAAACACGGAGGAGGGAAGGTACAGGTCCCACCTCCAGGAAATTTACTGTCCACAGAAGTCAGAAAAACCAGCCGCATCTGCTGACTTGCTGGGAGTCCTTGGAAAAGAACTGTGCCTCAGTTTCCCTATTTCCATGTAGAATATCACCATGGCTGCCTGCCTAAACAGGAACATGGGGAAGAAAAATGTGTGTGGTGGTAGCTCAAGTATAGCCCTCAGCAAAGTCAATGGGCTCAGCCTCCTCACCTCTGAAACAACCAAGAGGACCTCATATCCAATAAAAATGAGATTCAAGGTTCAGGATCCAAGTAGAGCTTACACCCGCCTGATAAATAGCATTGCCAGGAGATCCTCTGGAGGCTGTGAGAGAATGACTGGAAAATGATACATCTTCCTAGCCCAGAGGACTTGAGAAGTTTGCAGGGCTGGGGGGAGGGATCTCCACGGTAGGGACAGAGAGGAATGGGGTGAGGGTAGGACATCTTCCACTTTTGAGGAGTTAAGGAACCTATGAAGAAAGAGATAAGGTGGGGGGGCGCCTGGGTGGCTCAGTTGGTTAAGCATCTGCCTCTTGATTTCAGCTGAGTCATGATCTCATGGGTTCGTGAGATTAAGCCCTGAGTCAAGCTCTGCACTGACAGCATGGAACCTGCTTGGAATTTTCTCTCCCTCTCTCTGCCCCTCCCCAACTCATGGGCGCTCTCTCTCTCTCTCTTGCTCTCTCTCTCTCTCTCTCTCTCAAAATAAATAGACTTAAACAATGTTTTTAACTGGAAAGAGATAAGGATGATGCTTGCCAATATGAAGGCTGGAGGGGCTCACTCTCAGCTGAGTCTATTAAGAGGCATGACTGGATGTGAATGGTTTGCATAAGGTGAAGTGGGATAACTAGAGAGAAAATAAAGCAGACCTGTCGGGCTCTAGGAATGAAGGAATGCTGAAGGCTTGGGTAGAGACAACCCGGATTTCAGTGGAAGACAAGCATGGAGGTGGTGGAAATGAAGAAAGGCCCGAAACATGCTGGGGGACATAGAACAAGGAAGGGATGATGTACCAGGCACAGGGGAGCATGCAAGGAGTTACCCATGGGGAGACTCAGATGCACCAGGAAAGTCCCTCCCAGGGCGGGGGGAAGTTACAACAGCCAGAGCCTGGCAGGTAGAAACCAGGTGCAGGCTCTTCCAGCAGTAGAGCACCACTCACTCTTTGGGACGAGAGGAGGACCTTCACCGACCTTCCTCCTGGGACGTGTCTCTTCAACAGCTCTTCTTCCCACCCCTTGTCCTTCCTCCACCAGATCTCTGCTGACAAGAAAACTCTGGGGAGGTTCTGTGGGCAACTAGGTTCTCCACTGGGCAACCCCCCAGAAGCGAAGGAATTTATGTCTGAAGGGAACAAGATGCTGCTGACGTTCCACACAGACTTCTCCAATGAGGAGAACGGCACCATTATGTTCTACAGGGGCTTCCTGGCCTACTACCAAGCTGTGGGTGAGTGGTCCCTGGGAGCCTTTTTCTCTGGCCTGCGCCATATGGAATAGGGACCAGAAAAGGGGAATCTTGAATCCAAAGGAGAAGGAAGCCTGTCCTTCCTTATTTTTCCCCTCAAGAGAGCTTTGTCCATTGGAGGCCTGCCAACCTGGGTTCTGTCACCATCGGGCAGTTTCTAGAAAGCATGAGAGAGGCCTGAAGGTCCAGGTGGCCGGGAGATGACTTTGTCTTTAGGCCTCTGGTAAGCGATCTCTCTGGGAGCAGAGCCATTACAGAAGTCCCCGGCAGGGATTTAACCCTTCCTTCTGGAATCTCTTCCAGACCTCGATGAATGTGCTTCCCAGCGCAACTCAGTGGAGGAGAATCTCCAGCCCCAGTGTCAGCACCTGTGTCATAACTACCCCGGTGGCTACTTCTGTTCCTGCCGTCCGGGCTACGAGCTTCAGAAGGATGGGCATTCCTGCCAGGGTGAGGTTGGAGCCCTGTGGGAGGGAGGCAGGGACTGAGCAAGGGCTTGCTGTCCCCGGTGACACCCGCCCGGCTCTGCTCTCACAGCTGAGTGCAGCAGTGAGCTGTACACAGAGCCATCGGGCTACATCTCTAGCCTGGAGTACCCCAAGCCCTACCCCCCTGACCTGCGCTGCAACTATAGCATCCGGGTGGAACGCGGCCTCACCCTCCATATCAAGTTCCTGGAGCCTTTCGAAATCGATGACCACCAGCAAGTACACTGCCCCTATGATCAGCTACAGGTACAGCCATCCTACTCCCTGAGAGACCCCCATCCTCTCCTTCCCCTCTCCACCTGGCACCCCTCATCCTCACTTCCCACTAGATCCTCCAGCCAACAGGGACAGGAATGACCAACATCACACAAGGGCTAAGCAAGTTCCCACACAACTGGATGTGGGTCCTGGGGAATCCCTTTTCCCATCCAGCTGAAAACAAACACAGAGAGTAGGCTTCCCACCACCACCACCATCCTGGCTCAGTGGGAAACTGTCTGAATTAGAGAGATGGCCCTCACCTCTTCCCCACCAGATCTATGCCAGTGGACGGAACATCGGTGAGTTCTGTGGGACTCAAAGACCCGCTGACTTTGACAGCAGCAGCAATGCGGTGGATCTGCTGTTCTTCACGGATGAGTCGGGGGACAGCCGAGGCTGGAAGCTGCATTATACCACTGAAAGTAAGGTTTCCTGGGGACCCCTCTCATTAGCCAGAAACGGGGCAGAATCAGATGGGTAGAAAGAAGGACAGTAGCTCTGAAATAAACATGTCCTCTGGTCTCCTCAACAGTCATCAAGTGCCCCCAGCCCAAGACCCTAGACAAGTTCACCATCATCCAGGACCTACAGCCTCAATACCAGTTCCGTGACTACTTCATTGTCACCTGCAAACAAGGCTACCAGCTTGTGGAGGTAAGAGCCCAAGGCTGAGGGAAGAGAGCTGGCCCAGCCTTCCAAGGGCAATTCAGATGGGTAGCCCAGCCCCACATGAGATTTAGGCTCAGCCCCAATTACACACACAGATGTCTGAGCTGGAAGGGTCACCTGGTCTACCAACCCTCAAACATGACTACACATTGGAAACACTTGGAATTTTACAGATACTGATGTCTGGGTCCCCTGTAAGAGATTGATTCCACTGGCCTGGAGATTGATGCCTCGGCCTGGCTCCTAGGGCATCAGGATTACTTGAAGCTAATATGCAGCCAAGTTTTTGAACTACTGACTTAGTGCACTAACTGTAGAATTAAGAACTGAAAAGGCAGGGTGGAGTACAATGAGTGACTCGCTCAACATCCCAGATTTTGTACAGCAGGGACTCCAGCCAAATCTCCTGCCTCTTGCCCCAGGACTTTGTAATGCATATTCTCAGCCTGGGCCCACCACCCTGTCCTCAGCTTTGCAGGCTCAGTAAAGAACATGGTTTTATCAGGTAATCTTACAAAAGCTGGTAAACTAAAATGCTATTTTGAAAGACATGAAAGTGGAGTGACCCCTGGGCAGGGACACAGGACTGGACATCCCATCTTCATTCAACAGATCCACTTGGAAGACCTAATCAGAATCAGAGAGAAGACCTTCGGTAGGTCCTTAAGCAGTAGTTAATTCATTCAACAAACATTTTCAATGTTTCCAGAGGGTCAGGCAGTGTTCTAGATGCAGGAGATCCATAAAAAGAAATACATATTCACAAGAGCCTTCACGCAGCCTATGAACGTTACATCAAGCTGAGCTAGCCAAATGAGTTGCTCTTTACCCTAAGGTATCTCCAGCTACATAATGAAGACTGGATATCCAGGACCCAAAAGACTAGAGACTCGCCTACTCTTTGCTCACGTTTGCAACCCTCCCTTCCTTATGCTGCCACTACCCTTACCTTGGCATTTGTCATTCACATCACAGAAGTTAAAGCAAGTCACACAGTTTGTCTCTCGTTATTTGCATTTCACTCAAACATCCTTGTTCTCATATACACTCTCTTGCAGTCTTTTCCAGGGCTAACTCTCTGGGATGGTTGTTGGCCTTAATAAAACTCATTCGTGTTGTCCAGTTACTTTTCATATAGAGGGTGCCCTTTACTTGCTTTGTCCCTGCTATCTACTCAACTACAATAGCACTTAGCACACATCAGTATCTCAAGCAACCCAGAAAGTGGCTGGGCCCTTGCCCTTCAGAAAACTGTGGTCTAGGAGAAATGAAGTGATGCAAGCCTAGACCAGCAAGTATTCCAAAGGAAGACAAATATGGTTCTGTATCGGGGCACCGTGTTTTGCTTCAATGCAGAAAACACACAACCCGGCTTATTCTGTCTTTAATTTCAAATTGTGGGGTTCAACTGGACCTTAGTGGAAACAGACAAGGGTCTAGAGAGAGGATGATTCCACCTGATGATGAGCCCTTGCTCTGACTTTCTGCTGTGTGACTCAGCGCTCCCATCTGTAGCCCTGGTCTGAGAAGAACAAAGGAGCCACACCCTCAGGGGTGCTGAGGTCTGAGAGCTTGAGAGATGTTCTTGCATTCCCTGCTGCTCTGGTGTGGGAGAGGCAGGAAAGGAACCGCAGTGCCTTCTGGTACTAATGACACCTATACCTCTCTCTACCTCCTCTCACACAGGGAGACCAGGTGCTGCACTCCTTCACAGCTGTCTGTCAGGATGATGGCACCTGGCATCGTGCCATGCCCAGATGCAAGAGTAAGTCACAACTCAGGGGAGCATCTGACCCTGCTCCTGCCCCTCCCCTCCCCCCACTCCAGCCATGGGTACCTGGGATGTAAAAGAAAGGAGCTGGACTAAGCCTCTCCCCAAAAGACTGTCCCCCTCAGTTGTCCTTTGAAGCCTTTGGCCCTTGTCAGAAACCAGTCGGCCCTCATCTCAGCTGTATTGAAGGGCTGAGATTCTGGGGTCTACCCAAAACTGAATTTCACTCCATCTAGTTCCCGTCCATCATGAGTGCTCCCCACTGACTGTATTTCCCTAAGGTTCCAGCTTGTTCCGTGGGCAGACAACTCATTTTCTCCCCACTTAAGTTCCAGTACATTCTCAGCTCTCATACGGCCCTCTGTTCTCTCCAAGTCAAGGACTGTGGACAGCCCCGAAGCCTGACTAATGGGGACTTCAATTACACCACCACAAAGGGGGTGAACACCTACCAGGCCCATATACAGTACTACTGCCGGGAGCCATATTACAAGATGCAGACCAGAGGTGACATCAGCGAAACTGAGAGAGGTAGGGAGCCATGCAAATGGCGGCCTTCTCCCTTCCATCTTCTCAGCACGCCTTCTGAGATTTCTTCCAACGTAACCCCTAGGGAATATACGTATATTAAGGTATCTTCCCCAGACACAGGCTTCAGGGGCCTAAAGTCCAGTGCCAAGAGGCATCTAGTAGGGTTGAATAAGGAGGCACCTGAGCTGATACAAAGAAAATCTTAAATCTCACCAATAGGCAGCTCCTTTTCACCATGACCATTCCCATTCCCATCCCCACAAGCAGCAGCAGCATCCCGATCTCCATCACCATCATTTCCACCACCTCCATCACCACCACCACCACCACCACCACCACCACCACCACACCACCACCTACAACTATATCAGTGGGACTTTCCCCAGCATTCTCCCCACATAAGCCCCTCAGGCTACTATGTTGTGACCTTTTTTGCATTTAGATTTACTAAATGACTCTCAAACTCATCTTCAAAATTTTTCTTTAAAATAAACCAGGGGTGCCTGGATAGCTCAGTCAATTAAGCATCCGACTTCAGCTCAGGTCATGATCTTCCAGTTTGTGAGTTCGAGCCCCGTGTCAGGCTCTGTGCTGACAGCTTGAACTTGGAGCCTGGAGCCTGCTTGGATTCTGTGTCTCCCTTTCTCTCTGCCCTTCCCCTGCTCATGCTCTCATGCTCCATCTCTCTCTCTCTCTCTTAAAAATGAGTAACCATGAAAATAAATAGTAAAATTAAAATAAAATAATAAAATAAAATAAAATAAATCACACCCTAAGAGCACCTGGGTGGCTCAGTCACTTAAGCGTCTGACTCTTGATTTCAGCTCAGGTCATGATCTCACAGTTTGTGAGTTCAAGTCCCACATTGGGCTCTGCACTGTCGGCACGGAGCCTGCTAGGGATTCTCTCTCCCCCTCTCCTCTCTCTCTGTTCCTCCCTCACTCATTCTCTCTTTTTCTCTCAAAATAAATAATTTTTTTAAATAAAATAAATCACATGCTTTGTAGGTTAGGAACATCCAAAAAAGAAAAAAAATCTTATATTAAAAAAAATTATATTGTAGTATTAAACAGCTGAGCTTTGAAGTCAGACGATGCTTCGTTTGCATCTTGGTTCTGAAACTTAGAAATTATGTGACCTTGCGCAAATTATTTAAGCTCAGTTCCCTTGTCCAAAACATGAGGATAATAATGCCGAGAAAGTGCTTAGCAACAGGCATGGTGCTATCAGCAATCAGAAAATGTAGCCCCCGTTACTATCTACAAACCCACTTCCAAGAGGCAATCACTGATAAGATGTTCATGTGTCCCTTCTGGTTTTTATGTCTGCTTTCACACATAGGGGTCACACCAAACAGAGTTAACGTTCTGATTTTTTTCACTGAACGTGAAAACAAAAAATACACGTAGGGAGCCTCTGGACACTTGTGAGATTCCCTCCTTACTTGTTTGAACCTTGCCTTTGATCCTTGTCCATGTTGGTTCCCGATCTCCCCTCTCCCCATCCAGCACACACCCTGTGCTAGCACTGGCCTCAGGGACCTGCTTCGCCTGCCCCCCCACCCACCCCCACCCCCCGTCCCCCAGCCTGCTCACAGCCCCCTCTTTCCGCTAGGGGCCTATACCTGCACGGCTGAGGGCATTTGGAAGAACGAAAAGGAAGGACAGAAGATTCCTCGGTGTTTGCCAGGTGAGTGGACGCCCTCGGGGGCCACACCTGTGTCTTGGGCAGCCCTGTGGGTCCTCAGGAAGAGCCTGCACAGAGCATGGCGACTAAGTGAATGCAGAGACACTCCAGCTTGAGGTCAAAACTAGACAAGAGGGGGACAGGGGGAAAGGGAAGGGAACGGCCAGGGAGGAAGGGACAGAGGAACCCAGAGAACTGTACTGGGTCCTGACATTCCCGCTCTTTCACTGAGCAGATGGGGAATCGGGGCGTAAAGAGAGCAAGGAATCCACCACCACCACCACCACCACCACCCCCCCAGCCCTGGGAAGAATAAACCAGAGCAAGGAGCAGAGGCTGACCAAGGCCAAAGACGGGGGTATGGGAATGGGAGGAGAAGGAGGAAAGGGCCCAGAGCCAGAGAGAAAGGCGGGGGGGCGGGCCTGGGCCTCCTTGAACTTGCCTTCCCTGTCTCTCGGCTCCAGTGTGTGGGAAGCCCGTCAACCCCGTGGAACAGAAGCAGCGCATCATCGGCGGGCAGAAGGCCAAGCTGGGCAACTTCCCCTGGCAGGCCTACACCAACATCTATGGGCCCGGGGGCGGGGCCCTGCTGGGCGACCGCTGGATCCTCACGGCCGCGCACACCCTCTACCCCAAGGACTACAACGGGGAGCAGAACGCCACCCGGGACGTGTTCCTGGGCCACGTGAACGTGGAGGAGATCACCAAACTCGCGAACCACCCGGTGCGCAGGGTCAGCATCCACCCGGACTACCGCCAGGACGAGTCTAACAACTTCGAGGCGGACATCGCTCTCTTGGAGCTGGAAAACAGCGTCACCCTGGGCCCCAACCTCCTCCCCATCTGCCTCCCGGACAACGAGACCTTCTATGACAGGGGCCTCATGGGCTACGTCAGTGGCTTTGGGATAATGGAGGAGCGGCTCTCTTACGACCTCAAGTTCATCCGTCTGCCCGTAGGGAGGCGAGAGGCGTGCGAGAACTGGCTTCGGAAAAAAAATAGGAACGACGTGTTTTCTCCGAACATGTTCTGTGCCGGGGACCCGTCTCTAAAGCAGGATGCCTGCCAGGGCGACAGCGGGGGCGTCTTTGCGGTGAAGGACGAGGACAACGACCGCTGGGTGGCCACGGGCATCGTATCCTGGGGCATCGGCTGCGGCAGGGGCTATGGCTTCTACACCAAATTACTCAACTATGTGGACTGGATCAAGAAGGAGATGGAGGAGGGGGAGGGCTGAAGCCACAATTCACTTCGTCAAAATCCAGAGAGCAGTGCGTTCAAAAATAAAAATGATCTGACCCCTTATTGATAACCACTAAGAATCCATATTAAAATCACTGATGCAGAAAGCCACTGTGTGAAATAAATGCTCTTTTCTATAATCCCCTCCCTGTTCTTCCCCCGAAACAACCCAACGGTCCCCTTTATGTCCCTCCAAGGATTGAAGAAGATGTATTCCACAGTCTCTAGTTATCAGTGTCCTCTTCCGTTTTTAATACCATTGGGCAATTGAAACTCTTTCCAAATAAAATTTTACAAGACATGCCAGTGTGCAGAATGAGTTGAAAGATTTAATAAGCTCGTGTTTAAAATACTTACTTAGAGGCACCTGGGTGGCTCAATCGGTTAAGTGACCGACTTCAGCTCAGGTCATGATCTTGCAATCTGTGAGTTCGAGCCCCACGTCAGGCACTGTGCTGCCAGCTCAGAGCCTGGCACCTGCTTTGGATTCTGTGTCTCCTTCTCGCCCTCTGCCCCTTCCCCGCTCATGCTCTGTCTGTCTCTCAAAAATAAAGAAACATTTAAAAAATTTTTAATAAAAATAAAATAAGAAGGCAATGAGAATCAAAAATATTTATGCACACGTTTACAACTAAGGTTGTAGATAACAATTTATTTCTAATTTTGTTTTGATTATATACTAAGAAGAAAATCCTGACTTCCTCACACTTGTAGTTGCTTGTTTTAAAAGCTCACTTTCCAGGGTGCCTGGGTGGCACCATCAGTTGAATCAGATTCTTAATTTCAGCTCAGGCCATGATCCCAGGATTGTGGGATTGAGCCCCATCTCAAGCCCTGAATCAGGCTCCGTATGGAAGTAGAACTTGGAACTTGCTTAGGCTTCTCTCCCTCTCTCCTTCTGACCCTCTCCCTTCCTCAGGTGCTTTTTTTCATTCTCTCTCTCAAATAAAAAAATAAAAATTAACAAATAATAAAATAAACATTCTTTAAAAAGTAAATTAAAAAATCAGTTAATAAAAGCCCACTTTATTATTTCTAAATATATTTTTAAATTTATTTATTTTTAATTTTTTTAATGTTTATTTATTTTGAGAGAGGGAGAGAGAGACAGAGCATAAGCAGGAGAGGAGCAGAGAGGGAGGGAGACACAGAATCTGAAGCAGGATCCAGGCTCCGAGCTGTCACCCCAGAGCCTGACACAGGTTCAAACCCAGAGACCATGAGACCATGACCTTAGCTGTGCTGGATGCTTCACCGAGTGAGCCACCCAGGTGCCTCTGCTTGTTTTTTTAAAGATTTTACTTTTACGTAATCTCTGCACATGATGTAGAGCTCAAATTCACAACTCTGAGATCAAGAATCACATGCTCCACTGACGAAGCCAGTCAGACACCCCTCTAAGTATCTCTTAAGGAAGGAGTGACATGAGGGCCCCCTGGGTGGCTAAGGGTCCCACTTCAGCTCAGGTCATGACCCCACAGTTCGTGAGTTCGAGCCCCGCATCGGGCTCTGTGCTGACAGTTCAGAGCCTGAGCCTGCTTCAGATTCTGTGTCTCCCTCTGCCTCTGCCCCTCTACTGCTCACTCGCTCTCTCTCTTTCTCAAAAATAAATAAACACTGGGGTGCCTGGGTGGCTCAGTTGGTTAAATGTCCAACTTCGGCTCAGGTCATGATCTCACAGCTTTTGTGCTGTGTCAGCTGTGCTGACAGCTCAGAGCCTGGAGCCGGTTTGGATTCTGTGTCTCCATCTCTCTGTCTCTGTCTCTGTCTCTGTCTCTCTCTCTCTCAAATATAGATAATCATTTAAAAATGTTTTAAATAAGGGGCGCCTGGGTGGCTTAGTCGGTTAAGCGTCCGACTTTCACTTAGATCATGATCTCGCGGTTCGTGGTTCGAGCCCCGCGTCGGGCTCTGTGCTGACTGCCAGCTCAGAGCCTGGAGCCTGTTTCAGTCTGTGACTCCCTCTCTCTCTGACCCTCCCCTGCTCACACTGTCTCTCTCTCTCTCCTAAAAATAAATAAAACATTAAAAAAAATGTTTTAAATAAGCATTAAAAAGAATTTTAAAGGAGTGTTACGAAATGTTTCTTTCCAAGTTGAAAGATTAACAATATATTTAGGGGCGCCTGGGTGGCTCAGTCGGTTGAGCCTCCAACTTCTCAGGGCATGATCTCACAGGCTTGTGGCTTCCAGCCCCACGTCTGGCTCTGTGCTGACAGCTCAGAGCCTAGAGCCTGCTTCACATTCTGTGTCTGCCTCTCTCTCTGCCCCTCCCCTGCACATACTCTGTGTCTCTCAAAAATAGAATAGAAACATTAAAAACAAATTTAAAAAACAAACATTATTTTTAGATAACTTATATTACTTAAGACACATTTAAAGGTCAGAGAAGACCCTGAAACTGAACATAAGCATTGTAAGTGTTTATAATACAATATTATCGGGATGTTATTGCACAACTGACTCTTCTGGGCTTGTTTGAACAGCTTGGCATGAACTGACACACACAGGCCTGAATTTGAAGAAACCAGTGCAGAGTTAAAACCTTCCCAAGTAATGAGAAGTTTTAAGTCCAGATGAAAGTCCACGATCCCTTATCTGACACCCTCAGGGCCAACTGCCTTTCAATATTCCAGATTTCACAGATTTCAGAAATGTCACAGATGGTCTGTTATGTGACGTCCCCAGCAGGGTCTAGGGCAGCACTCTGCAACAAAAAATGGAGCTACTTCTTCTGAAAATGCATTTGAATATTGTCAACATATGAGCTAAGCAAAAACTTTAAATAGCCGCCCATCAGGTCAGGTTTTGCCACTAAATAATCTTGGGGCCAAACTATTTAAACACTTTCAGGTTTTAAGAGCACGTTAGGGGGGCGCCCGGGTGGCTTAGTCGGTTAAGCGTCCAACTTTCGCTCAGGTCATGATCTCGCGGTTCGTGGGTTCGAGCCCTGCGTCGGGCTCTGTGCTGACTGCCAGCTCAGAGCCTGGAGCCTGTTTCAGTCTGTGACTTCTCTCTCTCTGACCCTCCCCTGCTCATGCTGTCTCTCTCTCTCCTAGAAATAAATAAAAACATTTAAAAATTAAAAAAAAAAAAAAGAGCACGTTAGAGGGGCCCTTGGGTGGCTCATTGGGTAAAGTACCTGACTTCAGCTCAGGTCATGATCTCATAGTTCATGAGTTTGAGCCCTGTGTTGGGCTCAGCTGACAGCTCAGAACCTGGTGTCTGCTTTGGATTCTCTTTCTCTCTACCCCTCCCCAGGTTGCACGCGCTCGCTCTCTCTCACACAAAAATATACATAAACATTTAAAAAATATATTTTTTTAAAAAAAGAGCACTTTAGATGTCAGGATTGTGGACTTTTCTCACAGTCTACACAAGTGCGTTCACCAGTGGTGTGCAGTGTGTGTGAGGAGCACATGTTAATTGCAGCCACTTAGTATTTTTCAGAAGTCAAGTGCCTGCAGGATTCCAATGGAGTTGGGAGTGGAGTGGGTGGAGGAGGCGGAGGTAGTAAGAACAAAAACCTGAAACAAAAACGAAAACATCGAGCTATATCATTTCTAAGGTTCCTGGCAAATTTGAGATTCTGAGTCCTTTGTCCTTTTTTTCATCATCAGAGGCAATCCTAGCAGAGTCCGGTGACTGTTCTGACCTTCCTGGTTCCACTCCCCTCCTCCAAAGTCATGTGCAGCTTATCCTTCAGGTGTATGGAGTTAAAAAAAAAAAAAAAAAACACAAGAACAAAAAAACGGATGAAAGCAATGTTCTATAAATACACATCAGAAAATATGAATTAAGATTAAGCTTTGAGGCTTAAGATAACTCATAAAAAGGAAAATACTTAAGACACCATTTTTTAAATGTTTACTTTTTTATTTATTTTGAGAGAGAGGGACAAAGGGCAAACCCGACGGGGGGGAGGGGCAGAGAGAGAGGGAGAGAGAATCCCAAGCAGGTTCTGCACTGTCAGCACAGAGCCCAGAATAGGGCTTGATCCCCCAAACTGTGAGATCACGAGCTGAGCCTAAATCAAGAGTCAGACGCTTAACTGACTGAGCCACCCAGACGTCCCAACCCACCATATTTTTAGCTATAAGATTTTAAGAGATAATATACTGTGTCGGTGAAGATGTAGGGATAACAGTGTCTCATGCATTGCTTGTTGGAATGTGAACTGGTCCATACCCTGTAAGGAACAATTTGGCAACATGCTACCAAAATCACAAGTGCACATGCCTTTGATCCAGCAATTCTACTTCTAGGAATTTTTCCTGCAGATAGTCTCACATGTGAGATAAATTACATATATAGAAGGTTAGTCATTGCAGTGCTGTTTATGACAGCAAAGTATTAGAATCCTGAATTCTGAGAGGTCTGGCTGCAAATTTCCAAGCATAGCATGAAATACAAATTCCAAATAATGAAATACAATGTAGCCATTCAATCTCCAAGATAGATAAATGGAAAAAGTAAAAAGCAAGACAGTGTGTATAAAATATTACTATTTGTACAAAAAAGAGGAGTGGGTATATATCGCTTTTATAGCTATAAAATATTGCTGGAAAGATATGCAAGAAACAATGATGATCTCATGGAGAGAACAAGAGTAAAAAGAAAAGTTTTCACTGTGTACTTTGATCTCTCCAATTTTGAGCCACGTAGATGCTTTATCTAGTCAAAAAGTAAAGAGATGGAGCTGTGTTAAAATATTTTTTAATTTAAAAAAAACTTTTAAAGGGGTAACCTCAGGGTGCCTGGATGGCTCAATCAGTTAAGTGTCCAACTCTTGATCTCAGCTCAAGTCTTAATCTCAGGGTTGTGAGTTCGAGCCTCGAGTTGGGCTCCAGGCTGGGCGTGGAGCCTACTTTAAAAAAGGAGGGGGGTAACCTCATTGAGAAGGTGGACATTTGGCAAAGATCGAAGGAAATTAGATATTCAAAGATCTAGGGAAAGGGCATTCCAGGAAGAGGAAACAGCCAGTGCAAAGGTTCTGAGACAAGAACATGCTTGGTCCGTTAGAGAACTGCAGAGGCAGCCAATGCAAAGTAATAAGAACTTACATTTTCAAAGGCTCACTCTGGCCACTGAATTGAGATCAGATTATATAGGTGGAAAAGAGCATAAAGGGAACCAATTAGGAAGCAATTATGGTAATCCAGGCAAGAAATGAAGGTAGCTCAGACCAAGTGCTAGCAGTGGAGGTGATTTAGAGTCATCATATTATTGGGGCACCTGGGTAGCTCAGTGGGTTGAGCATTTGACCATGGCTCAGGTCATGATCTCACAGTTCCTGAGTTCAAGCCCAGCATTGGGCTCTGTGCTGACAGCTCAGAGCCTGAAGCCTGCCTCAGATACTGTTTCCCTCCTCCGCTCATGCTCTGTCTGTCTATCTCTCTCTCTGTCAAAAATAGATGAACATTAACAAAATAATAAATAAATAGAGTCATCATATTATGTATCAAATTTGCAGGAGGAGCCAGAAGATTTCCTGATGGAGTAAATATTGGGGAAAGCTGGATGAAGAAAAGAAAGAAGTCAAATAGTTGCAGATTACAAGAGCAGGTCTGATGAAAAACATGAGGAGATCCGTCTTGCACTTGTTGAGATTCAGATCCTATTAGATTAGGGTCAAGATGGAGTAACGGGGATTAGATTTACCCTCCGTCCTGAAACAAACAGCAAAAAACCATCAAATATCTGACACACTAGTTCTCCACACATTAAACTTCAAGTAACAAAAGACAACGATCCCTGAAAGACTGAGCTCTACCATTGCCCCAGCTCACCGCCTGGAAAGAGTTTCCAAGCTGAGGTGCTAGAAGGAGAAATCCAGGTAGCGCTTAGTTGACTCCCTGAGTTGAGCCAAAAGTGAAGAGAGGCCAAGACCACTCAAGTTCACAGAACTGAGGATGGGAAAGGAGAAAGCCATAAAAGCAGAATGCCAGAGATGTGTGGAAGGTCCCTACCGGTATTCACCCATAAGTAAGGAAATTACTCAAGGATGGAGAAAAAAAATCTCTACGACACAATTGGATGGAAGAGTATCAGGCCATCAGCAGGGCTGGGAACAGTGCAGGATGCTACCAGCCAGACTAAATGTGTAGGGAATGTGAAAGGGTTTTGCCTCAGTGGTAGGGAACAATTAGCCCTAAACACTGCTCCTGTCCTACCTAACAAATGTTAAAAACAAGACTCAAAAGGATCAAACTGTTTCCAAGTAACTTAACCAAGTCCCAGAACAAAGCTCCAGAATATTTATAGAATTACAAAAATATCCAGCACCCAACAAGATAAAATTCACAAAGTCTGGCAACCAATCAAAGAATAGGAGGCCCACAAAGAAGCAGGAAAGTATAATCTGTAATGAGAAGAAAAATCCATCAAAACCAAGCAAAAACTGACAGCTGTAAGAATTAGCAGACCGGGTCAGGCAGAGAAGGACAAACCATATGTTTGCACATATAGGAGGATTAGGAGGAACTTAACGGAGGACCATGGGGGAGAAGAAGGGGGGAAATGGTGGGGGAGAGGGAGGGAGGCAAACCATGAGAGACTCTTGAATGCTGACAAAAACTGAAGACTGATGGATGTGGGGGGAGGGGGAGATGGGCATGGAGGAGGGCACTTGTGGGGATGAGCACTGGGTGTTATATGGAAACCAACTTGACAATAACTATTTGTTAAAAAAAAAAAAAAAAAGAATTAGCAGACCGGGACCTTAAAACAATTGCTATAACTTCATCCTCTGTATTCAGAAAGTTAAATAAATGTCTGTCAGACACCCAACAAGACATGCTGAATATGCTGTCTGATGTATAAATTTAGAGTTGAGGGAACAGCTCTAAACTAAAAATGTAAAGTTTGGCGTTACTGAGAGGTATACAGATGGGTATTGAAAGCCACAGGGTTGAATGAAGCCACCAAGGAAGTGAAAATACAGAAGAGAGAAGAATCAGTGCTTATGCCCTGAGACCTGTCATTATAAAAAGTCTGGGATAACGGGAAAAGTCAGCAAAGGAGGCTGAGAAGTCGTGAGCCTCAGAAGTTCTGTTACAGATTAAATGTGAATCTCAAAATACATATGGTGAAGCGCTACTCCCGATATGATGGTATTCGGAGGTGGGGCCCTTCGGAGGTAATTAGGTTTAGATGAGGTCCTGACTGTAGGAAAAGAAGAGGAAGATCTCCACACATAGGCACCAAGAAAAGGCCATGTGAGCACACAGTGCGTCTAGAAGCCAGAAGGAGGGACCTCACCCAAAGGGAATCTGCCACCACCTCGATCTTGGACTCCCCAGCTTCAAGAACCATGAGATATAAATGCCTGTTGTTTAAGGCACCCAGTCTGTAATATTTCATCATGGCAGCCTGAGCGGACCAAGATAGATAGTGACCACTGAAGTAGGAGGAAAACTGTAGAATGCAGAAGTTTGAACCCAAGGAAAGAAAGTGCATCCAGGCAAAGGAGTGATCAGTTGATTGACTTAGCAAATGTCACTTCCGGGTCAAGATGAAGACTGCGGATCGATCCTGGGATAGAGCAACGCCAAGGTCACTGGAGAGCCGGCAAAGCACAGTTTGGGGGAATGATGTAGGGTGGGGTGGAAAGTCAGACTGGAGTTGGAAAGAGAGTGGAAGAGGAGGAACTGGAGACTAAGAGTATAATCGATTGTTTTAAGAAATTTGCTGCAAAAGGGAACAAAGAAACAGAGCAAGCTATTGGAAGAACTGGAGTAAGAGAAGGGCATTTTTTTTTAAATTAGAGAAATAACAGCATATCTCTATGTTGATGGGAATTACATAATAGAGAGGGAAAATGATAGTGATCAGTGGAGGTAGGGGAGAGATAGAGCCCAGTTGGAAACATGAATATGTTATGTACGCTAACAGACAGGCAAGCAGAGTATAAGATGCTGGTATTTCAGTAGGTGTGATGACAGAAATGTGTAGTTCTTCTCTAATTCTTTGTTTGTCTTTGTGAAGTAGAAAACAAGGTCACCAGCTGAGAGTGTGGATGGAGGACTTGGGGGTTTGAGGAGAGAAAAGACGGAATGAAAAGTCATCAAGGAGAGTAGGAGAGAGAATGGATTAGAGAATTTTGATTGCCAGGGAGCATCCAGAGTCCACTTGAGATGCCATGGTCATGAATTTAAGTGAGATGGCTGTTCTCACTTTTGTGAGACCATCATGAGTTAGGTTGTATGTCTTCTGGCAGCCACTCTCAGCTGCACCAACACAAGGCATAGAGGAGGCGGGTTCCATTTTGCCAAGTAAATATATTGAAACCATAGAAGGGCACAGGAGTCCAAGTTGTATGCAAAAGAGTTATTATATTGAACTTAAGCTGGGTAAAGAGGAGACCAAGTATAGAGCGCGTAATCGACAGTAAATAGTAAGTAGGACTGATGTATTAATGTTTCTGGTATCATAGGATATAGGAAGTACAGACCCATAGGAATTGGCCTGGAAAAATAGGAGGTGGTGGCAAAAGAAGGGATGTGTGAAGTTGGAATATTTGCAGTTATTGGTAATGAAAAAGTCTATGTAGGTATGACCATGGGAGTGTGTGGCTGAGATAAAGTGGGAGATAAAGGTGTCAGAGAAGAAGATTTGTGAAACTATAAGGCTAAAGCTTTAGAAGGGTTGCCTATCTGTACACTGAAATTGCAAAAGACTGTGACAAGGAATAGTGTTAGGATGACAACGAGTCAGGGACCAAGGTCACTGAAACCTGAGGGGAATGACCCAGATTCCAGGAGATGACCACAATCATGTATAGGTGCAGGTGTATAGCCTGATAATACGACATCAGCTTCAAAACTAAGAGGCCAGGGAAAGAAGAGAATAGTCTGGACATGGTAAGGAGGCTCAAAGAAGGCGGTCACACAATGCCAGCCCCTATATGGAATGGAAGCTGGGGGAGAAAAAAGTCACCAACTGGATAAGGTGCAAGAGGCACAGTAGTTCAGGGACTTCACTCTTGTGTCAAGAGGGCTGGCCTCTTTCCACCCAGGGTAACTTGGCAAGTTGCTTAACCTCTCTGAGCCTCAGTTTTTCTAATAGTATCTCATATCAATTTTATACAATAGTATCTCATGCAGATATTGAAGAGTTAAATGAGCAAATACATGTAACAGGCCTAACACAGTGTCGGCCATATGGTAGGCTGTACTGGGAAGATGTCCTTCTAGTACATTGCTGCTTTCCCTTCCACAAGCAGAGGGCAAGGTCTTTCTTTGTGACTGTGATCTTAGACTCATGCTTTTTACCCCTTTCCCTTCTCAACACAACTTTCACCAAGTCTGATGTAATGCAATAAAACTTACTACCATTAAAGGTACAGAAACAAGGATGTGGTATGATTCTCAGGGTCCTGGGAAAATTTTAAGCCCCCCAACATCAAGTAATGCCTCCCATTTCTGACAGATGATTGAAATGTCATTAACATCCTTTAACCCTTTAGATACAGGTCAACCCGATGAGCTGATTTATATCTATCAGCACTGAAGGAAGGTAGTAAGGACAGCACAGGATGACCGAAGGGGAACAACCAACCAAGGACCAGGAAAGGAGGTTGGAAAGCGCTCAGAGCCACCCACGACAAACTAACACAATTTCAAAATTGTTTTTAATTTTTTTCATTTTATTTATTTTGGGGAGAGAGACAGAAAAAGTGAGTAGGGAAGAGGCAGAAAGAGAGGGAGAGAGAGAATCCCAAGCAGGCTTGCACGTCAGCATGGAGCCCAACGTAAGGCTCAAACTCTCAGACCATGAGATCATGACCTAAGCTGAAGCCAAGAGTCAGATGCTTAACCAACTGAGCCACCCAGGCACCCCCCCCAAAAAAAAATTTGTTTACTATTTATTTTTGAGAAACAAACAGACAGAGCACAAGTAGGGTAGAGGTAGAGAGAGAGAGACACAGCATCCAAAGCAGGCTCCAGATTCTGAGCTGTCAGCACAGAGCCAGACGCAGGGCTCAGACTCACGAACCGTGAGATCATAGTGTCAGCTGAAGTTGGACACTTAACCAATTGAGCCTCCCAGGTGCCCCACCAATTTTTTTTCATTAACCTGTGTCACAAGTAGAGAACGCTAATCACACAACCCCAAATTAGAAGTAGAGTTCACCTAGGGGCTGGCCCAGTTGGTGAAGCATCCAACTTTGGCTCAGGTCATGATCTCGCAGTTCATGGGTTCAAGCCCCGCATCAGGTTCTGTGCTGACAGCTTAGAGCCTGGAGCCTGCTTCAGATTCTGTGTCTCCCTCCCTCTCTGCTCCTCCCCTGCTCACGCTCTGTCTCTCTCTGTCTCAAAAATAAACAAAAAAAAAATTTTTTTTAAAGAAGATGTAGAGTTCACCTAGACCTGAGCTAAATGATCATTGTTTTCTGAAATCTCTCTTGAGGTATCTCTGGACATGCGGTAAGGTTGAGCTCTTCCACATGCTCACCACCTCCGTTTGGTTCCATGAGACCAGTGTCTCTCCTTGGGGAGTTCTTTGGGACATTGGTCTCTTGGGATCCCAGTATTATCTTTCTCTTTCGTCTTGTGTTTTCTCTCAAATATCTACTCAAGGACTTCTTGCTTTTCCCCCTGACTTCTATCAATTTTTATTCTAAAAATTCTTTTTTTTTTTTTCCTGTTGGAAATCTTAGATTCTTCTTGTTTGGGGGGCACCTGGATGGTTAAGTGTCCCACTTTGGCTCGGGTCATGATCTTGTGGTTTGTGAGTTCAACCCCACATTGGGCTCTGGTCTGACAGCTCAGAGCCTAGAGCCTGCTTCAGATTCTGTGTGTGTCTCTCTCTCTGTTCCTCCCCCATGTGAGCTCTGTGTCTAAAAATAAATAAAGATTTAAAAATTTAAATAAAAAGATTCTTCTCATTTTTTATCCAAGGGAGATCAAGAAACATTTTTATTTTACTCACCAATAGATGGAAAACCTGAGCATATTATACCAAAAATATTACAGTCAGTCCCAAGCAGTGAAGACAAAGAAAAAATTTGCTTCCATGCTAAACATAAAGGAAGACAGGGATTGCAAACAGCTTATTTAGAGGTCAGACAGAATGAAGTGGTTAAAATTAGAAACAGTGACTTACTGGCAGTTGTTGGTTTTCTGTGTCCCTTGTAGTAAAACAAAAGATTTTAAAAACGGAAACTGCACCCATTAGGGGACTCTCACTTTAAATTTACGCTCTCCCCGTTTGGATTGCCCGCACTGTGGTTGCTGTTGACCACAGTTCCGCGGTCCCCCATCATTTATCTAGTTGCCCTCTTTTTCTGGCTGAGGGGTAGGCACACCCGAAATTCAATTCCCTTGGCCCCGGGGCACAACTGAAAACATCTGGATCTTTCAAAATTGTCTTTTTTTCATTGAAAAAGAAAATAAAAAAGAGTGTGACTATAAAGGGGCAGCATAAAGGAATTCTTTGTGGTGATGGAATAGTTCTGTATGTTGATTGCAGTGGTGATTATGAATCCCCACAAGGGATCGTTTTATAATCGTATAACCTCACACAACACTATACACACACGTACCAATGTAAGTCTCCTGGTTCTGATATTGTGCTGTAGTTACATAGGATGTAGGCATTAGAGGAAATCAACGGAGGGGACACAGGACCTCACTGTGTTATCTTTGCAACTTCCTATGAATCTATATTTCAAACAAAAATGATTTTTTAACATCATTTAAAAATAATGGCAGAGTGGGGCGCCTGGGTGGCTTAGTCGGTTAAGCGTCCGACTTTCGCTCAAGTCATGATCTCGCAGTTCGTGGGTTCGAGCCCCGCGTCGGGCTCTGTGCTGACTGCCAGCTCAGAGCCTGGAGCCTGTTTCAGCCTGAGACTCCCTCTCTCTGACCCTCCCCTGCTCACACTGTCTCTCTCTCTCTCCTAAAAAAATAAATAAAACATTAAAAAAAAAAATAATGGCAGAGTGTGGAAACTAATTTGACAATAAACTATTTGTTAAATAAATAAATAAATAAATAATAATGGCAAAGTTCATAGATCTGACCTATGTAAAGTTTCTCTACCCACATTCAACAACAGATCATCCCTTCGGAAAATCAATAAGGGAATATTAGACCATATGGATCCGAAAGGCATTTACAGAACAACCCATAGAATGGCAGCAGAATAGGGGTGCCTGGGTGGTTCAGTCGGTTGGGCGTTCGACTTCGGCTCAGGTGATGATCTCACGGTTGGTGGGTTCGAGCCCCACGTTGGGCTCTGTGCTGACAGCTAGCTCAGAACTTGGAGCCCGTTTCAGATTCTGTGTGTGTCTCTCTCTCTGACCCTCCCCTGCTCACTCTGCCTCTCTCTCTTTCTCAGAAATAAATGTTAAAAAATTAAAAAAAAAAAAAAAAAGAATGGCAGCAGAATACACATCCATCCCAGGCATACATGGAACAGTCTCCAGGACAGATCACACATTAGTCACAAACCAAGTCTTAATAAATTTAGGAAAAGTAAAATCATATCAAGCATCTTTCCTGATTACAGTGGGATGAAACTGCAAATCAATGACAAGAAGAAACCTGGAAAATTCACTGGTTCTTGAATAACCAATGAATCAAGAATAAATCAAAAGAGAAATCAAAAAACTTCTTGAGGGGCACCTGGGGGGGCTCAGTCAGTTGAGCATCCGACTTCAGCACAGGTCACAATCTCAGTTTGTGGGTTCAAGCCCTGCATCGGGCTCTGTGCTGACAGCTCGGACCCTGGAGCTGCTTTGGATTCTGTGTGTCTTTCTCTTTGCCCCTCCCCCACTTATGTTCTGTCTCTCTCTGTCTCAAGAATAAAATAAACATTAAAAAAATATTTTTAAAAAATCTTGAAGCAAATGAAATACACTGGTGCCTTAGTAGCTCAGTCAGTTAAGCCTCTGACTCTTAACTTCGGACTCAGGTCACGATCTCATGGTTCAGGAAATCAAGCCCAAATGTGGGGCTCTGTGCTGACAACACAAAGCTTACAAGGGATTCTCTATCTCCCACTCTCTCTCTCTCTCTGCCCCTCTCTCATGCTCTCTCTTTCTCAAAATAAATAAGGAAACTTAAAAAACAAAACACAATGGATATACACCATCCCAAAACTTACGACATACAACAGAAACAGCTCTAAGAGGGAGTTCATAGTGATAAATGCCTACATTAGGAAACAAGAAAAGTCTCAAATAAACAACGTTACTTATGCCCCAAACAACTAGAAAAAGAACAAACTAGGCCTGAAGTTAGTTGAAGGAAGAAAATAACACAGATTAGAGCAGAAATAAATAGAGACTAAAAAGAAAATAGAAAATGAAACTAGGAGGTGGTTTTTTGAAAGGGTAAACAAAAATGAAACAGACAAACCTTTAGTTAGATTTACCAAGAAAAAGAAAGAGAACTCAACTAAATAAAATTATAAATGAAAGAGGAAACATTACAGCTGACACCATACAAATACAAAGGATCATAAGAGACTACTGTGAACAACATATGGCAACAAATTGGACAACCTGAAAAGAAATGTATAAATTCCTACTAAAGTACAATTTACCAAGACTGAATCACAAATAGAAAATATGAACAGACAGATTACTATTAAAGTGATTGAGTTGGTAATCGAAACCTTCCAACAAACAAAAGTCCCAGGACCAGAAGTCTTCACCGATGAATTCTACCAAATATTTAAAGAAAATTAACACCAGTACTTCTCAACTTTTTCCTTTTTGAGGGAACACGTTCAAACTCATTTTATGAAGCCAGCATCACCCTGATACCAAAGCCAGACAAGGCACTGCAAGATAAGAAAAGTTCAGACCAAAATCCCTGATGAACAGAGAGATGTAAAAACCCTCAAGAAAATAATCAACATTAAAAGGATCCCACCATGATCGAGTGGGATTTATTCCAGGGGTGCAAGGATGGGTCAACATCTGCAAATCATTGTAACACATTAACAAAATAAAGGACAAAAATCACAGAAGCATCTCAATAGGCACAGAAAAAGCATTGACAAAGGTCAACATCATTTCATGAGAAAAACTCTCAAACTGGCTATAGAGGGATTGTACCTCAAAGTAGTAAGGCCACATGTAACAAGTCCATAGCTAACATCATACTAAACAGTTAAAATCTATGGGGCGCCTGGGTGGCTTAATCGGTTAAGCGTCCGACTTTCGCTCAGGTCATGATCTCGCGGTTCGTGGGTTTGAGCCCCGCATCGGGCTCTGTGCTGACTACCAGCTCAGAGCCTGGAGCCTATTTAGGAGTCTGTGTCTCCTTCTCTCTCTGACCCTCCCCTGCTCACGCTGTCTCTCTCTCTCTCCTAGAAATAAATAAAAAATATTAAAAAACAGGGGCGCCTGGGTGGCTTAGTCGGTTAAGCGTCCGACTTTCGCTTGGGTCATGATCTCGGTTCCGTGGGTTTGAGCCCCGCATCGGGCTCTGTGCTGACTGCCAGCTCAGAGCCTGGAGCCTGTTTCAGTCTGTGACTCCCTCTCTCTCTGACCCTCCCCTGCTCACGCTGTCTCCCTCTCTCTCCTAGAAATAAATAAAAATATTAAAAAAAAAAAAAACAGTGAAAATCTGGAAACTTTCCCTCTATTTTTAAATTTTTTTAAATGTTTATTTTTCTGGGTATTCTATTTTTTTTAATTTTTTAAATCTTATTTAAATCCAAGTTAGTTAATATATAGTGTAATGATGATTTCTGGAGTAGAATTTAGTGATTCATCACTTACATATAACACCCAGTGCTCACCCCAATAAGTGCCCTCCTTAATGTCCATCACCCATTCAGTCCATCACCCCCCACCCCACTACCTCTCCAGCAACCCTCAGTTTGTTCTCTGCATTTAAGAGTCTCTTATGGTTTGCCTTCCTGTCTCTTTTTATCTTATTTTTCTTTCCCTTCCCCTGTGTTCATTTGTTTTGTTTCTTAAATTCCACAAATGAGTGAAATAATATATTTATCCTTCTCTGCCTGACTTATTTTGCTTAACATAACCACTCTAGTTCCATTCATGTTGTTGCAAAGGGCAAGATTTCATTCTTTTTGATCACCGAGTAATATTCCATCATGTATATATACCACATATTCTTTATCCATTCATCAGTCAATGGACATTTGGGCTCCTTCCACAATTTGGCCATTGATGTGCTGCTATAAAAACTCTGGTGTATGTGCCCCTTCAAAACAGCACTCCTGTATCCATTGGATAAATACCTAGTAGTGCAATTGCTGAGTTGTAGGGTATTTTTTAACTTTTTAAGAACCTCCATGCTGTTTTCCAGAGTGGCTGCACCAGTTTGCATTCCCACCAGCAGTGCAAAAGTATTCCCCTTCCTCATATCCTCGCCAACATCTGTTGTTTCCTTAGTTGTTAATGTTAACCATTGTAACAAGTGTGAGGCGGTAACTCATTGTTGTTTTGATTTGTATTTCCCTGATGATGGGTGATGTTCAGCATCTTTTCATGTGTCTGTTAGCCATCTGGATGTTTTCTTTGGAAAAGTATCTATTCATGTCTTATGTCTATTTCTTCACTAGATCATTTGTTTTTGGGGTGTTGAGTTTGATAAGTTCTTTATAGATTTTGGATACTAACCCTTTCTGACATGTTGTTTGCAAATATCTTCTCCCATTCCATCAATTGTATTTTAGTTTTGTTGATTGTACAGAAGATTTTTTTTTTGAGAGGGGGGGGGCATACATGCCCATGGGAGAGGGGCAGAGAGGAAGGGGGACAGAGGATCTGAAGCAGGCTCCCTGCTGATGGCAGAGAGCCCAATGCAGGGTTCAAACACACAAACCATGAGATCATAACCTGAGCCAAAGTTGGACACTTAACCGACCACACCACCCAGGAGCCCCTGAATCCTTTCCCTCTAAAATCAGAAACAAGACAAAGATGCCCACTCTCACCACTTTTATTCAACATAGTACTAGAAGTCCTAACCAGAGTGATTAGTCATGAAAAATGTATAAAATGAATTCATATTGGAAAAGAAGTAAAATTGTATCTATTTGCAGATAGATGACAGGAAAACATGTAGAAAAATCCTCAAAAATCCCACCAAAATAAAACAGTTAGAAGTAATAGATAAATTCAGTAAAGTTGCAGGATATAAAATAAATGCACAAAAATCAGTTGTGCTTCTATACAGTAACAACAAATTATCATAAATTAAGAAAATGATCTCATTTACAATAGCATCAAAAAGAATAAAATACTTAGGAATAAATTTCACCAATAAGGTGATAGATCTATACACTGAAAACCCTAAAACATTGATGAAAGAAAATGAAGAAGATACAAATAAATGGACTGGAAGAATTAATATTGTTAAAATGTCCCTCCTACTACCTAAAGCTGTCCATAGAGTCAATGTAATCCCTATCAAAATTCCAATGGCACTTTTCACAGAAACCAATCTTAAAATTGGGATGAAACCACAAAAGGTCCTGTATATCCAAAGCAATCTTGAGAAAGAAGAGCAAACTTAGAGGCACCACACTTCCTGATTTCAAACTATATTACAAAGCTATAATAATTAAAACAGTATGGTACTGGCATAAACACAGACACACAGATCAATGGCAAAAAGTAGAGAACCCAAAAATAAACCCACATAGATAGCCGGTTAATCTTTTAAAAAGGAGCCAAAAACATAAATGGGAAAAGGGCAGTCTTTTCAATAGATGGTGCTGGGAAAACTGGATTGCTATATGCAAAACAATAAAACAAGACCATTATCTTACACCATACACAAAAATCAACTGGAAAAGTCTTTAATCCTAAGAACTTAAACATAAGACCTAAAACTATAAACCACCTAGAAGAAAACATAGGGAGTTAGCTCTTTGACAATGGTCTTGGCAATGACTTTTTTGATTTGATGCCAAAGCAAAGGATAAGCAAGTAGGACTACACCAAACTAAAAATCTTCTGCTCAGGAAGAGAAACCATCAACAAAATGAAAAGGAAAACGACTGAATGGAAGAAAATATTTGCAAACCACAAATCCAATAAGGGTTTAATACCCAAAAGACACAAGGAACAACTACAGCTCAATGGCAAAAAGGGAAATAACTCCATTTTAAAACGGGAAAAGGACCCGAATACACACTTTTCAGAAGACATACTAATGACAAACAGGTACATTAAAATGTTCTCAGTACCACTAATCATCAGGGAGATGCAAATCAAAACCACAATGAAATGTCACTGCACATCTATTAGGATGGCTACTAAAAACAAAAAAAGATAACAAATGTTGGCAAGGATGTGGTGAAAAGGGAACACATGTACACTGTTCCTGGGAACGTAAACTGCTACAGCCACTATGCAAAACAGCATGGAGGTGTTTCAGGTAATTAAAAATAGAAATATGGAGGTGCCTGCCTGGCTCAGTCAGTAGAGCGTGCATCTCTTGATCTCGGGGTGGTAAGTTCGAGCTCCACGTGGGTGTAGAAATTACTTAAAAATAAATGTAATATTTTGTAAATAAAAAGTAAAAATATATATGATACAGCAGTCCCACCTCTGGATATATATATATATTCAAGAGAAACTAAACTATTATCTCAAAGAGATGTCTCTACTCCAATGTTCTTTGCAGCATTAATCACAATAACCAAGGTATGGAACAGCCTAAGTGCCAAGAGTGAATGGATCAAGAAAATATGGTGTATATTACATACAATGGGATATTATTCAACTTTTTTAAATAAAAAGAAATGATGTCATAGACAACTCTGGACGGTATTATGCTAAGTGAAATTAGCCAGACAGAGAAAGGCAAATATTGCATGGCATTGCTTACATGTGGAAACTTAAAAAAAAATTAAGCCGGGGCGCCTGGGTGGCTTAGTTGGTTAAGCGTCCGACTTTCGCTTAGGTCATGATCTCGCGGTTCGTGGGTTCGAGCCCCGCGTCGGGCTCTGTGCTGACTGCCAGCTCAGAGCCTGGAGCCTGTTTCAGTCTGTGGCTCCCTCTCTCTCTGACCCTCCCCTGCTCACGCTGTGTGTCTCTCTCTCTCCCAGAAATAAATAAAACATTAAAAAAAAATTTTTTTTTAAATTAAGCCAAACTCATAGAAACAGAGAATAGAAAAGTGGTTACTGGCAGGGGGTGGTGGAGGTAAGTATAGGGGAAATAAGGAGAGTTTGGAAAAATGATAAAAGCTTTCAGTTAGAAGATGGGTAACGTCTGAAGCTCTAATGTATAACATGGTGGCTGTAGTTGGTAATGCTATACTGTATAATTGAAATCTGCTAAGAGAGTAGAACTTAAAGTGTTCTCACCCCAAAAAAATATTTATAAGGGTAAATATGTGAGGTGATGAATTAATTAATGTGATGGGGGAACCTTTCACAATATACATGCATATGAAGTCATCACATTGCACACCTTAAATATTTTACAATTTTGTCAATTATATCTCAGTAAAGTTGAAAAATAGCTCTCTCATATTTTTAGTTTAAAACAACCCAGTCATGCAGGAAGTATAAAGTATAAATTGCTGATTCTAGGAATCACGCAAAAAGCAACTTTAGAGGGTCCCAAAATTCCACTAGCACAATTATGTGGTCATTTTTCATTACTAATCCATTTTCTGGGGAGGAGGAAGGTTGTTTGGTGGTTTTTTGTTGTTGTTGTTGTTGTTGTTTTTTACTCTCTTGCAAAAGAATAGAAGGGACAGTCTTTGGGTCCGTCCTCACCAGAATTTTTAGCTATAATGTCATGGCAGAGTTCAGTTCAAAGAAGGCATTGCCGCCTGACTGATGAATTGATCAAAACCACGACGAAAACAGATAAGAGTGTTCAATTTCTTTTTTCTTTTTATTAAGTAATAATATTGTACTATGCCAAAAACATTGTATCATACAAATGAGTATTAAAGGAAAATTAATTTTTTGAGACACTGTAATAATTTATACCTCAAATTTTTATACCTAAAGATCTTAAACAACCAATTCTAAGTGTTGTGTGTGGACTTCTGAATGAAGTCTGGGTTTATTTCATAAATTTCAAAAGCAGCTTATGGTACCTTGTATTAACGACTTCACGCCAACCCACAATATTCATTAAATCTCAATTGGAAGAGAAGAGAAAATCAGAATTCCCTTTTCATGACAATTAAATATTAGTTGCTAGATGACTGAATTTCCATGACACAACAGCCCATTCCTCACCCTTCTCTGGGGCTGAGGTCCTGATGTGGAATAAGACAAGTCAGCCAGAACTGAGTTATAAACATGATTTATTATGAGTAGAGAGTAGACACTGAGTATGATAAAGCAAACACAAGTTCAAACAGTAAAGGGGAAGCAAAAAATCAAGGGTATGCCCAACACTAAATCTTCCAGTCAGAACTGTAATGCCGGGCAATCATCAGGAAGGAGGAGAGGGGACTCACTAGGGAATAGGGCAAGATAGGAGCATCCTTCTCATGTTGTTAGCCATAGTTGGTATTCAAGGGAAAGGACCCCATAGATTCAGACCACACTGAATGACCAGCACTATGTAATGATCAAACACTACTCTCAGCTAGATATCCCAACAATCAAGTTCTATTTAAATCATACTCCCAAGTCATTTTTCAATCATAGTGAAATCATGGGAATATTGAGAGGAAGAGAAAGCAAACAGATTGGTCATAGTCCTTGAAGAGGCTGGTGGTGTATGGATGGATCAGTCCCTACTGGGGGTACTGTTTTCCTGTATTGTCTTCTTTATCCAGTCAATATAGTTCTTTACTCGTGTGTAGATTCCATAGGTTCCACACTGGGGGCCCCAGGACACTAGACCAGCTACATAGAATTTGGGGGTCTCTACTTTGGGTATCTGTATAGCAAAGGCTCCGCCACTATCCCCTTCACAGCTATCTACACCCTTCTCTCCTCCAGCACAGATCATGTTATTAGTGAAAACAAAGGTATTTATATCCACTTTAACATTTTCCCCTTTCACCTCCCGGCACCTTTCTAAGGGAGCAATGGGTAACTTTGCCCCTCTGAGCTGGAGCACATGATCTCTTTTCTTTGTTCGGCCCCAGCCTGAGATCAGTCCCAGGTCTCCCACTGAGGGATCGTATTCTGAGGAGGTACCTGGCAGGCAGATAGGGGAGACAGCGGGTCCCATTTTCACTGGCTCTTTCAGCTGCACAAGTGCAATGTCATTGTCAAAATTCTTCCGTTTTTCTGGGGCATCCATGAATACCCAACCCGGATGAATAATCACACGCTCGGCAGTAAGCATTTGGGCTTTTGTCAGTTCTGAGGTGACTACTGAGGTGGACCCAACATACATTACTGGGTCACGGTTTCCCTCCACGACGTGGGCAGCTGTCAGCACCCAGTACTCATCGATGAGGACCCCACCAGCCCATGGGCTTGAAAAGAAGACTTGCCAGGGGAAATTTTCAATTTCTGCAATGGATCCTCCAAATATCCTCTGTCTTCCTACAAAGGGCTTACTGGGAACACCACAGACTAGGAAGGAAGAAGAACAAGGTAGAGAGGGATCAAGAAATAAATTATTGGCCTCCTGCAGATCCTCCAACCACTCAGAAAACCTCCTCGGCTTCAGAATTCTCTAGCACAATAGAGCCAACCCTTCATTTGGTCAACCATCTGAGTATCTGACTCACCCTGAATGTAATCACCAAGCATCTCACTTTTCCAAAGCCACAGGCAGTCTTGTGGGTAAGACTCTGGTTAAACTGTAGCCGCGTGAGAATTGAAGAGACCAAATGAACTAGTGCCTCACACTAGGAACAGCCCCTCTAGAGGTTCTCTTCATTCTAGGTTCAGCATACAGGGACAGCAGCCCAACCGGAACCAGTGCTGGGAGATTCTTTCCTCATACAGATGGTGGAGGAGCATTCTACCTTCTTCTGACGGGTCAAATGCTTATCGCCTTCTGTACTGAAGTCCTAACTGCAGCTGAGACCTCCTAGTAATCCATGGAGGTAGGGCAAAGGGAGGGGTCTCTTCTTTCATCCTTCATTTCATTCCCCATTGATTCCAGGTTTGAACGCTTTGCCATTACCGAAAGCAACTACAACTGAATTTTATTCCAGATGAAGTCAGCTTACCTAAATCCCTCAGTAGTCAGCCTGAGTGAACTCTGAGTTGAGTGTAACAGACTTTGGACTCAGACAGATCTAGGTTCAAAGTCTACTGCTGCCTCTTACTAACTCTGTGACCTTGTACTCAGTTCACTCATCTCTGAAATGGGACTAATAACACCTCAAAGGGTTGTTGCAAGGACTGAAAGGAGATAATAAATGCAATTAATTAGCTCAGTACCTAGCCCTCAATGACACTGTAGTTACTACCAAGATCATCATTATTATTCTGGCTTTGCCTGAAAGTCTTCTATTCAACTCTGATCTGTCTGTAACGCCTCATTTCTTTTATTCCTTTTATATCTTGTTGCCATATAGACTTTTACATAATAACAGAGCTATTCAGCTGGTCTTGTTTCTGCATGTGGATTCCTCACTCTCAATTTTCAGGCCCTGTTTTCAGCAACTCTACATCCCTTACTAGATCTACTTTACCAAACCTAACTGGACCTCTCTCTGACGCCAACGGTCACTGGCTGATTTCCTATTTCCTATCAGTTGGCCTGAGTCAGCGCAGCAGAGGAATTCCCCAAGGCGCTGGAGAGCCCACAGCCCAGTGTTATCTCCACTTCATTGGTCTAGACCCAGAGTGTTAAGTCCTTTCCCAAAAAGACTACAGCTACTTTCAGAGACTGGGCCCCCTCACCTGCACCTATGTCTATGGTCTCTCCCCAACCCTGAGCCATGATTACCTGGAACACATTTTGGCAGCTCCGTGCCCAGCAATTCATTCACCCAGCTCCCATTGCCAGCACAGCGATACTCCTCTGGAATAGCACAAGGGACACAGAACACGCTCACCATCACATCTTCTCCTTTTCATTCCCCCCTTTCATTCAGAGCCTCGGCAACTCTGACATTTGAGGAGGGGATCGAATCAAATCAACTAGAAAAGAATCTTGAGAACACCCTCTAAACAATCCTTCTGTCCTCTATTCTGCCAAAGGAGGGAAAGGAAGAGTCTCCAAAACAGAAGAAGGGTTATGGTGGGAAAATAAATCAAATTAAAAGCAACGAAGTAGTACATATTATATCTTTTCCCATCTTTCATTTAGTACTGCCAACTCCTGTCCATCAAGAAAACCAGGAATTTGGGGGCATCTGGGTGGCTCAGTCAGCTGAGCATCCAACTCTTGATTTCAGCTCAGGTCATTATCTCGCAGTTAAAATTCTCACAGTTGAAATTCTCTCTCTCCCTCTCTCTCTGCCCCTCCCCTACTTGCACTCTCCCTCCCTCAAAATAAATTAATACATAAACATTAAATATATATACATTTTTTAAGCAGTCATTTGGTATGGTGACTTGATACTGGAAGCATTACTCCTGTAGGTTCTACATTCAAAAATTGGTCAAAAGCTAGGTAACTACATGAAAACGGCTATCATAAGGGGAATTCCTACCATAGTTGTGAAACTGAGCTAGACGACCTCTTTAATTCCCCACAGATGATCCTATATCCCCATAGGAAAACTGCATCTCTAGACTAAGCCAAGAGAATAAACGAAGTCCGTCCAATCTCTTTCATTTCTCTCCAAATTCTCCCCAACCCAGAAAGAGTGAGCTATTTGCTCTCCAACTCTCACTCTTTCTCCTCTTTTCCCTAGTCAAAGAAACCTACCACTTTCTTCAATTTCCATGTAGTAATATGGCGCCTCACAAGTATAGTGAATGACAGAACCAAATAAAGTGTCTTCTGGATCTTTAACTGTACCATGCTGAATGGGTTCAGGAGTTCCACAGTCCACAGCTACAAGAGGAAAGCAGGAGAGTGATGGTCAGGAAAGCCACTTCCTTCTAGAAACAGTCATTGGAGCCAGTTCCATCCTCCAGGCCATGTTCCTAACTCCTTCCCTACCCTCACATTCATAGGCACACCTGGGTTGAATCTCCTCAGATCACTGAGTCCTGCCAAATCAGACAGCCCCTTGAAAGCCAGCAAAGAGTTGTAGCTTCTCAGTGGTTGGTGGAGACCCCTACAGAAGCCGGGAATGGACCTCTATGGTGCCACTAACTCTACCAGTCCCACAGCCTCTTTCTTTGAAAGAAGCTTGTTAGTCTGGCCAATCTAGGGCCAGATCTGGGCTGGCAATCAATTGTCAGGCCTCTCTTCAAAAAAATCCGACCCACTCTCTCACAAGCCTAAGAGGAAAACATGAATTTCAATCTTGATGAACCCATCTTTCAATTCCCCTTGAAAGGAAAAAACAGAGTCCCATTTTAAAGAGATACATACGTTGACATTTCAGTTTTGAATTGCTCCACTTTCCATCACTTTGACAAGTAGAATAGAAAGATCTTGAGCCAACATTTCCCTGGAGAATAATACACATCACCATTAATTTATAAGGAGAGATATGAGAAATCAAAATCAAAAACGGAATCGATCTCTGGCCTTAAATCAAAGAGGAGTCCTGACCATAAGAAGCTTGGTGACATCTTATCTTAGCAGAATGACCCAAAGCACCCAGGAGTGGAGGCTAAAAGACAACTTTGTCCCAGCATATCAGAATCCCTTCCCCAAAAAGACTGAAAGCAAAAGGAGAATGTCAGTCTGGCCAAGGAGCTCCTTGACTCACAAGGAAGGATTAAAGATCCTGTGTGGTATTCTGCTTATGGAAAAAGTGCTATACCTTACTCAAACAAGGACATTCAGTAAGCCATTAGACAATTCCAGCATGCTCACCCTGATGTAGGGATTAGGGAGAAGCCCCTAACAGTACTTTACCTGTACAACTTCAAACCCTTCCAGACAGGTTATCCTCACCACATCTTTGAACACATATTTTGCTTTCACGGGCTCCCAAACAGAATTATCAGTGGCTTCTTTGGGACAAGGGATTGCTTGAAAAGAACAAGAGGGGGAAAAAATTACCAAATAGTTGGAGAATCTCTATTCTATTTACATCATCTTCACACTCTAAAATCATTCAGTCATCCTTAGTCCTGGTGCTTAGCATTCCAATGGAGATGTCTAAAATAATATGGCCTTACAGGCAAAGCATAAGAGACTCTTAAATACTGAGAACAAACTGAGGGTTGATGGGGGATGAGGAGAGGGGAAAGTGGGTGATGGGCATTGAGGAGGGCACTTGTTGGGATGAGCACTGGGTGTTGTATGGAAACCAATTTGACAATAAATTATATTAAAAAAATAAATAATAAAAAATGATATGGCCTTACATACTCCAGGAAGTCATTAAGCCAGTTTCATCCTTTCAGCTGTGTTAGTACATACTAACAAACCACCCCAAGTTGTACATACTAACCACCCCAAGTCATCTGTACCCACAAGCCCAGTTGAAGGATTCCTAGGGGTTCAGGCCTTTCTAGCTGCCACTGACAGGTTTAGATCTTGCTAAAGAAGTGAAGTATTTCAGGATACCTATCCATACAACAATCTACCTGTTTGGATTTTATATTGTCAGGGGACTTTGGTAGCACCAAAGACCAACTTCTAGGTTACTCACGATCTCCACGGTAACGAAGTTTCCAGCCCTTTTTTTGCTCTGTTTGGTCAGTTTGGAAGATGATATTAAGAACATTACTCCCAGTTTCAATCTTTAGTGGCCCAGGGAATCCATTACCACAGTAAGGACCAAATTGTTTGTCTCCTGCAGCAAACTGAAATGAAACAAGATAGTTAAATCAGAAGAGAGAAAGAACTAAAATATACAGGTAGGTAAAATGGAGAGGACAAAAGTAAAGAAGGTAACAAAAGTACCATAAAATAAGAAGGAGGAGAAGAAAAGAAGGGACAAAAGGAAAGATCATTTGTCTTTGAGGAGAAATCTCTCTGCGTGAGTTGGGAGGAAAACTAATCATTCATCACTCACGACTAAACTGTCAGGGCAATGGCCCCCTGAATCAGCTGGTTCCACATCAAAATCTTCTCTCCGCACAGTCACCACTACTTGGTATCCCTCCTCCAACAGGATCTTATATTCACACTTTGAGTTCTCTGGGTACGGATTGGGAAAATTGGGACTTGCGATCTCCCCAGTCAGTGTCGTGAAAACATCCCCACTGCAATTGACTATGGAAGAAAGAGAGAAAAGGGGAATCAAATATAGGGTCAAGCAAAGGGGTTCCTGCTCCATTCTATGGCTCTTCTCATGAACTAACCATCCTTCACTGGAATCCACAGACCACAAGTACATACCCCATGCAAATCAGTACAGATACCCAAGGCCTATTGAGTTTCCATCACTTTGCTTATGATAGGTCCTCTCACGGTTATGAACAGCCTCAGCTAGACTCTTCACAGGCATCTATTTCTTCTCTACAATTCATTAACTTGACCCTGTAGGCTTGTCTTCCTCCACTTTTGGGGCTCCTCCACAGCTTATGGGTAACTAAAGGTAGGTGCCAAAGCAAGGCTGAGGCTAGTCAAAATTGGAAAGGTCAACAAAGATCTAATTGAAGCCTCAAGCCATTCTAAACCCCAGGGAGCATGCACCCCTCTTGATGCCAAGCTCACCTCCGCAATTCTTCATGTCATCATGGAGGAAGTATTCTGGGGGGCAGGAGCAGTAGTAACCACCCATGAAGTTGTTGCAGAAGTGGCTACAAGGGGCATCAGCAAAGTCTGTGCACTCATTTATATCTAGAAAAAGTAGAGAAAGATTGAGGTCAAGGACAAAGACCTAAAAGGAAGAATGAGTCTAAACCCAACCCTACAAGTTGGGTTCATTCATAAGTAAATGAATGAATCACATTTCAGGATGGTATTATTCTGTATTACTCTCCTGAAGTATGATTTGAGGGTTTGCCCTGCCATTGCACAGCTGTAAGTGAGCTCTCAATGTCAGAGACTCTCGGCCTTTCTCACAAACAGAGCATTTCAGCTCCAGAAACAACACTCTATACGTTAAACATGATGAAATGTCTTCTGCAGGGAAAAGCAATTAGCACATTTATCCCTTTATAGGATTTGGGCACTTGCATCAAATCTAAACAATAGTTTGGCTTTATGAGATGTTCTAACTTCACTTTAACCTGGAGTTAGGTATAGAAGCACCCAGAATTTGAAGGTTTGTTTGCCATTGGATGGGTTTGAATAGCATGCGTTCCTCATGTGATTCTTGGCAAGTTACTTAACTCTCCTAGACTTCTCTTTCCTTATCTTTAAGTGGAGATCATAATATTCACCTTGAAGCATTGACGTGAAGCTTACATTAATATAGGTAAAATTCCTGGGTTTTAATATAAAGCCAGTTTATAGTGGTTCTCAATAAATTACTATTTATTACCTATGTTTATCATTATCACCACCAATACGAAGATACCATGTGTTTGAATTTCACAAAGGCAATTCATGGAGAGACAGACCCAAGTCAAGTCAACATTTATTAAGTTACAAACAGAATCGAATTGCTCAGTTTCTTCTGCTTCTAATCTTTTAGCTGGGTCAATCACATAAAGAAGGGTGAACCTTACCTACAGCAACATAGTATGCAGCAAACCCGGTAAAACGTTCTTCATTGGAGAAGTCTGACTTAAAGATCACCTGGAGTTTGTTGTATGGGATTTGGAACTCTTCCACGACTGGGGAGTTGGGATTCTTGCTGGTTCTCTGCCCACAGAGTTTCCCTTCTTCAAAGTCTTCTGACATTATCTAAGAGAAGAATGAAAAGGAAGCTAAGAAAGGGTAATCTTTTGGCATGGAGGTCAGAAAAAGGGACAGAGAGACTAGAACATTCCACCACCACCTCCACCCAGCCCTATCTTTTGTGTGCTTATTATAATATACCTGCACTGAGTCATATGCGCAGTTCTCTGACAGCTCAATGTCCAGATGGGTGAAGTAGAGATGGATCCCATACCCTTCAGGAACTTCTATATCCCAAGATTTCTCTATCTCATTGGGGTATGTCTGAGGATAGTTAGGGGACAGGATCTCCCCATACATGGTAGGCTCAGCATAAACTGATGCCAAAAGGGAAAACAGAACAATGTACCTGAAAAAAAAGACATACGGAGAGGTGGGTGACCCAGGTACCAGCAGACTAGTGCAGCACCATAACATTTGTCATGGGTAGAAGGGAGGGGAAAGGAGGCGGGCAAGAGCACATGGAGAATCTTAGGTTGGAATAAAGCAAAAAGGCCTAGGTCAAACCAAAACCTTGACCTCTGAGCCTCGCTGTTTTCTTGAGAAGATAAAAGGCCTAGAGCCCACGTACATCTCTGTAGACTCGTGATCACTTACCGCATCTCTGGCGATTTGTTCGTCCCTGGTGCACGACACGCCTCTTGGTCCTGGCTCTCTGCACCTCTGGACTTTGGAGCAAAGGGGTGGCAAGCCTGGCTGTATTTGTCTAACAAACACAGGCACCTGCTTTGGTGGTGGGGTCACCTGGGATTCAGTGTCACCTTCATGACAAAGCCGCACATTGATCACCACTTGAGGCCTGCCCTCTCCCACCCTCCCTGCTTCTACTTCAATTCATTTTCTAGACTAAAAGTAGATCTTATCCCTCTACCGTTGGTTCTCGGGATCTTCTCCCAGTTTTTCTCCAAAAGAATAAGCACTTTCTCCCAATTTTCTTCCTCCTCTGTTTCCCTCCTTCTCCCCCACCCCTGACCCCTGCCTCCTCCCTACCAGCCTCTCTCCTGCCCTCACAAAACAATAGCCCCATTTCCACCTCAGGCCTTCACACATCTTTCCTCATCACAACTATGCATCTAGGACACGTTTCCCTCCTCTTTTGACAAAGACCCCCCTTGTCGCTTCATGCCACCTCTCTTTACTATGTTTACTGTTGCACGTACTTCTGTCCGTGGTGCTCCGGATGACCAGTGATGGAGGAATGAGCTTCTTTCCCTAGGGGAAGGCAGTGGCCTTGGGAGAAGTGGTCTGAAACAGGGTCGGGTGGGAAATGAGAAGGAGGGCAGCTGAAGGACGAGAAACACTAAAGGAAAGGAAAGGTATTCCCTCAGTTTCCTATGTTAATTTTCCAGGGTTTGGGTTTTGGGGTTTCTTTCCTTTACTAAAAAGAGGAGATATCTTTCCATGGTTCTTAAAAGAGTCTTGCCAAAAATGTTTCTAACCCTGAAAACAGTGGTAAGTAGTGGGGTGGCGGTGGGAGAAGGGGGGCCAATCTAAGAGAAAGTAGGTTGCCTATATTCTGCCTTCTTTTATTCTGCTCCTTCCAGCCCCCCCCCCCCATCTTTGCCCAAAACCTTCCTATGTGAAGTTTTCTGCCTTTGTTTCTTCCATCAAAGCTCTGCTCCTCGGTTTTTAAGGTTTTTACCTTCAGCAGCTGATGGGAGCAAGTGGGTCAGTCCCCTCTCTCGTGCCAGCGGGCATACTGGATGACCCTGCCGACTCCCAGGGAGGGCAGCTCAGGGCCTGGACGCTCCCTCTGCAGGAACTTCTTCTGGCCTCCCTGTCCTGGTTCTGTTCATATGATTCCCTGCCTCAGTGTGCATGTCTGAAATTCCCTGATCTAAACAAACGGGGGGGGGCTGGGAGACCAGGACATAGGGAAAGGGTAACTCAGCCTTGATCTTGGAGCTCCCTCTGCTTTTCAAACAAGAACTACATACTTTGGTCAAGCCTGAGGTCCCTCCATCTAGGGCTCCAGGGGGAGAAAGGAGGAGAGGGGAATTTCACCGATTGCCCAACATTCTTTTCCAGCCAAAGGGTGTGTTACAGAGTTTTCAGGGAAGTCAGGTGATTTGTGGGAAAAGGAGGGGATTAATACTGTGGGGGAAGAGCCAAACCCAGAAAGTCCAACCCTCTAACTGTGTCTGAATCATGACTTAAGGGAGAGTACTTATCAAAAATGTCTCTCATCTCTGCCTTTAAAGCAAATTCAATGGTTAGATAATGATTTAGACCTAGACCCAAGCTGGTGTGGGATGATGCTCTTCCTCTTCCTAAAATCCCCTCCAAACACTGAAAATCTGTCCACCAATCAAGCCCCAGTTCAGATACAATCCAGTCTCTTATCCATAACCCTTGGGTCTAGACGGGTTTCAAAATTCTGAATTTTACAGATTTTAGAAAGACAGTACAGGACACGGACCCAGTATTAGGTAACACCTTCTCCTCTCCCTCCCCACAACGGGCTGGGACAACACTCCATTATCAAACATTAATGTTTCTGCAGCTAACCATATTGATCTTCACAGCAAGTGGAATAACTAAAATTACGTAATTTGGTTATAATTAAATATGATATTTATAAATTCCTTAGAGTTATAAATTACTTCATATCGGTTCCGGTCAGGTGTTGCCGCCAAATAAGTTTGGGCGCCCAACTTGAAAACAAACCAAGAAGCAACACCACCACCAAAACCTTTTGGAATTCAGAGTTGCAGCTAAGGGACCAAGGGACAGCAGGCTGTACGATTCCTCCACAAAGTCCTCCCTGATCTCTCACCTCATCTTCGTGTCCCTTATTACTTCCTACTCCTATCCGGTGACTGCATTCCAGTGAATCTACACCTTATCAGTAGAAGATGCTCCCTTCTTTTACACACCACTAGGAATATACACCTGCCAATTAATCTATGATATATCAGTGATTATAAGATGCATGCTGGTTTCAGGAGCGTTAAAATGTTGGGGGAAGACACATGCCTTGGAATTGACTGCACTGGGCCTGTAATCAGAGGACAGGTCCGGGACTGGCTCATTACCTAATTTCTTAGCTTCTTCAAGTATAAAATAGAGAGAGATAACATCAATTCTGCCTGCCTTACACGGCT
Organism: Proteles cristata cristata; assembly: GCA_017311185.1. Lineage (NCBI taxonomy): Eukaryota > Metazoa > Chordata > Mammalia > Carnivora > Hyaenidae > Proteles > Proteles cristata. Next base: position 1,948,572 of record JAESUZ010000526.1, on the reverse strand, counting down.
GTCAGAAGGATCTAATGAGGGGCGCCTGGGTGGCTTGGTCGGTTAAGCATCCGACTTTCGCTTGGGTCATGATCTCGCGGTTCGTGGGTTCGAGCCCCGCGTAGGGCTCTGTGCTGACTGCCAGCTCGGAGCCTGGAGCCTATTTCAGAGTCTGTATCTCCCTCTCTCTCTGACCCTCCCCTGCTCACGCTGTCTCTCTCTCTCTCTCTCTCTCCTAGAAATAAATAAAACATTAAAAAAAAAAAAACATTAAATGAAACAGCGAAAGAGGGACACCTGGGTGCCTCAGTTGGTTAACCATCCAACTTCAGTTCAGGTCATGATCTTGCAGTTTGTGAGTTTGAGCCCCGTGCCTGGCTTTATGCTGACAGCTCAGAGCCTGGAGCCTGCTTCACAGCGTGCATCAGTACACAGCAAGAAAACAAGAGAGCGTCTTACCCAATTGTCCAGGATTCCTTCTCCTTCTCCTTTTCCTTCTGAATTCAACACTCACCAGAAAAGTTAGTGACTCTCTCCTACCCTTATGTGTGTTTTGACTTCTCTTCAATTTTGCCACCCAACTGCATTATTTTATTTTTCTCTTTAAATCTCAAGACACAAGTGATGGCACGTCTGGGCTCTTGCCCTCCCTGGGTCAGCAAGAGGTCAAGTCAAGGGCTCTTATAGTGACAGCCTTGAAAGAGCAGGGAACACGCTACATAATCTGCTCAGTATCACGAGGAGTCCTAAAATTGATGGTGCTTATTGTCACCCTCAGGGTCGTCTGAACCCCAGCTAATGTGATAATGTGGCTAATATACAAGCCACAAATTTAGAACTTTCCATGTTAGTATTAAGTGTAACTAACACACATGGGTATAAACACAAAAAGAACATTTAATCTTATTTTACTTTATTTTTATTTATTTATTTACTTAAGTTTTATTTTAAGTTTATTTATTTATTTTTGAGAAAGAGAGAGGGACAGACAGAGAGAGAGGGAGACAGAGAATCCGAAGAAGGCTCCACACAGTCAGCACAGAGCCCGACATGGGGCTCAATCTCACTAACCATAAGATATGACCTGAGCCTAAACCAAGAGTCAAATGCTTCACCGACTGAACTACCAAAGCACCACAAACATGCAAAGTACATTTTAGGAAATAATCACTAGTGCTACTCGGAATCGTAACTATCATATTCACAATGTTAGGGTCTCTGAGGAGCTGAATAATACCATCCCTCTTTCCACCCCAATTTCTAGAGAAATGGAGAAATAAAACAAAAGCAGTAAATGGAGCTTCAAATAATATCTGTAATAGCAATAAATGCCAAGATCAAGTAGCCTAGCATAAAAGCCAAATGGTGGCTAACTGAATGCCAGAGTTAGAATTACCTTCCACAGGCATGTGGGTGGCTCAGGCAGTTAAGTGTCTGACCCTTGGTTTTGGCTCAGGTCATGATCTCATGGCTGGTGGGTTCAAGCCCCACATTGGGCTCTATGCTGACAGTGTGGAGCCCACCTGGGATTTTCTCTCCTTCTGCCCTTCCTCTGCCAAAAAATAAATAAACTTAAAAAAAAAAAAAAAAGAATTCCCCTTCTAGACACAGACAATGCGAGTCTAGGGAAGGCCTTCTCAAGTAGAGAATACATGCTCTCTGAGGGAGGAAAACTCACTCCCAAGAGGAAGATGGGCCAAGGTAAGAGCAGCCTGCCCAGTATTCTTCCCATCTTTACCAGGCAGATAAATCACTCCACCTCCCCAGGGCTGTGAGTGATGGAATGGAGCGGCCACAAGAGTCATATCATGCAGCTCTCTCCTTCAGGAAAGATCTATCAGAGGTAGTACAAATTTTTCCCCCCAACATTCCCATGGCCTTTCTTCTTTTACCTGTTAGATTTGACAAGTAAGCATACAATGAGCTAACGATGTGGCAGGCTACCTGGAGAAGGGCTCAGGAAACCTAATGAGGGCTTCATTCAGCCAAGGCCAGCCACTGCTCCCCTTTTGTGTCCTCCAGCACTCCTGGTCCCAGAAGCCCCCAAAATGATTCTGAACAATACATTAACATGAAGTATATTCTGCACCCAAGGTTGAAAATTCACCTATTCCATTCCCATCCCAGATTCCACCCAGCCTTGTTCTCTGAGACAGCCATCAGAGCTCTGCAATGAGATTAAATGACAGTTATAAGAAATTCCAACAATAGACACTCTGGTCCCGACAGCCCGCGCTGTTCGCAGACCTCTGGAGCCTGGGATCCCTGCGGGGCAAGGTGCTGACAGCAGACTATGGCCTTCAAGGCTTTGAGGCACAACAGTCAGGGACCAGGCCCAGATGAATAGGCTGCAGCCGCACCTAGGACCCCAGGCCTGGTTGTGCTCCGCTTCCCTTGCAAGCAGGAGAATCTGAAGAATTCTTGCATCTGAAGAATGCCAAGAACAAAGAGATCCGAAATTCCCTCGAGTGCTTCCTACCCGGCAGCGGGTTCGAGCTCAACTTCACGCTTTTTGAGAAGTGCCAGGTGAACAGGCGCGGGCGCACCCCTTCTTCGCCTCGCCACGGTAGGCTCTGCCTGCCCCCAGGGACGACGCCCCTGAGCGCACGACCCACCCCAAGTTCATCACCTGGTTCTCCAGTGGGCCCACCGACGTCACCTGGAACTTGGAGAAGCTCCTGGTTGGCCCAGACAGTGTGCGAATGCACACGTGCGGCTGCTGCTTTCTAACCGTCTGCACCCAGCCGGACATTGAAATCCTGCTGTGTGGCAGTTACTGCGCCGCCCTCTGGGGATGTCATCCAGGACGGTGTTTCCTCGAAACCTGTGTGGAGGAGCACCTGATGTCCAGGAACATCCCCTGAAAGGGCGCTTCTTGTCCATCCCAGTACCTGCTACCCAAGACAAGGCTCCTTGCTAATACAGGGTTGGGTGTCATAAGGAAGGAAGGAAGGAAGGAAGGAAGGAAGGAAGGAAGGAAAGGAAGGAAAGGAAGGAAAGGAAGGAAGGCAGGAAGGCAGGCAGGAAGGCAGGAAAGGAAGGAAAGGAAGGAAGGGAAGGAAGGAAGGAAGGAAGGAAGGAAGGAAGGAAGGAAGGAAGGAAGGAAGCGAGGGAGGGAGGGAGAGAGGGAGAGAGGGAAGGAAGGAAGAAAGGAAGGAAGGAAGAGAAAGAAAGAAAGAAAGAAAGAAAGAAAGAAAGAAAGAAAGAAAGAAAGAAAGAAAGAAAGAAAGAAAGAGAAGAAGAAGGAAGGAAGGAAGGAAGGAAGGAAGGAAGGAAGGAAGGAAGGAAGGAAGGAAAGAAGAGAGAGAGAGAAGAAAGGAAAGAAAGAGAAGGAAAGAAAGAAAGAAAGAAAGAAAGAAAGAAAGAAAGAAAGAAAGAAAGAAAGAAAGAAAGAAAGAAGGAAAGAAGGAAAGAAGGAAAGAAAGAGAAAGAAAGGAAAGAAAGGGAAAGGGAGGGGAAAGGAAAGAGAAGGAGCGGGGAGGGAGTTGGAAGGACAGAATTCCAACAATAAAAGGCCAACAGATAAATATGAACAACCATTTAAAAACCTCTCATCATCAAACTCCAAAAGTAAGGTTCAAATCTCCTTGCAAAAGAAATCCCAAAGGCCCTGGAGCCCAAAGATCCTAAGTTAAACGCCTGAAGCCATCGGTTCCATCTGTGCTCAGCTGAGTGTCAGCCATGGGGTCTCCATGCCTGAGCGCTGGTGCGGCTCTTGGAGTAGCTGTGGCCTGAGCCGGAATGAGTTCGTGCCCGCGAGCTCCCAGACACTGTGCGAGCGAGCTCTGAGGCTCCCCTTTCCTGAGCCCGGTTGTGGAAAGCCCGAAGACTTCATGAGACACAAGAACATCATAACACCAGCCCCACCACCACGAAATTTCTAAAACAAGCCATCCCCAGACCCCAAAGCAGACATCCCGGGGAAAATTAAGATTATATTTCCAGAGCCCAGTACCTCATGCTACCAAAGACTGAAGAAGAAATTCAGTAGTATCTGAGGGAAGGAGGAAATCTTAGTTTACGATCTCGCCTTAATGCCCCTTAGTTTACGTCAACTTCAGAATCCTTACCTTGTGAACTTAAACATAATTGGAAGACATCATCTAGAAAAAGGTTAATCTGGGCATTCTGTATTTACCATATGGGGGTCCTCCTATATGAAACATTTCCTTTCCATTTCCCGCCGGGGTCCCAAGCCTCTGGTACCCAGGGCTGCGTTGATGTATGAGCTCTGTCTACAATCCGGCCTCCACAATATAGAGGACAGATGGCTTCTGTGGATTTTGCCACCTTGATGGAATCTCTCAGACCTGAAAAGCCTTCCTATGAAGGAAGGCTTTCTCTTTGTCCCCATGTTTGTTTCAGCTGCAAAAAGGACCGTTGGTAGTTCTTGAAACTGAGGTTCATAGTGAAGGTTCAGAAGTCTATGCACTTTGGGAAGGACCCATACCTCTGCCCTAATACTAGTTTTTCCTCCACTTTTTAATTTCAATAACAGCTGATGGTGACGTCATGAATTAGGGCGCAGGCAATGCCTGCAAGCCTACCTGCAATAAAGAGATCACCTTGAGGGGCGCCTGGGTGGCTTAGTCGGTTAAGCGTCCGACTTTCGCTTAGGTCATGATCTCGCAGTTTGTGGGTTCAAGCCCCGCGTCGGACTCTGTGCTGACTGCCAGCTCAGAGCCTGAGCCTGTTTCAGTCTGTGACTCCCTCTCTCTCTGACCCTCTCCTGCTCACGCTGTCTCTCTCTCTCCTAGAAATAAAAAAAAAAAAATTAAAAAAAAAAAAAAGAGATCACCTTGAAACCCACTCAGTAATTTTTTGAGAATCTGCCCCTCTCGAGCCTGTGAACATGCCACTTGAATTCAAGATCTATCTTTCCAATTTCCTCCTTGGCCCTGAACACAGAAAGACATTTGTCGGTTGAGCACTCACTACCTTAGCCAGGCACTCAAATATGAAAGCTACAGTCTCACAGTGCTCTGTAGCCCACAGAACTCAGCCTCCTGACAGGAGGTATCCCTATAAGGAAACTTCAGGAGTAATGAAGAGAATCTCACCACTACAACATACAGGGAATCTGGATTCTTGTCCAAAACTCTCATGTAAACAATGCTTGCCAAAATACCAATTCATTTATTGTTAATAAAAACAAATCACGATAGTTTTATTGATGCGCTCTTTTGACATAGAAAAATCATTTTTAAAAAAGTGTAGCTATATCAGAAGAAATAAAGTGGAAGTCAGAGAGGAGGCTACCAGAAAGTAAATGTGGAGACGCAGCAGTAACTTCTATAGTCCTAATGACTGTGTCCCCCCTCTCCCCCAATTCACAAGTTGGAATCCTAATGCCCAACGTGCTGGTGTTGGAAGATGAGGTCTTTGGGGGTGATTAGATCATGAGGGTGGAGCCCTCAAGAATGGGATTAGTGCCCCTTTAAAAGAAACCCCAAAAAAAGAGAAAGAAAGAGAGAGAAAGAGAGAGAGACCCCAGAAAGCTCCCTACCCCTACGTGAGAGCAACAAAAAAAATCTGCAACTCCCCCAACCATGCAGTCACCCTGACCTTGGACTTCCAGCGTCCAGAACTGTGAGAAGTAAATCTCTGTTGTTTATAAGCCACCCAGTCTGTAGAATTTTGGTAGAGCAGTCCAAATTAAGTTTAAAAAAAAATCTACTCAAGTAAATTTTAAAGACCTAATTGGCTTTTTAAAATTTCTTTTTAATGTTTATTTTATTTCAGGGGAGAAAAGTGGGAGGGAGGGGCAGCGAGAAAGGGAGACACAGAATTCCAAGCAGGCTTCAGCCTTGGCTGTCAGCACAGAGCCTGATGCGGGGCTCAAACTCACGAGCCTCAAGAACATGACGCAAGCCGATGTCAGACGCCTAACCAGCTGAGCCATGTAGGCTCCCCTTAAAGACCTAATTGGTTTTATTAATCAAGTCATGAATCAGGCAACATCCCATCTAGCAAGTTGAGGGAAGCTCCAAAGGGCTACAGAAAAGGAGAGCTGGGGGCGCCTGGGTGGCTCAGTCGGTCAAGCGTACGGCTTTGGCTCAGGTCATGATCTCACAGTTCGTGGGTTCCAGCCCCGCGTAGGGCTCTGTGCTGACAGCTCAGAGCCTGGAGCCTGCTTCAGATTCTGTGTCTCCCTCTCTCTCTGACCCTCCCCTGATCACGCTATCTCTCTCTCTCTCTCTCTCTCTCTCACACACACACACACACACAAATAAATTTAAAAAATCTAAAAAAAAAGAAAAAGAAAATGAAAGTTGTTTAAAGGTAGAGGAGAGGTGCCTGGATGGCTCAGTCCATTAAGCGCGGACTTCAGCTCAGGTCATGATCTCACTGTTTACGAATTCAAGCTCCACGTCAGGCTCTCTGCTAACAGCTAAGCCTGGAGCCTGCTTCAAATTCTGTGTCTCCCCCTCTCTGCACTCCCACGCTCTCGCTGTGTCTCTCAAAAATAAATAAACATTAAAAATATTTTTAAAAATTTTAAAAGGTATAGAGGTAGTGGAAAAAAGGAAATGATTAGCAAAGAATCCATTGTCTTAGTCAAGGTCACCTCCTAAGGGATCCATCAGTGAATTTCCTATTGCTGACCAGGAAATTCCCATGTTGACCGGCTAAAGGTTACATTATGGGGGGGGAGGGTGGGGGCGAGAGGAAGGGGTCGAAAGGTATTTAAGGTTTAGGTATTAAGCCTTGGTTTATTGGCTCGAGATCTTAACCTGTGACACCATTTTAAACCTGTGGTTTACTTCCAGTTTCCAGAACTCTGAGAAGTACATTTCTGTTATTTATAAGTCACTCAGTCTGGTATTTTGGTCAAGCAGTCCAAATGGACTAAAACAGTAACAAAGTAAAGCCAATTTAAAAGGCCCTTCTGGGGACACCTGGGTGGCTCAGTAGGTTAAGCGTCCAACTTCGGCTCAGGTCATGATCTCACTGTTTGTGGGTTCCAGCCCCATGTCGGGCTCTGTGCTGGCAGCTAGCTCAGAGCCTGGTGACTGTTTCAGATTCTGTATCTCCCTCTCTCTTTGACCCTCTCCTGCTCTCTCTCACTCTCTCTCTCTCGCTCTCTTTCAGAAATAAATAAAACACTATAAATAAATGAATGAATGAATATTACAGAGGTGTTTTATAAACTTTCCCAACAAAATCTCCTTTTCCCATGCACCATATATTAGTTTGTATACGCATAGCCATTAGAGGCCAGGTTGGAGTGAATTCAGGATTCCATTGTTGTTCAGGGCATAACCACATTTTTGCCTGAATTCACAGTTGTCAGTAGATCTTGGAATCCAGTAAGAATCAATGGCTAATAAGGCCCATTTTCCTTCAATGGGAAGAACTCTGGTGATATTTACAACAGTTCTTGTTCTTAATTGAACAGCACCATAAGTCTGGTTGGCCATAAGCTTGGGTAGTAAGGCAGAAATTGAACATTTATTTAAGTTACAGGAGGCTTTAAAGATTTTCTACAGATTAGAAGAGCTATATAATTTCCATAAATAGACATTTATAATTATTATAAAATTTAATTTATAAATTTATAATTATAAATTTTATAATTTCCATAAATGAATATTTTGGGTTTCCCCAGTTAAGAAAAAAGGCCATTGGTCATAGATACCTGAGATTCATGTGGATTAGCATGTCTAAGAGGAGCCCTCAGGTTAAAGTACATGCTTTTCTCCATTGTTGGATACAAACATTTTTCATCATAATACACTGTTTGATTTAGACTTTTTAAAAAAATTTTAATGTTTTATTTATTTCTGAGAGAGAGAGAGAGACAGCATGACCAGGGGAGGGTCAGAGAGAGAGGGAGACACAGAATCTGAAACAGGCTCCAGGCTCTGAGCTAGCTGTCAGCACAGAGCCCGATGCAGGACTCAAACCCACAAACTGTGAGATCATGACCTCGGCTGAAGTTGGATGCTTAACCGACTGAGCCACACAGGTGCCCCTAGACATTTTATTTTAATGTTTATTTTGAAAGAGAGAGTGTGCATGAGTAGGGGATGGACAGAGAGAGAGAGAGAGGAAGAAAGAATCCCAAGCAGGCTCCATGCTGTCAGTGCAGAGCCCTACATGGGTCTTGACCTCATGAACCATGAGATCCTGACTCCAGCCAAAATCAAGTGTTGGAGCCACCCAGATGTCCCTAGTCATTTTATTAATCCTAGATTATTAACCCAAGCAGATGCAGACTTCTACCCTTTACCTTCTTCCTGAAATAAACATTCTTTTAATTTTCCTTTTTTAACAAAAGTTTTTTTCCCTTGGTGTGTCGTTTTTCTTTTTAAAAATTTGGTTTATTTATTTATTTATTTATTTATTTATTTATTTATTTATTTATTTTTGTGCTGACAGCACAGACCCTGCCACAGGGCTCGAACTCACTAACTGAGAGATTATGACCTGAGCCAAAGTCGGATACTTAACAGACTCACCTAGGTGTCCCTGAACTTGTTCTTGTTGTTGTTATTGTTGTTTAGTTTATTTTTGAGAGAGAGAGTGTGTGTGTGCATGCCAGCATGAACCAGGTAGAGGCAGAGAGAGAGGGAGACAGAATCCAAAGCAAGTTCCTGGCTCGGAGTTGTCGGCACAGAGCCCCACATGGGGCTCAGACTTCCAAGCCACAAGATCATGACCTGAGCCAAAGTCAAATGCTTAATCAACTGAGTCACCCAGGCACCTCAGAACTTTTTTTTAAGCTTTTATTTATTTATTTTGAGAGAGAGAGAGCATGCATAAGAGTGGGGGAGGGGCAAAGAGAGAGGAAGAGAGAGAATTCCAAGTAGGCTGTGGGGCTCGATATCAAGTTTCATGAGATGGTGACCTGAGCCAAAATCAAGAATCTGACGCGTAACCAACTGAGCCACCCAGGCCCCCATCATGTCTTTATTAAAGGCAAACTCAGCCTGACCGAGGGAGGATACCCAGACCTGATTCTTATGGCACCCAAGGTTTTCTTTCTATACTGTGGCCAATGCTGATTCATCCACCAAATGTGTTGTTGCCATTGTAAACCAAAAGCTTTAGTACAATTAGGATAAAGATTTTGAACCCAAAAGTGTTGGCTTCACTAGACTAGTGTTAATTAAGTAGTTGGAACTCCTAAGTGTAACTTGGTCTGAGTATGCCATAAGGCTTCTCAGAATCTTCTTCAGAATTTAGAAGGTGGATAAATCCACCAACCCACTCTCCTAATGTAGCATCTCTGGTAGATACCTATTGGGTTTTTTGGTTTTGGTGAGGGAGGGTTTGGCTTAGGCCATTCCATCCACAAAAACATGGCCTGTGAATATATGGGATATTTTGGCATGTCAGACAAACTGCCACTAAGTTTCTCCCATTGTGCCCAAGAAACTTTCTTTTTTTTTTTTTTAAATGTTTATTTTTGAGAGAGACAGAGAGACAGAGTGCGAATGGGGAGGAGCACAGAAAGCAGGAGACACAGAATCAGAAGCAGCTTCCAGGCTCTGAGCTGTCACCACAGATCCTGATGCAGGGCTTGAACTCATGAGACCATGACCTGAGCTGAAGTCAGACACTTAACCAACAGAGCCACCCAGATGCCCCCTCAGGAACCTTTCTTAATAAATTATCATCTAAGTTTATAGAGACACAATGGTGAATCTGTTGAGTGTCATATATAATGCAGGTTAAACTTGAGTTAGGAAATACTTCTTGAAAGGCTTTTCCTAATAGAAATCCTTTATAATGTATACATCCTAAAAATCAAGCATCAGAAGCTAAAGGAACATTATAGCCTGTCCAAGAGGTCATGAACATGCTATCCAAGTTATCATCATAGTAAGGTACTAGGATAGTATTTGAAGTTACATTAGCTAAATCCGCAGGTAACCATGATATTTCATCAGGATGTAATAAAGGCAGAGGTGAAAGTAAAAAGGTAGGTTTACTATATTCTAACATTACAAATTGAAAAAGAAAGAAGAGTAGAATACAGGCCTGGTCCCAAATCTTGGAACAAGCTGACGTCATCTATTTCTCATCCTGGTCTGGCTTCCATTGCTTAGGTAGTCAGAGCCAAGTGTCAGTGACAAGAGTTGAAGTTCACACTAGTGAAGGGGCTTTTTTTTTTTTTTTTTTTTGAGAGAGACAGATTGTGAGCAGGGGAGGGGCAGACAGAGAGAGAGAAAGACACAGAATCCGAAGCAGGCTCCAGGCTCTGAGCTGTCAGCACAGAGCCCGACACGGGGCTCAAACTCACAAGTTGCAAGATCATGACCTGAGCTGAAGTCAGATGCTTAAACGACTGAGCCACCCAGGCAACCCTGGTGAAGGGGCCTTTTTAAAAGGAGAAATGTGGATGCATGTGTTTAGACCTTTTAACATAACAAGGATTATTTAGTAATACTTGATAAGACCCCTTCCAGCAAGGTTTTAACAACCCTTTTATTTTATGTCTTTTCTAATAAACAAGATCCCCAGGTTGGTCTTTGAAATCTTCATCTCCCAGGAGCTCCCGGTAAAAGAAACTGTTAACCAAATTCTCATTTTGTTTAAGAGCTATAATGAGTCCTTGACAGTAATGGTAGTAATTTTAATAAGGTTGGTTCATACATTCCTTCATCTAACCTCATAAGCCATGCAGTTGTTATTACTTTAAAAGGAGATAATCGATGTTTTTGAAAGGTAGTAGATCTATGACCTGGAAGTACAGTAAAACCTCGGTTTGTGAGCATAACTCCTCCCAGAAACATGCTTGTAATCCAAAGTGAATTTTCCCATAGAAATAATGGAAACTCAGATGATTCATTCTACAACCCCAAAATATTCTTATAAAATGATTACAATCTTTTGTAACATAATACAAAGTAATAAATAAAATACAAAATGTAAAGAAAAATAAATTAACCTGCACTTACCTTTGAAAATCTTTGTGGCGGGGCGCCTGGGTGGCTTAGTCGGTTAAGCATCCGACTTTCCCTTAGGTCATGATCTCGCGGTTCGTGGGTTCGAGCCCCGTGTCTGGCTCTGTGCTGACTGCCAGCTCAGAGCCTGGAGCCTGTTTCAGTCTGTGACTCCCTCTCTCTCTGACCCTCCCCTGCTCACGCTGTCTCTCTCTCTCTCTCTCTCCCCTAGAAATAAATAAAACATTTTTAAAAATTTTTTAAAAAAAGAAAATCTTTGTGGCTGGTGTGAAGGAGATAAGAGAGAGGAGGGTTATTGTGTAGGACGACTTTCACTAACACTAATGGAATCACTGCTATCTATTGGCTCAATAGAATCTTCCTGAATGAGGGCTATTGTATACACTTGCACGGATGTTGACTACAGTACACTATTAATAAACTCTTGGCATATACTGTACTTAAAGTAACGGGCAATAAGACAGCAGAGGAAAGGGTCTAAATCTGTAGGCAGCCTGATCTCGAAAAAGCAAAGCATTCCTAAACTTAACTCTTGTATGGAAAAGCAAAGGACTGTCCATAAGTGCTTTGAAATAATCAAAAATACACTGGTGCCAGTTGTGTGCACCTTCCAACAATCTGAAAAATCATTGATTTCTGCCAAACACTGCAACCAGAGACCAAGCATCTGAGCATGGGAGATGACCACCCACAATCTCTCAGCAAGTGAGAGAGAGAGAGGGAGAGAAAGAACTATTGGCTCAGTTGTGATCATGTGACACTCAGCATCACATACTACTCATATTGCAAGACATTGCTCATTTATCAAGTTAAAATTTATTAGAAATGTTTGCTCATCTTGCAGAACACTTGCAGAACAAGTTACTTGCAATCCAAGGTGTTACTATGCTAGTAGGAGAGGTTTTGGCCATGGGAGTTTAAATGGTTCTGAAAATTTTGCCAATTAAATCTTAATGGTGCCATTTTTTCTTTCCACCGATCCTAAGGATTACAGATGATAAGCACAATAGAAATGTTGTGTTATCAGCCAAACACTGCAAATGGTTTTAATTATTTGTCCAGTAGGAACCTTGATCACGATGTCGTTCTGAGGGAATTCCCCAAACAGGAATTATCCTTTCTAAATATCTCATGTAAGTCATTTCTAGGAATAAGCAGATAATCAGTTAATGAAATACAGTCATGAACAAGTCTTTTGGTCTTTTTTTTTTTTCTTTTGCAGTTTTATACATTTATTTGACAATCAGCAATTAGTTCTCATCCACATTAACTGTCTGTAGATTTTTGAAAGTAGTGACAGGTACATAGGTCACCAACATATAGAGCTTGTTTGGTTGAATCCTCATCCTCATTACATTTTTGGACAACTGCACATGGGTACAGTTTGGACATTCCTTTGTTGAGCCTGGTGTCAGTGCACACATCTGGAGTTCCCACCTCCTTCATGGCAAATCTCTAGATCTCTTTGCATGCCGGAGGGGAACGCTTCTTGAAACCCACCCCATGGATGTGCTTGTGAATGTTGATGTGTGTTCACTGGTCACTACCTCATTGATGGCAGAACGGCCCTTCTTCTCAATACCCTTCTTTTCAGAAGCAATTCTGCTGACCCCTGGTTGGAGAGCCAGGATCAAGTTCTTTGTGTAGATCTGGAAGTAAAGCTGCAGGGTTAAAGGTACTTTGTCAAGCTAGAGTACTATTAGGTATGGAGAGTAATACTACTTTTTTTTTTAATAATTTTTAAAAATATTTTTATTTATTTATTTCTAGGAGAGAGAGACAGTGTGAGCAGGGGAGGGTCAGAGAGAGAGGGAGTCACAGACTGAAACAGGCTCCAGGCTCTGAGCTGGCAGTCAGCACAGAGCCCGACGCGGGGCTCGAACCCACGAACCACGAGATCATGACCTAAGCGAAAGTCAGATGCTTAACCGACTAAGCCACCCAGGCGCCCCGAGTAATACTACTTTTTAAGAAGCTGACTTACAGAATAATGTTGAGTAATATGAGAGTATAGAAGAAATCCAACTGAATGTGGAATATAGTTAAGGGGACCCCATTATTGTTTCTTCAGTGGCCCTATATAAGACTGTGGTTGCCTACAAGAATATAAAAGATCTGCATGCTGAAAACTATAGAAAACTTATGAAGGAAATTGAAGAAGACACAAAAAAAATGGAAAAACATTCTATGCTCATGGATTGGAAGAATAAATATTGTTAAAATGTCAATACTACCCAAAGCAACCTACACATTCAATGCAATCTCAATCGAAATTGCACGAGCATTCTTCTCAAAGCTAGAACAAACTATCCTAAAATTTGTATGGAACCACGAAAGACCCTGAATAGCCACAGTAATCTTGAAGAAGAAAGCCAAAATGGGACGCATCACAATCCCAGACCTTAGCCTCTACTACGAAGCTACAATCAACAAGACAGTATGGCATTGGCACACAAACAGACACACAGACCAATGGAATAGAATAGAGAACCCAGAATTGGACCCACAAGTGTATGGCCAACGAATCTTTGACAAAACAGGAAAGAGTATCCAATGGAAAAAAGACAGCCTCTTTTTCTTTAATGTTTTTATTAAACATTATAATGTGGGGGAGGCCAGAGAGAAAGGGAGACACAGAATCCGAAGCAGGCTCTAGGCTCTGAGCTGTCAGCACAGAGCCTGACACAGGGCTAGAACTCATGAACTGCAAGATCATGACCTGAGCCAAGGTAATATGCTTAACTGACTGAGCCACCCAGGTGCCCCAAAAGACAGTCTCTTTAACAAATTGTGCTGGGAGAACCAGACAACAACAATACAGAAGAATGAACTAGACCACTTTCTCACACCATACACAAAAATAAACTCAAAATGGATGAATGACCTGAATGTGAGACAGGAACCCATCAAAACCCTAGAGGAGAAAGCAGGAAACAACCTCTTTGACCTCCACCGCAGCAATTTCTTACTTGACACTTCTCCAAAGGCAAGAGAATCAAAGACAAAAATTAACTATTGGGACCTCATCAAGATAAAAAGCTTCTGCACTGCAAAGGAAACAATCAAGAAAACTAAAAGGCTACTGATGGAATGGGAAAAGATAGTTGCAAATGACATGTTGGATAAAGGACTAGTGTCCAAAATCTATAAGGAACTCATCAAACTCCACACCTAAAAAAAAAAAAAAAAAATCTAGTGATGAAATGGGCAGAAGACATGAATAGACACTTTTCCAAAGAAGACATCCAGATGGGCAACAGACACTTGAAACGATGCTCAACATCACTCATCGTCAAGGAAATACAAATCAAAACCACATTGAGATACCCCCTCATGACAGTTGGAGTGGTTAAAATGAACAATCAGGAGACTATAGATGCTGGCGAGGATGTGGAAAAATGGGCACCTTCTTCCACTGTTGGTGGGAATGCAAATTGGTACAGCCACTCTGGAAAACAGTGTGGAAATTCCTCAAAAAATTAAAAATAGAACTAATCTATGACCCAGCAATAGCACTGCTAGGAATTTACCCAGGGGATACAGGAGTGCTGATGCATAGGGGCACATGTACCCCAATGTTTACAGCAGCATCTTCAACAATAGCCAAATCATGAAAAGAGCCTAAATGTCCATCAACTGATGAATGAATAAAGAAGATGTGGTTTATATATATAATGGAATATTACCTGGCAATGAGAAGAATGAAGTCTGGCCATTTGCAGCAATGTGGATGGAACTAGAGGGTATTATGCTAAGTGAAATAAGTGAGTCAGAGAAAGATACCATATATTTTCACTCATATGTGGATCTTGAGAAGCTTAACAGAAGACCATGGAGGAGGGGAAGGAGGGAAAAAAGTTACAGAGAGGGAGGGAGAGAAACCATAAGAGACTCTTAAATATTAAGAAGAAACTGAAGGTTGATGGGGGTGGGGGAGAGGGGAAAGTAGGTGAAGGGCATTGAGGAGGGCACTTGTTGGGAAGAGCACTGGGTGTTGTATGAAAACCAATTTGACAAAAATTATCTTTAAAACGAGAGGGTGGTTGCCTAAATTGCTCTCCTACAGGGTAGAAGTCCTTTAGCCGCTGAACCGTTGTTGACTATAATAGCCTATGGGCCAATGTTGATCACTATGCTTCTGAGTTAAGACACTTAGAGCATTCTCTTTGTTTTCATGTACAAAAATGAAGAAAGGCAGGTCATAATTGGGGTGTCTAGGGCAGGAGCTTGAGTTGATATGGATTTTAATACATCTGCAGGAACACTGAAGAAGGAGCTACACAGATCTATCACTATGAAAATTAATGCTTATTGGTTGGAATCCAGGAGAGCAAAGTACGTGGATTTGGAACCACTGGATGTCAAGGCACCACAATATTATTTCTAGCTCTCAGGTCTTGAACAAATCTCCATACTTTTCAATAGATGTGTTACAAGGGCTAGTATAAGGAATTATGAGTCCCTTTTTCAGGAACATGTAGGTGGCTATTGTGCATTTAGGAGTTGTTTATATATTTTTTTAATTTTCTTTTATTTTTATGAGTTTATTTATTTATTTTGATAAAGAGACAGAGAGAGTAAGCGGGGGAGGTGCAGGGCAAGAGGGAGAGAGAGAATTCCAAGCAGGCTTCACACTGTCAGCACGGAGCCCAACACTGGGCTCAAACTCACAAACCATGAGATCATGACTTGAGCTGAAACCAAGAGTCGGTCAACCAACTGAGCCACCCAGGTGCCCCAGGAGCTGTTCATCTTTAGAAGCATGATTTCTTCTTTAGGCTTTAGTTTTAGTATAAAATCTGGAAAATCCTCTTGGGAGAGAAGAATATAGTGGATCAAAGTATACTATTTATGAGTGTCACTTCCAGGAGGCTATGAAACACTCTGAGGTGTCCAGTGTTTCACGCTCTTAGTTTAAAACTGCCATTGGGGCTCCAAGCACCAGATGATCAATCCTTATGTGTGCATCCCCAGACAAGCCAGACTTTATTTACTATGTGAAGAAGATGGAATTCTCTATGGGACTGCTTCTCATCTTGAGGAATAACCTCAGATACTTTCATTAGGTTCTTGGTCCCCTGAGAACACCTTTTGGCTAGAAGAAGCAAGTATCCCCTATCTTCAGAGCTAAATAATTCAATCTGTTATTTTCTGACTAGTTAGTATTATCCGGTCTTTAAGGTTTTACTGCCAAATCAAAGCCAAATATGAATTAACCAACCCAAGTTTTACTCCCTTGTCCATAGGTTTCCTACCCAGAAAATCTTACCGGTACAAATAAAATCAGTCTAAAAACAGCTTGAATAAAAGTCAGGACTGTCAACTTAAAATATGGAGGTCTGGATACCAGAACTCACTGATCCGCTCAAAGGTTGCTGAAAAGCTGGAGGTTTACAAAGGGCCCATGCTGGTATGAAGTGCCAGGTTCCAGAAGACCCCAGATGGCCTCAGGTGGATTTCTCTGATATCCTGCCAACTACGCCAAGAAATATTCATGCAAGTTGACCAGAAAGAATTCTAATGCGATTTAAAAGAGAGAGAGAATCAGACAGAGAGAGAGAGAGAGAGAAAATTTATTCTAGCACAGATCAGGACAGCTGTCCAGGAAACCCAATATTCACAGGGAAGAAAGTACTCCAGGGAATGAACAGTTTTTACAGGATTAAATACTTTTTTACATTAAAAACATCTGTCAATCAGTGGGGTGCCTGGGTGGTTCCGTCAGTTAAGCATCCGACTTCCACTCAGGTCATGATCTCACTATTCGTGAATTTCAGGCCCACGGTTGGGCTCTGTGCTGACAGCTCAGACCCTGGAGCCTGCTTCAGATTCTGTGTCTCCCTCTCTCTGCTCCTTCCCCTCTCCCTCTCTGTCTCTCTCTCGCTTGCTCACTCACTCTCAAAAATAAATATTTTTTAAAAAATTTTCTTGGAGGAGGGCACTTGTGGGGATGAGCACTGGGTATTATGTGGAAACTAATTTGACAATAAACTATTTGTAAAAAAAAACCAAACAAAAAAAACTTTAAAATTTAAAAGGTGATGAATGTAAAAAAAAAATTTTTTTTCTTGACCTGTCCATTAGTATGTCAGAGACAAATTCTTTCAAAAGATTAGGTTAACATGTAGCCATGAATCACTAGTTTCAACATCATGAAATATAGGGAAATGGAGCATTGATCAATATCTTAAGGACAAGATGTTTTCCTATAAGCTGCTCACTTATAAAGCAGATGTACCATGCATCCTTGATGGGCCACCAATCAGGCTTCTGTTTAAAACAAAGTTTATGTACAGTCATGTTGACTTAAGAAAGAAATCTAAATCTATGGCTTCCCTTATCTATCAGGCCTTTAAAGAGTTTTTCTCTCATCAGTTCTACATGGGACACAAAAGTGATCGGGTCAGAATCCTCACACAAGAGAGAGGAAAGTAAGCAACATGACAGAATATAACAAAGTGACAAGGAGAAAGATACTACATCTGGCTAAGAAGGAATCAGAAAGTCTTCATAAATGATTTGAGATTTCAAATGGTACGTAGGAATGTCTAACATTTCACTGTGGTCCTACTCTGCCTTCCCTTCGTCTGTTAATGACCCTACCATTTGCCTGGCCATCCAGTTTCAAAAGTTTAACTATCTTTTATTCTTCCTGTCCTCTGCCCCCAGTCTTTGCTGAGGCTTGTTTCTACCTTTTCATTTCTTTTAAATCCACTCCTCTGTTCCAGAGCCTCATGACATCTCATGTGGAGAGATGCCTTCAAACTTCCCCCTTTCCTCTTTCTCAACATCCCTAAATGTGTCCTACACAAACGAAAAAAGTTTTCTTCCTTAATGACAATTGCAATTAAAATGTAATTAAAATTTAATTAAAATTTAATTAAAATTTTAAAAATTGCATTTTTTAAAAACATTAATGGCTTCCCTGTGTCTTCACAGGGAAGACAAAGAATTCAATTACAGAAGTTGGGGCATGGGGTGCCTGGGTGGCTTAGATGGTTAAGCGTCAGACTCATAGTCATGATCTCATGGTTTGTGGGTTTGAGCCCCACATCAGGCTCTGTGCTGACAGCTCAGACCCTGGAGCCTGCTTCATATTCTGTGTCTCCCTCTCTCTCTCTCTCTCTCTCTGCTCCTCCCCCACTCATGCTCTGTCTCTGTCTCTCAAAGATAAATAAATGTTTAAGAAAATTTTTTAAGCAAACAAATAAAAAAAAAAGAAGTTGGGGCACTAGGTGGCTCAGTCAGTTGAGTGTCTGACTTTTGATATCAGCTCAGGTCATGATCCCAGGGCTGTTGGATCAAGCCCTGAGTTGGGCTCTATACTGAGGATGGAGCCTGCTTAAGATTCTCTCTCTCTCCACCTCTGCCCCACTCCCCTGTTCATACTCTTTCTCTCTTAAAAAATTATTTTTTGGGGCGCCTGGGTGGCTTAGTCGGTTAAGCGTCTGACTTTCGCTTAGGTCATGATCTCGCGGTTCGTGGGTTCGAGCCCCGCGTCGGGCTCTGTGCTGACTGCCAGCTCGGAGCCTGGAGCCTGCTTCAGAGTCTGTGTCTCCCTCTCTCTCTGACCCTCCCCTGCTCACGCTGTCTCTCTCTCTCTCCTAGAAATAAATAAAACATTAAAAAAATTATTTTTTAAATTAAAGAATTCAATTACAGAAGGTAGTTCCTCCAAATATGTTACTGCTCCAAAAACAAACAAATATCTTACTTCTCACAAACAGTACATCTTTTCTCTAATGATAGCTTATTGAAACCTCCAATATTGCTATGTTAATCCATTCATGATTCTAGAAAACAGTCATTGAATGCTTGCTCTGTATTGGGGAATCACCAACACTAATAAGAATCCCCAGTGCCATCAAGAAACTTACTTTCTAGTAGTGGAGGAAGACAAGAAAAGTGTGCGAAAGTCCTATGATAGCAATTGCAGTGGTTTTTAAATGTGCCCCCAAATTCTTTGACATTCCTATGTGTCCTCCTAAATGTGGCTGAGGGCTTGTGACTTACTCAAACAATACAGAGAGGACAGTAGAAATGATCTTGCATGACTTCTTTTTTGTTTTTCAATTCCAAAGTATTTCTTTTCCTTTAGATTATTTAAACCAATGAAAAACCAACAACTCCTTAAAACATAATTGAACTTTATTCTCTTTTATACCTAAAGAGAAAAAACTCTGAAATTTACATGTCATTATTGAACACTAATACATTTTCTCTTTTTTCCTCTTTTTTTCTTTCTTTTTTTTATTTTAGTTAACATACAGTACAATATTAGTGTCAGGAGTGATACGTCACTTACATAGAACACTCAGTGCTCATCACAACAAGTGCCCTCCCTAATTCCCGTCATCCATTTAGCCCTTCTCCCTCTACCTTCTTCCATCAACCCTCATTTTGTTCTCTATCATTAAGAGGCTCTTGTGGTTTGTTTCCCTCTCTTCTCTTTTTTCCTCCCCTTCCCATATGTTCATGTTTCTTAAATTCCACATCTGAGTGAAATCATATAGCATTTATCTTTCTCTGATTTACATATTTCACTTAGCATAATACATTCTAGCTTTATTCACGTCTTTGCAAATGGCAAGATTTCATTCTTTTTGATGACTGAGTAATATTCTTGAGTATATACTGAGTATATATATCCATTTTATCCATTTTTTTAAAGATTTTTATTTATTTCTAGGAGAGAGAGAGAAAGACAGCGTGAGCAGGGGAGGGTCAGAGAGAGAGGCAGTCACAGACCGAAACAGGCTCCAGGCTCTGAGCTGGCAGTCAGCACAGAGCCCGACGCGGGGCTCGAACCCACGAACCGCGAGATCATGACCTAAGCGAAAGTCGGATGCTTAACCGACTAAGCCACCCAGGCGCCCCGATTTTATCCATTTTTTATCTATTCATCAGTTGATGGACATTTGTGTTCTCTCCATAGTTTGGCTAGTGTTGATAATGCTGCTATAAACAGTGGGGTACGTGTACCTCTTCAAATCTGTATTTTTGTATCCTCTGGGTAAATACCTAATAGTGCAATTGCTGGGTCACAGGGTAGTTCTATTTTAGTTTTTTGAAAAACCTCTATACTCTTCTCCAGAGTGGCCACACCCGTTTGCATTCCCACCAACAGCGCAAGAGAGTTCCCCTTTGTCTATATCCTCACCAAAACCTGTTGTTTCTTGTGTTGTTAATTTTAGTTATTCTGACTGGCATAAGGTGGTATCTCATCATGATTTTTATTTGCATTTTCCTGATGATGAGTGATGTTGAGCATCTTTTCATGTGTCTGTTAGTCATCAGGATGTCTTCTCTGGAAAAGTGTCTATTCATGTCTTCTGCGCATTTGTTAACTGGGTTGTTTCTTTTTTGGGTGTTGAGTTTGACAAGTTCTTTATAGATTTTGGATACTAACCCTTTATCAGATACGTTGTTTGCAAATATATCCTCCCATTCCATAGGCTGCCTCAGTTAGAAAAGTCCATCTTGCTCCCATTTCATCCCCATGGCACACTCATGCTTGGAACCCAGAGACCAGGAGGTAGGGAAGCCCAGGCCACATAGAGCCCATGCGTACATGTTCTGCTTGAGCCTGCTGAGGTTGCAACTGTCAATCACCATCACCTCAACACCAGGCATGTAAGTGGCAAAGTTTCAAGATGACTCCAGCGCCATCTGAGTGTAACCACGTGAGACACCGTGGTACACTGCTTAGCTGACCCCAGTGAACATCCAGAACTATGAGACATAATAAAGGAAAAAAGAGTGTTTTTGTTTTAAGTCATTGAGTTTTGGAGTGACTTCATTATTCTACAATAGGTTGCTGGAACAGCAGTAGAAATGGAATGTTACAAGAGTACACAGAAAGGATTTCTATCCCAGATTTGAGTGAGGGAAGAAAATAACTCCTGAGTTCCAACATCGCTGAGTCAGGGCCACTCATCTTCAGAGATTGCCCACGACCTCATTATTTTCCCGGGAAGCTGAGCAGCCTTCTCCACCAGCCAGCAACCCAATATGCAGCCTGTCCTGGTAAAACACTCAGATGTGGGACTCTGGTCTGGATTTCACAAGCCCCACTTTGCTCCATCTAATACTCATTGCAAGGCTTTTTCTAGGAGGACCTTTGTTCTTTTTTGAAATGCATGGTCTGAGTTAGAACACTTTATGATCACTTTATTTTTGTAAGTTTATTTATTTATTTTTGAGACAGAGAGTGTATGTGTGCACATGCATGCATGTGGGGTTGGGGCAGAGAGAGAGCGAATCCCAAGCAGGCTCTGCACAAAGCTCAATGCAGGGCTTGAACTCACAAACCATGAGATCATGATCTGAGCTGAAGTCAAGAGTTGGCGTTTAACCAACTGAGCCACCCAGGTTCCCCTATGATCACTTTAGAGGAAGTCCCATTTCCTACTACCATTCCTAGGAAGCATTATAAACTGCATTCATATTTTCTCTCTTTTTGAAAATGTTGCCGAGCTCCCTGCATCAGCCCAGGGCATCTCTTCAACTTCAGCTCCTTTATAGCTAACGAGTATTCTCAAAATTTGCAATGATCTCTGACCTTCCATTTTCATTCCAAACACCCATGTTTCAGGCATATACAGGTATGTGTATACATATGTGTATATATGTATGTAGCAGGACATATAAAAAGATTAGCTCCTGTATTAATTAGGTAGGCAAATGCAGTAACAAATAAATCTAAAAAAAACCTGTTTTGCCCAAACATAATGGAAATTTCCTGTCCACTCACATAAACAGTCCAAAATGGTCCTAGGCCAGCAAGACAGCAAAGGCCTTGCCATCTTCAGTACATTCTTTCCAGGGCCATTGCAAGAAAGAATAGGGGGCATCACATAGTGGGAGATTTCTATGGGTGGGGCTTGGGTGTGGTACACATAATTTCTATTCATATTCCATTGGCTAGAACTCAACCATGAGGTTACATGTAACTGCGGGTTGTGTGCCCAAAAGAATGAAGAGATTGGGATTCGGGGAGCATCTGGTAGTTTCTGCCACTACCTCCAAATATAACACCCAAGTCATGGATATAAATGGGGTCCCCATAACATTTCTCTGGCTCTTCCCCTCCACCCACTTATACTGGATCTCCAGCCCCATGTTCATAAACACTCTTGTGTTATCACCCGGCAACTTCTTCACCATCTACTCTAGGAACTGTAACATGTCCTGGAAGGAACCTCCTGCTATTACCCGGAAGACTAGTAAAGCCTAAATCTGCACAGTAATGTAAAGTGAGGGAAGTGGAAAAGTTAATTCATGTAACTGGGACCCACAAAATGTGAGTTGCCCCAGTGGTCAGGCCCAGGTCACAAAACTAAACCTAAGTCAGCCTGCACCTAAATGCCTCACTGTCAAAGAAACCCAATCGCAATCTTCCCAGTGAGCTTTAGCTTACCTTGCCCTTGTTAATAGGACCTGCTAGCCTTATGGAAACCCCTGACCTCCAAGTCAATCATGAGTAGCCTCTGCTGATGCTCTGTAAAACTTGTTGTTACCCTAACACCCCTTGAGAGAGTGCTATACTCCCCCGACCCCTGGATTGTTTTCTCTTCAATAAAAAATATCAAACTCACTACTAAATTGTTTTACTTTTACTGTCTGACCAAAGTAATATAAAGAGAGGAAAACATTTGCTTTTCTCTTTTTGGTTATTCCTTCTAAGAAGTACCAAGGCAAGTGTAGGGATACCAATGTCACACAGAGTTTTCTGTGACACTATTCCTGCAGCTTTTAAACACAGCCTCCTGGACTCAGGTATGAATTCATGAGGGCTGAGGTGAAGATCAACTTGAGGGACATGCACTGAGCAATAAGAATCCAGTCAGCAAGTCAGTGAGTTAGCAAATACTTGTTAAGTATCTACCATGTGTCAGGCTCTGCTAAGCTCTGGATATACAGTGTAACAAAATGGACACAGTCTTTGTCCTCACAGAAGTCAGTCTAGTAGTAGTCAGTCACATAGCTCTGGCCTTGAGATTTTGTTACTGACTTCAGCAGGTTCCTTCTTCCCTTTGGGTAAATTCTCTCCCAGGAGGCTCTTAATGAAAATAGATTGCTGATACAGCTGCCTCACCCATTCACCAGAGAGAAACAGATATGTATGAATGCCAAGTTAGGCTGGCATCATGACATAACTGAAGCCATCAGAATGGATGAGGCCACTGAGAGAAAATATGTCAAAGCAGAGGCTATGAACTAACAGACTACGACCCAAGCTGGTCAGCAATGTGTGTGGTCTGCCTTGTATTCTATTGGCCTACACAGCATTTTTAAAGATTTTTGTAATTAGTGGTCAATGATGGGGTTTTTGAGTGATGGTGGGGTTCAGAGCTGACAGCCAAGAAAGAATTCTTGAAGATGTCTTTGGTGCAAAAAGGTGATTTTACTAGAGTCCAGAGCCAGGACCCGTGGGCAAAAAGAGCTGCACTGGGGTTGTGAAGAGTGACTGGTTACATACTATGGAGTTGAGGAGAGATAAAGTCAAGGGAAGTTTCTTAGAAGGATTTCCATATGCTAAAGAAGACACAGATTACTGGAGGCCTAGTTACTGTCAAGCTAAGGTTGATTTTCCTTCCAGCAAAGCTTTATCCTTAAGACTGTAGGGAGTTTTTGGAGATTAGGCTATTGACAAGATTACCCTTTTCTTGAAATATTACTAAGATATTTATAAACTGATGGAGACTCTATCAGTTTAACCATTTGTTTTCTGTCCTTTCCTCTGTTCTTGGGCAGCTAGGAATGCCTGAAGAATGTCACATATATCCCCAGCAGGGATATGTTAGCTCCTTCTTTGCCCTCAGCTTGCCTTATGGTCCTTCATCAGTCAACATTGAAAAACAGAAGGTTACACACAAACACACACACCTTTATTGCCAGCCTCTTTTGGAGAAAACAATATCTAGTCTAGAGTTCCACATAAGGCATCCACTATAGTTTTCCATAGTCTCGATACTCCCTATTGTCCCTAACTCTGAGGTAGAGTCAGGTGTCATTTGTCACTGTACTTTTCTTAGAGAAAGAGTTAAGGGAACTATGTTTATAGCCCTGCATTTATCTAAAGTGGGAAACCAAAAATAAAACAAGTTCAAAATACTCAGAAAAAATGGGAGAAGACCTATTTCTTTTTTATTTTTAATGTTTTATTTATTTCTGAGAGAGAGAGAGAGCATGAGCAGGGGGAGGTCAGAGAGAGGGAGATACAGAATCTGAAACAGGCTCCAGGCTCTGAGCTATCTGTCAGCACAGAGCCTGACGTGGGGCTCGAACCCACGAAGAGTGAGATCATGACCTGAGCCGAACCAACTGAGCCACCCAGGCGCCCCAAGAAGACCTATTTCTTTATGAAAATGAAGGATACCTACCAGATTACTATGAAGACACTATTATGGGAAGAAAAAAAAAAGTGTATATATATATATATATATATCCTCACTGTTTCACATTATCTGCCTGACTTCTATAGCCTCTGAACTAGAGGCGGTGGGGTCTGATATAAAATAGGGATTGAGGGATGTGGTATAATAAATATAGTTTTGAACTTCCTGAATGATAGAAGTGCCTTTTGTCTCTCATAAGGGACCACTTTTGATAGTATGCCAATAATGAAGTGGCTTAGGATGGGGACCCTAGACAGCTTCAGGGTAGGGCTGACCACCAGAAAGTCCAAGGGATTTAGAGGGCTAGAACTTTTAGCCCCTTCCACCAACCTCTGGGAAAGAAAGACAGGACTCTCTTTGAAAGAGAGAGAGAGGGAGAGTTCATGTGTACATGCACGAGCAGGGGAGGGGAAGAGTGAGAATCCCAAGCAGACTCCACAGTCAGTACAGAACCCTATATGGGGCTCAAACCCACAAACCTTGAGATCATGACCTGAGTCGAAATCAAGACTCAGACACTTAACCCACCAAGCCACTCAGGTGCCTCAATGATAGAAATTTTTGACAATTTACCAGGGTCCTTCCTCAAGCAACTTGGCCCCTCCTGTATTCAAGGCTTCTGGGTCTGTAAACTGGCTCATGTCTGGCAATTGATTGAGGGGCTGTGGCTCTACTCTTATGATTCAGATTCGACTTTTGTTCACTTGACCTAAGACTTCTGCTCATACAGATGAAGTAAGAATTCAGTTGGCTTCCTATCTATTTCATTTTTAGGAACACCATAATCAACTAGCCAATGTCATAGTTCTATGCAATTTCACATAGTTGTGACTGTTGCTTTGACTCTGCTGTCCATTTTAGTAACCATGTCCACCTTGCCTTTGGTGGTTGAAGGCCACCACTTGGCCCCGCCAATCCAGGATTCAATTACTCCCGTTGTATTCTGGTTTCTCAATTCAGTTCCCACTGTGAGATCTGGCCTACAAAAAAGAGCCATCACAGAACTCTTTAAAGATGCTGGGCCTCCACTCACAACCTTATTTCTCATTAGCAGCGGGGAAAGATACGTCTTTGGGACCCTCCCAGTGTGGTGAGTAGGTCTTCAATGGCAAATCCACTCCAACATCGCAATCTCCCGTAAGCCTTTAACTCCCTTCCTCGACATTAAACCAAGGCAGGTTGGGCATTTCTAATTCACTCACTGTGGGCCACCTTCTGGTCCCTGTTTCAGCCAATAAAACAAACTGTTAGAGCCCTTGCTGACTCCCTGAGCTACACCATTAAATTCAGAATGTCTGCTTACTAATGCTATAGTGAATTTGGCCTGATCTAACTATATGTTCCTTCCACCATTATCCCGCACCCTCAATATCTATTCCCATACAAGTTTTTTTGGATGTCTGTCTGTATAAATTAGAAAACTCAGGTAGTTCTTTTAGAGTGTAAATTCACCTATTCTTCGGTCATACTTTATATCTCACCTTTAGGGGGCTGCTAGGACTTACGTCTGGTCATGTGTCTTGAAGCAAAGAGGTATGGAGGGTGTGGATCCTGAAGGGAAGCAGCATTGTCTTCCTGTAGCAACTGTCTGAGTAAAAGCCATTGCAGTTAATGCCCTCAAGTAGGGGTGAGGGCTTGGAGCTGAAGAAGCTGCTTCCATGTTGGGGGTGGGGGGTGCGGTGAGGAGGCTTTTCCTCTGACAAAGATTTATCAGGACTTAGGGCTTCAATGTCCCTAGATGAGTGTCTGAGGGTTCAGCTTGCTTGGCTGTTCAGCAGGATAAGAGTCTGCATTTGATTTTCAGCAACCTTAGCCCCAAGCCTACAGGAGATAAGGGTGTCCTGAAGGGCTGTCATTACATGGTGCTTACACTGGGAATTCCAATCCCTGAGCTCATCTTTTTCTTTCACCATGTTGGCCAGTAATGTTGGGAGCAACCAACCAACCTCATCATGATCATTACTTTTCCAAAAATGTTAGAAAGTATCATATATATAGTCACACACACCCCTCCTTGCCTCTTATAAGTGGTTAAGAGTATCTCCATTGTCAGATCACACCATGGACTGTCAGTGGTCTCTTTCCTACGAGAGTCATTTCTCCCTTTCCATTGGCTTTGTTCATAGATATCATTTCAGATTTGCTTGTGTATTTCTCATCTTGGCTCTCAAGTAATATGGGGAAAGGAGTAAGGAAGTTCTTCAAGTGAGTTGGCAGTTTCAGAGCAATCATGTTGCATCAGGATATTTTCTAACCAAATTGATGTATCATCTGCATATGATAACACACTTCTTATCATATCTCTCTTCCTTTCCCCCCACTTCCTCTTTTTATGTGTCTCCCTCCTCCCCCTTCCTCCACCTCACTATCGGAAAAGTACATCATCTAGCCCTCCATGTGGCTTTCAGAATTTACAGGTATATTTTATTTAGATATTTGGTATTTGGTTATCTCTGTTCAACTATCTAAAATCAACAGTTCATAAAACTGGCTGGGGCAGGCCCTCCTTCCAATCTCTGCCTTACTTCCAGGCAGTTTTTTCCCATTGAGAGTCTGGGAAACAGAGTACAAGGTAAAGATGGCTGAGGTGCCTGGGTGGCTCAGTCGGTTAAGCGTCTGACTTCGGCTCAAGTCACAATCTCGTGGTTCTTGGGTTCCAGCCCCACATCAGGCTCTGTGCTGACAGCCAGCTCAGAGCCTGGAGCCTGCTTCAGATCTGTGTTTCCCTCTCTCTCTGACCCTCCCCTGCTCACGCTGTCTCTCTCTCTCTCTCTCTCTCTCTCAGAAATAAATAAAACATTAAAAAAAGAAAAGTAAAGATGGCACCTGCATTGGCTCTCCAGATGTGGGGCATTCTGAGACTTTGTTGAAGGGCGTTCTCTCCTCCAACCATGACACACCTGTGCTCCTAATCTTCATTGTTCCAGCAAAGGATGTGTGAGTAGGTCTCTTAGGGGCTTCTCACTTATTTTTTCTTTAGAAAAGTATTTTTGTTTTGTTTAAGTTTCTTTTCAAGAGAGAGAGAGAGAATGCATACATGAGTGGGAGAGGGGCAGAGAGAGAGAGAGAGAGTCTGAGGATCTGACGCAGGCTCTCTTGACAGCACAGAGCCAACAATGTGGGACTCCAACTCACAAGCCATGAGATCATGACCTAATCTGAACTTGATCGCTTAACCCACTAACCCACCAAGGTGCCCCACTTCTCACTTACTTTTGGAGAAATGTATGACTCCCTGAATATCTGGGAAAGTATCTGCTCCAGGTGTCCTCTCTTGTTTTGGTCCAAAGTTTCATTATGTTTTGCAGATACTCCTTTTAGTCAATGATTTGGGCTGTAGCCACATTCTAATTTTATTGCAGATGGGGTGTTCTTTTCTAATATTCATTTCATTGTTAATTTTGGTATTTTAGGAAGTGAAAAAAACATACCTTTACTCCACCAACTTTTATTGTAACTTCCTTACCCTTAAACTCTATCTCTCTTGACTTTCCAGGTCTTACTCTTTCTTGATTTCTGCTTACTGCTTGGGCTCCTTCTCAAGCTCCTCTATCTGCCCTGTACATTTGGATGTTCTCCAGGATTCTCTCTTTGGTCCTTCTCCATGCCTTCAGTGTGTGTTTTTCCAATACCACAAGGCAATTCTCCAATTCTCTATGGACACCGACTAGGTGTCCTACAAAAATTAACTCAATTCTAATACCATCTATCTGGAGATAATGTCAGATCCTACAGGTGAAGGCTCAGTCCCATAGGACTGCCCCCGCAATTGTAAGTCCATGTTGTTACCTGCACTTCTGACTGACTGGCTATAAGTCAGAAGTTCCAGGGCACCTGGGTGGTTCAGTCCATTAAACATTCGACCAATTTCAGCTCAGGTCATGATCTCACGGTTCATGACTTCAAGCCCCACTTCAAGTCCTACACTGACAGCAAGGATTTTCTCTCTGCTTGGGATTTTCTCTCTCCCTCCCTCTCTCTCTCTCAGCCCCTCCCCTGCTCACTCTCTCTCTCTCTCTCAAAAAATAAACTAAAAAAAATTGTTTTTAAATCAGAGGTTACACACCCCTTCTTGGATTTGATTTGTTTTCTAGACTGTCTCATAGAATTCAGAGAAATATTTTCTTCTGATGACCGGTGTTTAAAAAAAAAAAAAAAAAAAAAAACAAGCTGGGGCACCTGGGTGGTTCAGTCAGTTAAGCATCTGACCCTTGATTTTGGCTCAGGTCATGATTTCATGGTTTTGAGGGTTTGAGCGCTGTGTCAGTCTCTATGCTGCTAGCCTGCTTGGGATTCTCTCCCTCTCTTTCTGCCCCTCCCCTACTTGCTCAAACACACTCTCTCCCCTCTCTCAAAATAAATGAATTACCTTTTGCAAAAAAAGACATATTAAAAAAATAAGTTAAAAAGCAAGCAAATTTGAAGACCTGATTGGCTTTATCAGCCAATCATGAATTGGGTAGCATCCCATCCCATCTAGCAAGTAGAGGGGAGCTCCATTGACCTAAACAAAGGTTTTATAGGCAGAGAGAGGGGGAGAAGAAGAAGAAGAAGAAGAAGAAGAAGAAGAAGAAGAAGAAGAAGAAGAAGAAGAAGAAGAGAGAAAGAAAGAAAGAAAGAAAGAAAGAAAGAAAGAAAGAAAGAAAGAAAGAAAGAAAGAAAGAAAGAAGGAGGGAATTTATTAACAAGGAAAGCATTGGTTAGATGAGGCTGTCCCCCTAAGGGGAAAGGAAGTTGTTTATCAATAAATTTCCTAATTTTGACCAAGAAATTCCACGTTGACTGGCTAAAGATTACATTATGATGGGGGGCTGGGGTGTGGGGGTGGAAACTGCAGTTAGGTTAGGTATTAAGTGTTGGTTTTTACTGACTTGGAGCCTTAACCTAAGTGATGTCATGTTGGGCCTATGGTTTTCTTTCTAACACCAATTTATTATGAAGGATATTATGAAGAATACAGATGAACAGTCAAATGAAAAGGTACATAGAATGAGGTCTGGGGGTGCCTGGGTGGCTCAGTTGGTTGAGTGTCCCATTCTTGATTTCAGCTC
This sequence comes from Proteles cristata cristata, assembly GCA_017311185.1. Taxonomy (NCBI): domain Eukaryota; kingdom Metazoa; phylum Chordata; class Mammalia; order Carnivora; family Hyaenidae; genus Proteles; species Proteles cristata. The sequence continues at coordinate 1,919,229 of JAESUZ010000526.1, read as the reverse complement.
AGGTCATGATCTCCTAGTTCATAGGATCAAACCCCGAATTGGGCTCTGCGCTGACAAGAGTAGAGCCTTCTTGGGATCCTCTGTTTCCCTCTCTCTCTGCCTTTCTCACTCTCTCTCTCTCCTCCAAATAAATAAATAAACTTAAAAAAAAATAAAGAAAGAATGAGATCTGGAAAAGTCCTGAGTGCAGGAGCCTCTGTCCCCAGGAAATCGAGGTGCACCACCCTCCCCAGATGCAAATACGTTCACCAATACAGAAGCTCATCAAATTTAATTGTTCAAGAGCTTTTTTTTTCTTACTGGGTCAATGGTTTATTATAAAAGGGAACAATCAGACACAGCCAGATGGAAGAGATGCATGTGGGAAGGGGTGCACCCCTCTCCCAGAACCTCCACATGTTCTGGAAGCTCTTAGAATCCCATACTACCAGGATTTTTTGGAGGCTTCATCATGTAGGCGTGATTGATTATTAACTCTATTTTCAGCTCTTCTCTCTTCTCAAGAGATGGGAAGGTGGGGCTGAAAATTCCAAGCTTCTAATCCTGACTTGGTCTTTCCTGTGACTGGCCTTCATCCCGGAGCCCATCCAGAGTTGCCTCATCAGAACAAAAGATATTCCTGTCACCCAGGAAGTTACAAGTTCCTATGTCAGGAAAAGAGGTCAAAGATCCATTTTAAAATAAGAGATGCTCCCAGTATTCTTCTCACTCAGGAAATTACAAGGGTTTTAGGAGATTTGTGCCAGGAACTGTGGAGGCCAATATACATCTTTCCTGTTATCTCACATCATGGTACCCGGTATGCAGCTATTAGCCTAGCACACACTTCTTTATTTTATTTTTTTAAAATGTTTATTTTTGGGAAAGAGACAGAGCATGAGTGGGGAAGGGGCAGAGAAAGGGATACACAGAATGCAAAGCAGGCTCCAGGCTCTGAGCTGTCAGCACAGAGCCCGATGTGGGGCTGGAACTCACAAACTGTGAGGTCCTTACCTGAGCCGAAGTTGGATGTTTAACCAACTGAGCCACCCAGGTGCCCCCACTTCTTTATTTTAATATCAGTTAGGAAAGACAACCAGAAGCAGTTTGCTTTTATCTGGCAAGGCCAACAATACAACCTTCACTGTCTTACCTCTCAGAGGCATATCAAGTCTCTAGCTTTATGTCATAATTTAGTTCTCATGGATCTTAATTGCCTTTCCCTTCCACAGCATATTATACTTGTCCATTACATTGACAGCATTATGCTGATTAGGCTTAAGGAGCAAGAAGCAGTCACTACTCTAGACTTACTGATAAGACATTTGTATGTCAAAGAGCAAGAAATAAATCCAACAAAAATTTGGGAGCCTTTTACTTCAGCATAATTTCCAGGGGTCCAATGATGTGGGACATTTGGAGACAGCCCTTCAAAGGTAAAGGATAAGTTATGTCTGGCTTCTCCTACAATCAAAAAAGAGGCAGAATGCCTAGTGGTCCTCTTTGGATTTTGGAGACAACATACTCCTCATTTGGGTTTGTTACTCTAGTTCATGCACTGAGTGGTTCCAAAAGCTGCTAGCTTTGAGTAGGAACCACGGTAACAGAGGACTCCACAACTCGTCTAGATCGCTGGGTGAGCTGCTCTTCTTCGGGCAGATGATCCAACAGATCCAATGATGTTTAAAGTGTCAGCACTGCTTTAATGACGCTGTTTGAAGCCTTTAGCAGATGCCTATAGGAGGATGATAGCATAGGCCTTTAGGATTTTGGAGCAAAACCCTGACACCCTCTGTGGATAACTACTTTCTTTTGAGAAACAGCTCTTGGCCTGCTACTGGGCTTCAGCAGAGACTAAACACTTAACGTGTGCCACCAAGTTACCATACCATCTAAGCTGCCCATCTTGAACTAGGTGTCACGTGCCCACCAAATCATAAAGTTGGGCATGCACCGCAGTACTCCATCATCAAATGGAAGTCGTATATGCATGACTGGGCCCTCGTAGGCCCTGAAGACATTAGTAAGTTACATGAAGTGGCCCAAATGCTCATGGTCTCATTCTTGCTACATGCCTTCTGTCTCCTAGCCTGTACCTCTGGCCTCATGGGGGAGTTCTCTACAATCAATTAAAAGAGAAAGAGAAGACCTGGGTCTGGTTTACAGATGGTCCTACACAATATGTGGACACTATATTCAAATGTGAATAGCTACTGCCCTATAAGCCCCTTTCTGGGACATACCTGAAGAATGATGGTGAAGGGAAATCCATCCAGAGGCAAAACATAGAGCCATGCACCTGGTGGTTTACTAAGCTTGGAAGGAGAAATAGCTAGATGTCCAATATATACCAATTCATGGGCTGTGGTCACTGGTTTAGTGATGCCTATAAGGAACACATTGGAAAATTGGTGACAAAGACATATGGGGAAGAGGTATGTGAATAGACCTCTCTGAATGGCCAAAAACCATGAAGATATTTGTGTTGCATGTGAATGCTCACCAAAGGGTAACCTCAGTGAAGGCTGATTTTAAGTATCAAAAGTAAAGAATAACCCATTCTGTGGATAGCAGTCAGCCTCTTTCCCAGGCACCCATCATCACTCAATGGGCCTATGAATAAAACAATCATGGTGGCAAAGGTGGAGGTTATGCATGAACGCAAGCAACATGGGCCTCGACTCCCCAGGGCTGACCTGGCTGTATCCACTGCTGAATGGCCAAACTGCCAACAGCAGAAACCAACTCTAAGTCTCCAACATGGCACCTTCCCAAGGGTGATCAACCTTTCCAGGGGTGATGACTAGTGGTTACATTCTGTCGCTTCCATCATGGAAGGACTAGCATTTTTTTCTTACTACAAAGAGAAACCCTGAATATGGATTTACCTTCCCTACACACAATGCTTCTGCCAAAAACTACCTACCATCCATGAACTTACAGAATGCCTTATTCATCATCGTGAATGAATAGCATTGCTTTTTATCAAGGAACTCACTTCGTAGCTAAAGAAGTATAACAGTGGGCCCATGCTCATGGAATTCACTGGTCTTATCATGTTCTCTACCATCCCAAAGTAGCAACTTGGTAGAATGATGGAATGGCCTTTCAAAGACTTCATTATAGGGGCACCTAGGTGATTCAGGTGGTTAAGCAGCTGACTTCAGCTCAGGTCATGATCTTGCAGTCTGTGAGTTTGAGCCTTGCATTGGGCTCTGTGTGACAGCTTAGAGTCTGGAGCCTGCTTCCAATTCTGTGTCTCCCTCTCTCTCTGCCCCTCCCCTGCTCGCTCTCTGTCTCTTTCCCTCTCAAAAACAATAAACATTAAAAAAGATTTTTTTAAAGACTTCATTACAGCATCAGCTAGGTGACAATACCTTGCAGGGTTGGGGCAAAAAGTTGTACATGCTTTGAATCAGTTTCTGATATACAGTGCTATTTCTCCCATGCCAAGATTCACAGGTCCAAGAATCAAGGGAGAGGAAAAGGGAATTGCGTCACTCACTACTAACTCACTAGCAGAATTTTTGCTTCCTATTCCTGTATCCTTTTACCCTGCTGGCCTGGAGGTCTTAGTTTCAGAGGGAGGCATGCTTCCAACAGGGAGACACAATGATCCCACTGAACTAGAGTTAAGACAGCTACCCAGTCACTTGAGACTCCTAATGCCTCCAAATCAAAAAGAAGGAATTTATTGAGTTAGCTGGGCTGACTGGTCTTGACCATCAAGGGGAAACTGGAGTGGAGTGATACTCCACAATGGAGACAAGGAAGAGTATGTCTGGAATACAGGAGAGCCCTCAGGGCTTCTCTTGGTATTACCGTGCCCTGTGATTAAGGTCAATGGAAAACACAACCAAATCCAGGCAAGATTACTAACTGTGGGGTATCTGATCAGATGGGGGCCACCATATATGGGGCACTCTCATCGGGTGGGGGCTGGCAGCATATAGTGGTGAAAGAATTCACCTGAGGCATAACAAAAGGGATAGAAGTTTATTGAATACACTCACAAGGGAGTGGCGGGCAGGACAGCAGAGAAGAGACAAGGTTGTAGTAGGGAACCACAGTTATAGGACAGAGTGAAAAAGTATGGGAACTATGGGATATTCCCTTTTTTTGGTAACTGCTCCTGGTTTTAAATAGTTCATTGGTTAGTTAGGCCGTGCTATTATTCTGAGGGTCCTATTCTAAGGGTCCCTTAATGAGCCTATTTGCATTCAGCTTGGTGATCTCTGTGGGCCCTTTTGTCTTACTCTACACTCATGGCCCAAATCCCTCAGGAATGAAGGTTTGAGTCATTCCACCAGATAATGAACCCACAGCCAACTGAGGTGCTTGCTAAAGGCAAAGAGAATACAGGATAAAGGAAGAAGGTAGTTGCAAATACCAGTTATGACCATGTGACCAGTTACAGAGATGAAGACTGTAATGTCATGAGCATTCCTCCTTAATTTGTTATATATACATATATCTTTGTTTTCTTCTCTCTCTTATATCATAGTACTTAAGGGTTTTTTAAATTTTACATCATAGTATTTACGTTATGAGATATCAAGAAGAGTAAACATCTCTCAATGACTTTACCTCATCTTCTAGTGAAGATATTGGTATGTTTTCAGTTGTATACAGGATCCTTGTACTGTCTTAGATGGAAATATGACTTTGCTGTTGTCTTTATGTGGAGAATAAGTATGGTTTAAGGAGATCAATGTGAATGCCAAGTTGATGAGGGATGGACTTGCGATGGTTAGTTTTGTTTTAAGTTTATTTATTTTTGAGAAAGATAGAGAATGAGCAGGAGAGGGGCAGAGGAGGGAGAAGACAAAAAAATCCTAAACAGGCTCCTCCCTATCAGCACAGAGCCTGATGTGGGGCTCGAACTCATGAACTGTGAGATCATAACCTGGGCTGAAAGTTAGTGGCTTAACTGATGGAGCCACTAGGCATCTCATGATGGTTAATTTTCTGTCAACTTGACTTGGCTTTGAGGTGTCCAGATATTTGGTTAAACATTATTCTGGGTCCCTAAGAGTGTTTCTGGATGAGATTAACTATTCAGTTGGTAGACTGAGTAAAGCAGATTGCCCTCCCCAAAGGGATGGGCCTCATCCACTCCTTTGAAAGCCTGAATAGAACAAAAGGCTGAGTAAGGGAAAATTTGTTCTCTGCCTATCTTCAAGCTAGAACATCAGTCTTCCCTTGCCTTCAGACCCATACCCAAACTATAGCTTATACCATCGTCTCTCCTGGTTCTCAGGCCTTCCTGGGTCTACAGTTTGCTGACTACAGATCTTGGGACTTCCCAGCCTCCATATTCACATGAGCCAATTCCATAGATGGATATCGATAGATAGATAGATAGATACATAGATACATAGATAGATAGACCGATCGATCGATCCTACTGGTTTTATTTCTCTATAGAACCCAGACTAGTACAGAAGCCCAAGCATGTTCTTTAAACATATAAAACTATTACAAAAATTGATTATCCAAAAGTATTTTATAGGGGCACCTGGGTGGCTCAGTCGGTTCAGAGTCTGACTTCAGCTCAGGTCATGATCTCACAGTCTATGGGTTCGAGCCCCACATCAGGCTCTGTGCTGACAGCTCAGAGACCAGAGCCTGCATCAGATTCTGTGTCTCCCTCTCTCTCTGGCCCTCTCCCGCTCACTCTCTGTCTCTATCAAAATAAAATAAAGACATAAAAAAAAATTCAAAAGTGGGGCGCCTGGGTGGCTTAGTCGGTTAAGCGTTCAACTTTCGCTTAGGTCATGATCTCGCGGTTCGTGGGATCGAGCCCCGCTTCGGGCTCTGTGCTGACTGCCAGCTCTGAGCCTGGAGCCTGTTTCAGAGTCTGTGACTCCCTCTCTCTCTGACCCTCCCCTGCTCACGCTGTCTCTCTCTCTCTCTCTCTCTCTCTCCTAGAAATAAATAAAAATATTTAAAAAGAATTCAAAAGTGTTTTTTAAAGTAAACCATTTAGGGGGCACCTGGGTGGCTTAGTCGGTTGAGCGTCCGACTGCGACTCAGGTCATGATCTCAGGTTTGTGGATTCGGCCCCGCATCAGGCTCTGTGCTGACAGCTCAGAGCTTGGAGCCTCCTTGAGATTCTGTGTCTTCCTCTCTCCCTGACCTTCCCCTGCTCACACTCTGTCTTTTTCTGACTCTCAAAAATAAGTAAACATTGGGGCACCTGGGTGGCTCAGTTGGTTAAGCTTTCAACTTCGGCTCAGGTCATGATCTCATGGTTTGTGGATTTGAGCCCCACATCAGGCTCTGTGCTAACAGCCAGCTCAGAGCCTGGAGCCTGTTTCAGATTCTGTGTCTCCCTCTCTCTCTGACCCTCCCCTGCTCATGCTGTCTCTCTCTCTCAGAAATAAATAAAACATATAAAAATTTTTTGAATAGTAAACATTAAACAAATTTTTAATAAATAAATAAAGAAAACCATGTATATAAATATTTTTAATTTTTTAAGAAGAATCCTTTTAAGCTTCTTTGTTTTTGAGAGAGAGAGCATGTAGGGGAGGGGCAGAGAAAAAGGAGGAGAAAGTTATCTCAAGTAGATTCTCCACTATCAGCACAGCACCTGACCCAGGGCTTAAACTCAAGAACCTTGAGATCATGACCTGAGCTGAAATTGCAAGTCAGATGCTTAATCAATGGAGCCACCCAGGCATCCCTAGAAAAATATTTTTTTAAATCAGAGAGGGAGACTGCTGGGTCTCCAGGGTGGCTCAGTCAGTTAAATTCCTGATTTTGGCTCAGGTCATCATCTCATGGTTCGTAGGGCTGAGCCCCATCTCAGGCTCTGCACTGACAGCAGAGAGTCTGCTTGAGATTTTCTCTCTCTCTCTCTCTCTCTTTCTAAATAAACAAATATTTTTTTAAAGAGGGAGAAATAAATAAAAAAATAAATAAACTTTTTTTTTAAAAAAAAGGGAGACTGACTTACCTAAGATCCCACTAAATTAAGCATGAAGGGTAGAATGGGGATGATAGAAATCTAGAAGGACAAAGTGAAGGAGAAAGAGAACTTCAACTACTTTCATTTTGATCTCAAACTTTCCAACAGATTGAGTTCTTTCAAGCTTATCTCTTAACTCAGGCAAAAGACCCTGCGAACAAAACGCCACTTGATGGGAAACAAAACTATCTCTTCAAGGACCACCTTGAGCCAACAAGACCCCGCCCGAAGATAAAGATTGACCTTTTACTACGACCTTTGTCCCACATTTGCCTTATATAAACCTAGAAGTATTTACAGCACTTTGGGGAGACAGACTTTAGCCTGTGTCTCCCTAGTGTTGGCTTCACTGAAATAAATTCCTTTTTTATTTCACTACCACACTTCATGCTTGGGTTTGGTCAGCGCCAAGTGACCAAACCTAGTCTGTTTGGGACCCCCAGAACCATGTGCTCTGGCACCCCTGCACCCTAGTTGCAAATAGAAGAAGAGATGTCAGCAGACGAAACATTTAAACACATTTTTGGACAATGGAAAGGAAATGGGGTGGGGGTAGATGATACAGCGGTGGGGAGGGGGGTCATTGGCAGGGGGCCAAAATGGAGCTCTGAAAGCCTAGACTCAAGCCTTCCCACCCCCAATTACAACTAGTTAAATATCCAGCCCCACCAGCACCAGGCAGGTAATTGATGCTATATTATGAGAAAATGGATGTGAGAAACTCCAGACTCTGGAACAGTAGGCATAGCAAAGAACAAGGGAGAGATCTGGAGCTAAAAACTTCTGGAGGAGACAGACAGTTCCCTCTCTGAAGAAACGAAAGAATTCTAGGGGTGCCTGGGGGGCTCAGTCGGTTAAGGGTCTGACTTTGGCTCAAGTCACTATCTCACAATTTGTGGGTTCAAGCTCCACGTCAGGCTCTGTGCTGACAGCTCAGAGCCTGGAACCTGCTTCGGATTCTGTGTCTCCTTCTCTCTCCGCTGCTCCCCTGCTTGTGCTGTCTCTCAAAAATAAATACATGCAAACATTTTTAAAAAAAGAAACTGAAGAATTCTTAAAGAATAAACCCTCCACATACGGACATTTGGGAGTTTCTCAACAGAAAAGAGAGCTCCCAGACCAATCACTTTCAGTGAAACTCACCAGTCAGCAAGCGCTACCCAATATCTATGCAATCATCCCTAGATCCAATCAACGTTGTAATTTCTTATTCACATATGAAAGGACACACTGTCTGTCATTCTTAAAACAGACCAAAGAAACAAAGAAACAACTCCAGAGGAAAAAGGGAAAATGCAGAGAACAAAAAGACAATGACAAGTATAGATAAATAAGAAAAGAAACCTTCCCCCCACAAACCCCTAATTAATGTTCTCCAGGCTAAGATAGCAGACTGCGTCCATAAAACAAGAATGTGCCTGGCTGGCTCAATCAGTGGAGGTGCAGCTCTTGATCTCGGAGTTGTAAGTTCCAGCCCCATGTTAGGTGTAGAGATTACTTAAAGATAAAATCTTTAAAAAAAAAAAAAAAAAGAATTATATAGGGGGAAGAAAGTATTTCCAGCATAAAGTAAGACTTCTTGGAAATTAAAAATATGAGACAGAGAAGGGAAAGTAAATGTAACTAAACAAATCGTGAAAATGGATACCAAATTCTAGTGGGGACAAAGACTGAGGGATTAGTGTATTAGTCGAGATAAGTTGAAGCAGTAACTTTAAATCTTGTGGTTTAAAACCACAAAGGTTTATTTCCTGCTCAAGCCAAGTCTAGAGGTCCTTCCTCTACCATATGAGCTATGCCATACGGAACATACAGCCTCCACAAGCTTACTACAGCAAGGGAAGAGAGACATTTGGGAGTCACTCCGGCTCTCTACCACTTTGGCCAGGAAATGGCACTTCATTTCTGCTTGTAGCCCAACGGTCATATCTAGTCACATGGTCCCGACCTGACTCCAAGGGAGTTGAGAAGTCGTAGGCACATGTGTGGAAATTGAGTGAGCACCAACGATCTCTACCATCGTGAGAAAGTGAGGCTGTACTCACAAAATTATGGTAGGGAAGGAAAGGAAAAAGAGGGTGGTAACTTCAGAGAAAGCCAAGGTGTTCTAAGACAGGAAGCTCTGCTGATGATAACAGAGATCCAAGAGCCGGTAGGAAGATGGGAAAGAAGGAAAGGAGGAAGGAAGGGGAGAAGAAATAGAAATAGATACTGAGATTGTTATAGAAAGAGGGACGGGGAAAAGCATCAATAAGGGAAGAGTGATTTCACTAACATGTTTTGTTTATTTCCTTATGACCACTTACTTCCACTTCGCTGTATAATTATCTCTTCACGTCTCTCTTCCCACCAGACACATGTTAAGTGAAAATAACACAGAGCTTTCTTGAGGGCAGGGACTCTGGAACGGTAAGAAGAATGAAGAGAATGTGGCTGACCAAACCCTTGAAGAGAAAAGAAAATAGGCACTTGTTGTGTCAACATAGAAACGGCCTTGGTCTCATGCCTACCCTTCTCTTGAAACACCAGAAGCTCAAGAAGGGGCAAACGTGCTACCTAATTGTATAACACAAAGAAAAACCAATTTTCTACATTTTGAAACAAGACAGCTTTAACAAATATATTTTGCTTACTCAACAAATCAGACATGTTAAAGTTTTTTTTTTTTTAGTTTATTTATTTGTTTTGAGAGAGAAAGATCAGGAAGGGGCAGAGATAGAGGGAGAGAGAGTCCCAAGTAGGCTCTCACTCCTGCTCTGCGCTGAGCCCTCCCTAGGGGCTCGATCCCACAAACCATGAAATCACAGCCTGAGCCGAAATCAAGAGTCCGACACTTAACTGACTGAGCCACCCAGGCGCCCCAAGGATCTCAAATAACATCTAGCCAAACACTTCCATTCAGCAAACTCTAATAAAGTTAAAGGTGTGCATAATCCATAATTTCCCTTCTGGTTACAAACACTAGAGAAATCTTTTCTAAACTGAGGATCATGAACTACTGGTAGCTATTGATATCAAGTTAGTGGATCCTAATCAACAACTTTTTTTTAAAGATTTTATTATTGAGATCTCTTACGGGAGATCTCAGTTAATTTAAAAAACAAAAACAAAAAAAGTTTGGAGTCACGTCACGGCCCTAGAGGAACTCGCACTGTTGCCTAAAGGAGAATGCCCACTGTAGCAATGTTTGTCATAAAATGAGACATAAATAAATAGGAAATGATGCAAGTGTTCTTCAACATGACCATGACAAATTAATGGTAGTAGAATCATACAATGGAATGTTACATCACCATAAAATGAATGGTTTAGTGCTACATTGTAAAAACATGAATACATCTCAAAAAAGATGTTAAGAATAAAAACAATCTTCAAAATGATCCATTCACTGTAATACCATTAATATAAAGTTCAAAAGTATGCAAACTATATGTTCTTTCTAGATGTACACAGTATGTAACATACAAAAATAGGCACACAGGGCACCTGGGTGGCTCAGTCGGTTGAACAGGTGAACGTCCGACTTCAACTCAGGTCATGATCTCACCGCTGGTGGGTTCGAACCCGTGTGGGGTTGTGCTGACTGTTCAGAGCCTGGAGCCTGCTTCGGATTGTGTGTGTGTGTGTGTGTGTGTGTGTGTGTGTCTGCCCCTCCCCCACTCGCACTCCATCTCTCTTTCAAAAATGAGTGTAAAAATTTTTTAAATAAATAAAATAAAATAAAAATAGGCATGGGATTGATAAACACGAAAGTCAGCAAAATGGTGACCTCTGAGAAGGGAAGGAGAGAGACGCCATGGGGAGGGATAATACCAGGCTCTGTAACTGTAAATGAGATGTTTGTTAATCTGGGGGGAGGTTCTCTTATTCTCAGCTATTCTGAATAATTTCACATATTTTTTGAATATTTCAATTTTTACCAATTATTCCTTAAAACGGGGGGAGGGAGGTGAAATTTAACAGACTTAAGTTTAAATTCTGTCTCTGCCATTTACTGGAAAAGGAACTTGCTAAGTTCCTTAATATCTCCAAGCCTCCATGCCTCTAAGACATCATAATAAAAAACATCCTGTTTCACAGCCAAATTAAGTGAAATAATATGGATATAAGAGCTTTATACAGCCCAAAGTGCTATAGAAATATAAGCAATAATTGTACTAGAATGTTCCACAAATTTCAGTTATTACAAGAAACTCTGTGTTTTTGTTACATACTCTCATAAGAACCTTGCTCCTTGCTTCAGAGCACTTCAGAGCAAAAGTGCTTGCAGTTAGATACACATGTATCACCGCTAGCTTTGGGCTCATCTTTACATTCCCCAGAGCCCAGCACAGTCCCAGGCACGTGCTACATGCTCTATGCACCTTTGTGCGTGTAACCCAAACGGTGGTTAGTTACACTGTAGGAAGTAAGTATGGGAAGCAACGTGGGAAGCAAGAACTCATTTTCTGTTTTCTGTTTCTAAACTGAACTTTTCCCATGAACCTACGTGACCTCAATAGTGGCGAACTAGTTCATTTTAAATGAAACGAATAAGGATTAAATCGGCGTATCTTAGTTTCATCGCCTCTCGGGGGCACGTGAGGTGTTAATACAGGAGATGACGTGAAAAGGCAGGCACGAAATAAAAGGAGCAAGTTGCGGGCGCCGGGCTCTCCCGACACCGCTGCGGAGTGCAGGCGGCGCGCCTAACGGTTTGAGAACGGCCCGGAGGTGCCGGTAGGAGGCGCTCGCGAGGCTGCCGCAGGAATTCCCGCCCTCTCCGTTACATGCCCCAGTAACCCCGGCGCGCCGGCGACCGAGAGTAACCTCGCGGTCGGGTGATGGACCCCCCCGCCCCGACTCTCGCCTGCTCCCAGCTCAGCCAATGGGAAGGCCGCGCACGAGCCGGCCGGACACTCGCCCGCCCCGACTCCTCCCCCAAGCAGTTAGAACCCACTTGTACAATCACCGCGCCGCCGGCTTTAGACTTTTCCAATCGCAACTCAAGGTCCCGATTCCAAGCCCCGCCCCCAGGCCTGCCCCGCGTTCATTCTCGGCGGGAGTCACCTTTGCTTTACAAACGTTCAGACCCGCCCTCTGCTTACCTTGCTGGGTTAGGCCACGCCCCCTGTCCGGACAGGCCAATAGGCGGAGGGGCCTGGAGCCACTGGGCGGGCCAGCAGCCAATGCGCACGCCGTGGGCGGGCTCCGGGCCGGAATTGGGGGTGAAGCTACAGCGCTGTGCCCACATTCGGGGCGCGCGGATCTGGGGGGTCCCTGGGGGACGCCCGGAGCTAAGATGGCGTCTGCAGCTGAGGGGGACGTGGGGACAGTGGCGGAGCTTGCGAGGGTGCTGCGATGGGGTTTCGAGGAGCTGAGCCTTAACAAGTTGGCGACGTCCCTGGGCGCGTCGGAACAGGCGCTGCGGCTCATCATCTCCATCTTTATGGGTAAGGACCCTCCTGCCTCGCTCCGCCCCCTCGCGGAGTCCCCGGGGAATAGGGACGTGACCTCCCCCACTTTCCGGAGCCACCCAGGAGGGCTTTCTGGGGTGCGGATGTGGATCCTAAATCACGCCAACCAGCTATCGAAAGGAAGACAAGTCTTCTCTCGATTCTGGGGGTGTCGTGCCCTCCGAACCTCTTCACCTTTCACTTCGACCCCCTTTCAGAAGGACCCCTTCTGGCCCCTCATTTGGAGCCACCACCGTCTCATCATGCCACGATCTACCCCGTGTCCCCACGACCTATCCTTATTTGTCCCTCTCTTGAGTTCTACTCTCTGTCCATGTGTACTGTTGTCTGTTATTAATATCAACTCTCACACATGCGCGCTTCTTGTGGTAGGCAAAGGCCCCCTAACTTAGGTATTAGCTTTATGGGCCCGTAAGCCCCATATTCTATACTTCCATATTCGGAGCCTTTTTCTGCATTGCCAGCTTCCATTATACTTCTCTTTTCTGTCTTGTTTCTAATATTTTCTTATGCCATATTGATTCCCCCTCCCTTAACCACTCACCTGTCATTTACCCTGGAATATTATTTTAATACTGGGTTTGGGAAACAGGACTGACAACCCCCTTAAAAACTATGCTACTCCAAGCGTTTATTACCCATATGGTTCAAAGGATGTGATGTGTCTGACTTTATGTCACAACAAGCTATATTATAACTGGTTTACGGGCTTTTTTTTTCACTGCATCTTTCCTCCATGGTTTTTAAGACATGGAAGCAGCCTGGCAAAATGATTCTTTAAAAAAGAGTGGACTTGGAAGGCAAGCAAGTCAGACCCACCTCTGCTGCTGCTTGCAAACTGTGGGACCCTGGGGAAGTCACTTAACCTCTCTGGGCTTCCATTTTCTTACCTATGAAATGAAAATAAGGTGTACATAATAAGACTGCTGTAAAGCCCTGTAAGAGTTCAGAGGTCAAGATCTGATGCATAAATCTGTGAGTAGTTGGAAGGTTTTATGAAGGTTATGGGACTTCAGGAGAGTGAGGGGGGGTGGGGGGTGGGGGCAGGGCGATCTAACCAAACAGCTCCAGGACAAGAGCAGATTAGAGATCAGAGTCATAAGAAGTTTGAGATAAAAGTTGGGCAGATGTGCCCTAAATGCTAGAAAGAAGTTTGTAATGTATCCAGTAGTCAGAGACATTGACATATAATATCACCTAAGGGTGTTAACTGGATCTAGATAATGTGAGAGGCATTAATTCATATTTAAACAACCTTGGCGACTAATGTAATTGTTACTTGCCTTTTGCATATAAAACCAAGGTGATCTTCCTTTCTTCCAACTGAAGGTCACCTTTTCCCTCCCTCGTAGAATTGTTAAATTTTAGAGGTGAAAGGGACCTCAGTGTCTCTTAGATCTAACCCAGATTTATCAACATTCCAATCTAGGGTTCTTCGCACCACACTGTCTTTGAACCTCTACTCCTTCAGCCTTGTTTCTGACCCAGTTATTTGTTGGGGTTGTAATTGGCAATTAAGAGTGTTTACATTCATTAGTTTGGAAGCTCACTGTTGATTTCTCAACTATAAATTAAGACCGTAACACAGGTAGCAACAAATTATTAGGGGCAACCTGTTAAATGGAGCTAGGGCTGGAATTAGGACTTGGAATTTGCCCCTTTTTTGTGGACATATTCGAATACTGCCTGTATGTTCCTGGTGGGCTACTGCTCTGTAGGTCCTGGGGCGTACAACTGACTGGGGCTTTGTTTTCCCTGTGTCCTTCTCTCCTCATTAGGGTGCGTTATCGAGTGATAAACATTGGGTGTAACACATCTGCCACACTCCTGAGGCCCCTTCCCGGTCTACCATTTCCCAGCTCCTCCCTTCCTATCTCACAAGGGCTGTCGCCTCCAGTAACTCCAGCCTTTCTCATGTTTATGTTGATGTTGACTTGGGGCTTCACGTTGCCTCCTGTGAGCCATAACTCTTCCATGTGGGTAGATAGGGCTCTGTTGTCTAGGTGCGGATTAAATATATATATATATATGCAAACACACTGATAAGCTTGTCACATGCCTGGAAGAAAGAGTGCATTCTGGTTGTAAACGTTTTCCTCACAAAGTTATGATCATGTCTGTTTATTGTAACCTAGAAACCAGTCACCTTTCAGTAATGGAGTTCCTGGTTCCGGAACTCTGCTGTGGGGGGGACCTGGGATACTGGAGGAAATCCTTGTCAGAGGTACCAAGAAGGCCTGTACTCCAAAATGACTTCTGACTCTCTTTCTACTACCTGAAGATTACTCTGGGTTAAAATCACTTAAATGCAGATACCCCAAGGGAAGAGTTAGGTATATCAAGCATTCACATTTGAGAAAAAAAATTTTTTTAATGTTTATTTATCCATTCAAGAGAGAGACAGAGACAGAGTGTGAGCAGGAGAGGGGCAGAGAGAGGGAGACACAGAATCCGAAGCAGGCTCCATGCTCTGAGCTGTCAGCACAGAGCCGAATGTAGGGCTCGAACTCACAAACTGCAAGATCATGGCCTGAGCCAAAGTCAGACACTCAACCGACTGAGCCACCCAGGCGCCCCAAGCATTCACAGTTTAAAGTATGAATAACTTTTTTTTTTTTTAATGTTTTTTTTTTTTTTTTCTAGAGAGAGAGAGACAGTGTGAGCAGGGGAGGGTCAGAGAGAGAGGGAGTCACAGACTGAAACAGGCTCCAGGCTCTGAGCTGGCAGTCAGCACAGAGCCCGACGCAGGGCTCGAACCCACGAACCGCAGATCATGACCTAAGCGAAAGTCGGACGCTTAACCGACTAAGCCACCCAGGCGCCCCTAAAGTATGAATAACTTTTAATTCGATAGTGTCATTGCTCTTTCTTAACATCTTTTCCTACTTACATTCTGTGTACTGATCTTGGGGTGGGACATAGATCATTAAAGCAGTAGCTTTCAAACCTTTGTGACTCAGACCCATGGTGAGAAATATGTTTTATATCCTGACCCAGTCCACATGTACATTTATATATGTATTTGAAACAAGAGTTTCAGGAAACAGTACTTATCCTTACATACGCAGTGCATTTTTCTGTTTTGTTTTTTAGTAGTGTTTATTTATGACCCGCTAAATTGATTTCATGACCTATTAATGGGTTGCAAGTAGGTTGAAAAATCCCTAGTTAGAGGCTGTAACTTTTAATAGTACTGTAAGGAAAGGATAAGTCATAAGGACTAGAGCACTGGAGTATTTTGAACAGCCAGAAGATGCCATTAAAGAGATGTGTCTATGTTTGTCCTTTGGGTGATTGCAAGGAATTTGGTGGCAGATGAATTTTGCTATGTTGCTGGCACATACTACCAGAAAATATTCCCCCTTCAACAGCCGGGGTTTATCACTCCTTAGGATACTTAATACCATGAATTTTTGCAAATAAACTCAACAAAATATGCCTACTGTGAGTTAAGCTCTATGCCTGACCCTACAAGGGCATTGGTGCAGGATGAGTAACAGAGCCAGGCCCTCAAAGGTACAACCCGTAGCTGGTGGGGAGGGAATGGGCCTGAGATAAGTACTCTAATAACCACAATAAAAGCCAGAACTCTAAGTGCCATGAGACAGTTACAAAGGTTGATGAGATTGAAAGATTGGACCTTTAATGAACTTTGAAGGCTGAATAAGGTTCCAGCAGACTGAGATGGTAAGACAGAAGGAATGGAGTGAGCGAAGGGCTTGAGGTAGGAATGCGTGGTGACACGGTCAAGGACCAGGAAGTAGTCCACTTGGACTAAGGCAGGAGTTAAATAGAGAAGGTGTGGAAAGAAGACTGAACAGCAGAGCCTGGAAAGCCAAGGGAGGGGGGCGGATAAGGGGAAAGCCAAGGATAGGGAACCAGTGGGTATCTGAAAGGGAGATAATGCGACCAGAGCTGTGTTAGGAAGATAACACAGCACACAGCATAGGGTGATTTGAAGTAGACACAGACAAGAGGGGAAACCAATGAGGAAGAAGAATGATCTAGATGGTTCTGTTGACTTGGAGGCAAAGTGGTTGCACCAAGTGGGGAACATAGGGATCTCACGTGAGATGTTTTAGGAGCACAGAGTCTTTTTTTTTTTCTTCTTTAATTTTTATTTGAGAGAGAGAGAAAGCACAAGCAGGGGAGAGAGGCAGAGAGAGAATCTTAAGCAGGCTCCACACTCCGCGCAGAGCTCCATCCTATGACCCTGGGAACCATGACCTGAGCCTAAATCGAGTCAGGCACTCAAATGACTAAGCCACTCAGTCGCCCCCTGGAACACAGAATGTTTGAAAGGTAGATTCTGTATGCATGTTCGTCTACGCAGCTGCTCATGCCAGAAATTCAAGAACCAGCCTTGCCACTTCCTTTAACTCTCTCCCCGCATCCCAGTCCCCAGGTCCTATCAATACCAGCTCCGCACTGTGTCTCAAATGCATTTACTTTTCTCCATCACCACAGCTGCTGACTGTCACCAGAACCACATGAGTAGCCTCCTGACTGGTCTCTAATTCTGTCCTTATCCCTCCCAAAGCACGGAGGTCTGCTGCTGTCCCTTTCCTGCTCAGAACTCGTTTTAATAATTTTTTTTTTTGAGAGAGAGAGGGGGGGGGTGGGGGCAGACAGAGAGGGTCCACGCTGAGCATGGAACCCAACGCAGGGCGCACAACCTAAGACTCTGACCCTGACCTGAGCTGAAACCAAGAGTCAGACACTCAACCGACTGAGCCACCCAGGCGCCCCTCACAACTTTTTAGCCACATGGCCTTAAGGCATTAAGCCCTCTCCTACCTCAGAGCCTGTGTACCTGCTAATGCAGCTGCCTAGAATTTTCTTCATTCATTCACCTGACAGACTTCTTTCATCTTTCAGGTCTCAGTTCAACTTGTCACTTCTTCTGAGAGTTCTTTCCTACCTGTCATTTTATATGATGTTCCCTGTTGCACTTTCTCATACTAACTGAACTTTCCTCTCAAGTGTATATTCCAATTTGTAATTATATATTTGCACATGAGACCAGAAACCATGTAAGTTTTGTTCACCACAGTATTCCCAGAGTTTAACAGTACCTGGTTTATGAAAGAGGCCCAAGAAGTATTTGGTGAATATGTGAATATATGAATGAATGCCTTGGCAACAGATTAAATGGAGGATAAAGAAGCAGTTTATCAGTCCAGATGGGACACCTGGGTGACTCAGTCGATTAAGCAATCTGACTTCTGCTCAGATCATGATCTCACAATTCGTGGGGTTGGAGCCCCGCATCAGGCTCCTACTGTCAGTGTGGAGCCTGCTTCAGAGCCTCTGTTTCCTCTCTCTGCTCCTCCCACTCTCTCTCTCTCTCTCAAAAATAAATAAACATTTTAAAAAATGCAATCTAGAGTGCCTGGCTGGCTTGGTTGGTAGAGCATGTGACTCTCGATCTCAGGGTTGTAAGTTTGAGCCCCAGATTGCACGTAGAGATTACTTAAATAAATAAAATCTTGAGTTGCCTGGGTGGCTCACTCGGTTAGGCGTCTGACTTTGGCTCAGGTCATGATCTCATGATTCGTGAGTTCGAGTCCCGCATCAGGCTCTGTGCTGACAGCTCAGAGCCTGGAGCCTGCTTTAGACCCTGTGTCTCCCTCTCTCTCTCAGCCCCTTCCCCACTTGCTCTCTCTCTCTCTCTCTCTCTCTCTTTCTCTCTCCCAAAAATAAACATTTTAAAATGTTTTAAATAATAAACAAAATAATAATAAATAAATAAAATCTTTTTAAAAAAATTCAGTCCTTCTACCTGGGTGATTGGAAAGATAGCATCTCATAAATGCAGAGAGGTCAAGAGGAGCATTGATACTGTTCAGTGCCAGCCGTGGTTTAGTTTTGGATTTGCTTTAGGCTCCAAGGGCAACTCCAGGTGTCTTAAGAGTTGTGAAACCCAATCTTAAGTTCAGGAGAGAAGTTGGACTAAATATAGTGTCAGGAGTCAATATTGGCATCATAGTTGGATCAGGGAAGGAATGAAATGCCATGGAAAAGCTGATGCAAGAGAGAAGAGAACCCAGTTTTTGTTACCTGAGTATGTTAACATTGCCACCCCATGTCGATAATAACAATTGCTAGCATTTATTAAGGATTTGGTACGTACCAGACATTGATGTGCTCAACAATACCCCACCTACACCTGCCTATTACTCATGAGATACTTGCAGTGCTGTTATCATTGCCCTTGTGCAGATAGGAAACCTTCAAAGGTTAAGTAACTTGCCTAAGCTCATACCTGTTTCTCCCCAACTCTAAAATCCCTCCTCTTTACCACCCTGGGATTGCAAACGGCGTGGGAGTGGAAAAGATAATGCCTTGGGTATCCTTGTTGCTTGTGTGGTTAAACCAATATATAATCAGCACATGAAATACCTCTCAGGGTGTGAAGCCTGAGCTGGCCAAATGGAGCAGATGGCCACCTGCTTAGTGTGAGTGCTGTAGTCTTGGCCATAACATGCCTCGGCTATTAGACTGATCAGAAATTGCACTTAAAGAGTAAGGATTCATTCCTCAGAGGTTCAGGTTAGTATCACTAAGGTTAACAACCTTTAAAGTCAAAGTACCATTCAGTTCCCTTTGGATCAAAGTCAGGTCTGGCCATTCAGAACTAAATCTGTTATTCAGTGCAAAAAGCCTTCTTCAGGTAGCACTGAAATTACAATGTGAAGAGACCAAAGCCAAGCCAGATGGAAATTAAACAGCATTAACTAAACAGATGGGACTTTTGACCATACCAAGCAGGGTCCAGACCTTCTACCACTAAAAAATAAGGGGATTGTCTTAGAAGTCCAGTTATAGTCTACATTTTTAGACTTTGTCTTTATTCTGATTCATAGCCACAGATTTTATCATCACCTAAATCTTCCTGTTTGGAGATTTCTTTTAAATATATTTTTCCAACTCCTTTTTATCTGCACTCCAGTATCTTACATTGTACAAAACTTCAAGTTTTGAATACCACTATTTTTTTTTTTAAGTTTGTTTATTTTGTGAGAGAGAGAGTGCAATGCATGTATGTGCTAACTGGGGAGGGGCAGAGAGAGAATCCCAAGTAAGCTTTGCACTGTCAGCATGGAGCCCCATGCAGGGCTCGAACTCAAGAACTGTGAAGTCATGTCCTAAGCCAAGATCGTCTGATCCACCCTGATGGTACAGAGCCTGCTTGGCATACTGTCTTCCTCTCTCTCTCTCTCTCTCTCTCTCTCCCCACCCACCCCCCGCTTCCCTGCTAGTGCTCATGTGCTTTCTCTCTCTCAAAATAAATAAACCTAAAAAAATATTTGCAGGCACCTGGGTGTCTCAGTTGGTTAAGTGTCCGACTTCTGCTCAGGTCGTGATCTCCTAGTTTGTGGGTTCAAGCCCTGTGTCGGGCAGTGAGCTCTCAGCGAAGAATGAGAGCCTGCCTCAGATTCTATGTTTCCCTTTTTCTCTGCCCACCCCCCTTGCTTGTGCACTTGCTCACTCGCCTTCTCTCAAAAATAAATAAATAACATTAAAAAATACAAAACTCAAGAAAAAGAACAGCTCCATTAAAAAAATATTTGCGAATTTTTTTAAAAAAAGAATCATTTATTTGGAGAGGCATCTGTAAATCTGGGCCCATGAGATGATGTGTACCAGCTAATTTAACAGAAATAATTATATACCCCCTGACATTAAATCTGTCTGGACAGCCATCAGAACTCACCAGATGAGTTCATTGCAGCAGCCTTTTAAAAATGGCATTGGTCAAAAAAATAAAATAAAATAAAAATAAAAATGGGATTGGTCTTCAAAAAAAAGACATTTCAGCTGAACCTTAAAGGTTATAGAAGATTCTAGTAAGGGAGAGACGAAAGAGGAAGCTTTCCAGCTGCAGAAAATAATGAACATATCTGCAGAGATCAGAAAGAGAGAGAAAAATCTGAGGAACAGCAAGTGGTCCAGTATGACTGGAACAATCGAAGATCCATAAAGGAGTAGTAGAGAAAAACCTGACAGACCTTTCAGGTATATGAGGGGTGAGACGGCTGAGTAAGGTAGTTGAATGTGCATTGTCTTCAGACACCTGCAGGCTAAATTCTGGATTAAATGTGTACCAGCTGTGTCCCCATAGACTAATTATTAAATTTCAACCACCCATTTCCTCATGTTCCCAAAGGCCAATATTACCAAAGAATTGAGGTTAAGGATTAAGCAGTTTATCTGATATTTAAATTGGATTTATTTTTTTAATGTTTTTTATTTATTTTTGAGAGAGAGAGACAGTATGAACAGGGGAGGGTCAGAGAGAGAGGGAGACACAGAATCTGAAGAGAGGCTCCAGGCTCTGAGCTGTCAGCACAGAGCCGGATGCAGGGCTCAAACCCATGAACTGCAAGATCATAACCTGAGCCCAAGCCGGACGCTCAGCCAACTGAGCCACCCAGGTGCCCCTGGATTTAATTCCTAATAACCAACAATACTTTGAAACCGAATGTGACATTTACATGAATTTTTAAAATAATGTAGTCATCAAAGAAATGTTTTATTTCTAGAGAACTGCTTAGGCCTACCCTTTGCGCGGATGCATTCATTCTTCTACACTCTGGAAAAGTTCGAGAAGCTCATTAGGGTGTGAGGACTGAATGAAATAAAATCTGTAAACATTTGGGGCCCCTGGGAGGCTCAGTCGGTTAAGTGTCCAACTCTTGATTTCAGCTCAGGTTGTGACTTCACAGCTTCTGAGATCGAACCCAACATTAGGCTCTGCACTGATAGCACGAAGCCTGCTTGGGATTGTCTCTGCCCCTCCCCTGCTCATGCGTGCACTCTCTCAAAATACATAAACTTTAAAAAAAAAAAAAGTGTAAACATTTGACCAAGCCTAACCCAAGGTGGTTTTAAATAATTGCTCTCTTCCTTCCCTCAACAAATATTCATCTCCTTCCTTTCCAAGTAGACTCAGTGTATGGTCTTGGGACCAGAGGCGTGAGCACCTCGTACCGTCTCCTGGCTGGCACCCTAGGAACTTGTTGGAAATGCACATTCTTAGGTCTACCCTGGACCTACTGAAGATGGGGCCTGATGACCTGTGTTTAACATACCCTCTAGACTATAGTGACCACCCTGAGGTTTGAGGATCACTGGTTTATTTCCTCCGGTAGCTTTCTGTGACACTTAATGTCCCTGTAGTATCTTAAGCTTTTAGAAATGTCATACATATCCTGTGTTCTTTGGAACAAATTCTCTCGGATTCTAATCGCTTAGTGTTCCCCATTTGCTAATATCACTTGTTATTCTTCAAATATTATTATTATTACCAATCATACTGTTAATGTTACTATTATAACAATGATATTATTATATCATCATCTTCACTGTCTAACCAACATCCTTATCCCCACCATCTGTTTCGCACTTTTGATCAGAAGGTTAGAGATAGATGAGGTGGTTGTTTTTTTGCATAAGGTTGTTGGACTAAGAGTTCCATCTTCCCTCTTCTGTCTTGCATCAGCACCTCAAGCAGTGTAGCATTCTCCCAATCGATTGCCTCATGTTTTCCTAATCCAGTGGATAAACAGACTTGTAGTTCTAACTGAAAACTAGGTGCCCTACTTGAAGCTGTCCTTCCCAAGCACAGAGTTTTTAAGGTAGGTGTGTGTGTGTGTGTGTGTGTGTGTGTGTGTGTGTGTGTGTGTTGACATTTTTACAGCAATTGCTCAAGTCCATGGCCAGGAGATTTAGGGCCCACCTGGAGTTCTCTTAGAGAAGCAGTAATAGCTCCCTAGGGGCCTTCAAAGCCTATCTGTGCCTCGTGCAGCCCAAAAGATGTTGTATGCAGCTTTATTTCTACCCCGCTTTCAAAATGAGAAGAGTAGGGGGCGTGTAAGACACTAAAAATAAGGATAAGTAATTTCTGGATAAGAATTGCCTTGGGGCTTAAAATGGACTGGTTTTTAAATCCAAGTGCCTCTCTACTCAAGCACTGGCTTTGAACATAAAGTCAGATTCATTAAATTCTGGACACCTCGCACGAAATATTCTGTCTAAAAACCATATGTACCGAAATTGCTAGTAATGGAGGCTTCTGATGGAAATGCAGCTGCATTTTAGCTGTAGGGTCGTTCATCAGAAAGCGGGTAAAAAATCAGGCTGGAAATGACCAGACCCAGGTTTTGTACTTGACTCACATGAAGTCACCACATCGACTATTTAAATGCCCCACTCCCAGCATGGGCTATGTTAAAATAAAAATAAAAAGCATTTGTCAATCAAAGATGAATTTCAGTACCAAGTATTCGTGTTGCTATGGGATTTTCATAAGAAAGGCATACGTGGTCATTCTGCTGCATAAAATATAAGCAGTGAGATAGTAGTTTTGTAGGCAGTTTACTATAAAAAAAATAGAGGCTTAATATATATATATATATATACATATATATATGGCCAAATGGAGCAGATCCATATATATATATGTATATGTATATAGTATACAGAGCTGAGGAGGATATGAGATCCCAGAAGGTTAGCGCACTGATCACTGTATGTTTGTAAGTGCTGTGATTAGCAGTGGTGTCCGTGTAGACATGGTAAATGCCTTATAGTTCCTCAGGTCTCCGATTTCTGCTGTGACAGCAATTCTAAACTCAGATACACTTGCACTTGGACCCCACTCTGGATCACTGTCCATAAATACAAAACTTCTGTTTGTAAGCCAGCAAGCCGAGGCCAACTGGAATGATGCCCTTTAAGTTTCCTATGACATATACTTTTGACGAAAGGCAGAGAGATCAATTATAGAGTATAAATAAAGTGGGGCTCTGACTAAAAATACCACGCCATTAGTGCTACTAGAAATCCTCATTCTTTAGCCAAAGGATAATCTGACTGCACTCTTTAATTCTTCATTGATTCTTCTGAAAGAGTAGTCAACAAAAGCAAAACTAGGAACCAGATGCCATGCAATTATATTATTTATACTAAGAACCTAACATGATTACGGGGACCCAGATCATCATATTGCCAGAAGCTCCGAATTTCTTCAAGTTTTACCCTCTTGTTTTATATTTGTAAAGTATTTTTTATTCTAAAATACATAATTTTTAAATATTTTTAAAAAGTTTTTCCTAATCTTCAACTAATACTGAGATGGCTGATACAGAAAGAAGCTGATCATTTTTAAATCTTGTACCTCAAATGATACTGCCAAGAAAATGAAAAGATAACCCACAGAATATGAAAATATTTGTAAATCATCCATCTGGTCAGGATCTAGTGTCCAGAATATGTCAAGAATTCTTAAAACTCAGGGGCGCCTAGGTGGCTCAGCCATTTAAGCATCCAACTTTGGCTCAGGTCACAATCTCATGGTTTGTGGGTTCAATCCCTGTGTCGGACTCTGTGCTGACAGCTCAGAGCCTGGAGCCTGCTTCAGATTCTGTGTCTCCCTCTCTCTCTGACCCTCCCCTGCTCACACTGTCTTTCTCTCTCTTTCAGAAATAAGTAAAACATTAAAAAAAAGAATTCTTAAAACTCAACAAGAAAAAGACAAATAACTCTTAAAAAAATGGGCAAAGAATATGAATAGACATTTGCCTAAGGAAGACACATAACTGGCCGATAAGCACATAGAAAAATGCTCAACTCATTAGTCATTAGGAAAATGAGAATTATATACCACTTCACACCCACTAGTATGGCTATAATCCAAAAACAAAACAAAACAGGAATAAGCAAGTGCTGGTGAGAATGTGCAGAAATGGAAACCCCCATGCATTGCTGAACGGAATGGAAAACAGTATAGCCACTGGAAAACAGTTCAGCAGTTTCTCAAAGTTAGTTACAGTATGACCTAGGAATTCCACCCCTGTTTTCTATACTCAAGAAAATCGAAAGCATACGTTCACACAAAAACTTGCACACAAATGTTCATAGCATTATTGTAATTGCCAAAAAGTAGAAACGACCTATGTGTCCACCAACTGATGACATGAATAAACAAAGTGTTCTATTCCTACAGTGGAATATTATTCAGCCATAAAAAGGATGAAGTACTACTACCTGCTATAATGTGGATGCATCTTGAAAACATTATGCTCATGTTTTCATTATGTTAAAATTATGCTAAGAAATGGCCACCTTTTTTATTATTCTGTTGGCATAAAGTGCCCAGAAAAGGGTCTCCTGGGTGGCTCGGTCACTTCAGCAGCTGACTCTTAATTTCAGCTCGGCTCGTGATCTGGCCATTTCTGAGTTCTAGCCCCCACTGGGCTCTGTGCTAACCGCTCAGAGCTTTCTTGGGATTCTCTCTTTCCCTCTCTCTCTGCCTCTCTCTCTCTCAAATAAATAAACTTAAAAAAAAAATTTTTTTTAATAAAATACCCAGAATAAGTGGGGGCGCCTGGGTGACTCAGTCAGTTCAGTGTCTGACTGTTAATTTCAGCTCTGGTTATGATTTCAGGTTTCTTGCGTTTGAGCCTCACATCCGGTTCTGCCCTGATAGAGTGAAGCCTGCCTGGGATTCTGTCTCCCTCTCTCTCTCCCTCTTTCTCTCTCTCTCTCTCAAATAAATAAACATTATGTTTTAATGTCCAGAATAAGCAAATTCATAAAAACAAAGTAGATCGGTGGTTGCCAGGAGATGAGATGGGGGGAGTGAATTGGGAGTGAGTGCTCAGAGGGTAGGGTTTCTTGTTAGGGCAATGGAAGTGTTCCAGCATTAGACACTGGGGATGCTTGGACAACATTAAGAATGTGCCAAAATTCAGTGAATTCTACACTTAAAAAAAAAAAAGACGAAAGAGGGACTGTGTATGATCACAGGTAGAGCGAGAACCCAGCAATTAACACCTATTCAGATTCATGAGGACAATTACAGGATGCAATGCTGTTATCTTTCCTTCTGTTAGAATCTTAGATGTAAGAAAGGGTTTATTGTTTCATTTGCTAAAATACCTGCAGAGAAAAAAGCCTCACCTACCTTGTTTTTATTTACAAAGATCAGATTTGGCAACCCTTAAACACTCAGAGAAATTATCTATCGTGACCAGCATTTGAGAGGAGTGGAGAAAGAACAGCTAATTAGCCACTTGGCCGTGTCACAGGGCAGCCCTTGGGCAACCCTAGGCCAGATCAAGTCACAACAGGAGTGAGGGACCCGTTTCTCCACTGAAAATCGGTGCCATAAATTCAAGGGCGGGGGGGTAGGGGACACACACAGTACTACACACTAGTTAGACATTTTTGAGAGATAACCATAACCTGCAAAATCCAGAAAGCATTGAAAGTGGGGGGCAGGGAAGCACTTCAGGTCTGTACAAGGGAAGGAAGAGGAGGATAACAGAAAGGGCAGGAAAGAAAAATAAGAGGCAGGAGGAGGGGTGGCCCAGTCACAGAGCAGGGAAGGGGCTGCGCTGTGGGAGCCCGGCCAGCCCACTGCTTCTCACTACGCCTGTAATGGGCCTGTTTTCCCAGGTGACAAACATCTTCGCTAGATGATTTCCACAGTTCTTTCCTCTCCTGGACTTAGGCAGATGCCCCTGAAACACTTAGCTGTAGCATATGAAATATAGGATACCTCACCCCCCCACACACATACCCCGTGGCCCCACTCCCTCCCCTCCCTTCCTTCCCCCTCCCCTCCCCTCCCTTCCTTTTCCCTCCCCTCCCCACCCCTCCCTTCCCTTCCTCTCCCCTTCCCCTCCTCTCCCTCCCCTTCCCATCCCCTTGCCTCCTGCCATCTCTTGTACCCAGCACCATATGTGAACCTGTTCATGAACAAGGAAGAAGAGTTGTAGGCAACATGAAGCTCCCTTGCTCCCCGACTCCACACGCTGAGCTGGGGGTGACCGTGTATCTTGAAGTCCACACTGACAGTCTTAGTGCCCCTTTTCCTCTCCAGAATTTGCTTCCCACGTACCACCCTGGCATCCCACGTCCCAGCTGGCTCTCTCTGCCTGCCAGTCACAACCCTGTCTCCACCTTCTCAGCTTCACCCCTCCTCAGACCTGGGCCACCACTGACAGCTGGGTTCCCACCGCCACCAACACTGCTGCCAAACGTCCCCCACCACAGCCCCCCACCAGAACTTATTTGGGGACTATGCCTGTCATTTGGAAGATCTTGGATGAAGCCCTGTGCCCACAGGATTCTGGGAGTAGAAGAATTTTCTGGCGTATGCCTAGTTTTGTTGTGGTAGTTGTTGTTTTTTGTTTTTTTGTTTTTTTTTTTATAATCCAAGGTTTGGGGGACCTGAAGCTTATATAATCTATAATCTTGGGAACCTTTTTTAAGAGAAAGGTTACAAAAATAGCTTACAAGTTTCACAAAAACATATGACCGTGTGAACGTGCTGTTAGCTCCCACCTCCACCCCCCACTGCCCACAGCCTTAAATGGGGCCTATGCAAAGGACGAGCCCTGAAACTGAAGCTTTATTCGCTTCGTGGCCAATGGGCTTCTGGGAACACCGAGTACAATTCACAGACCTTTATTTTTGAAACTTGCTATAGCCTTAATTCAGTTAAATCGTAGTGAGGTGGGCAAAGGCCAAGCCAATTAAAAGAATACTCCAAGGTTAAGGTTAGGTATAGATAATGCTTATATAAAATATTTGCCCTTATGTAATTTTTTAAAAAATTTTAATGTTTGTTTATTTTTGAGAGAGTGAGAGGGGAAAGGACAAAGAGAGAGGGAGACACAGAATTCAAGGCAGGCTCCAGGCTCTGAGCTATCAGCACAGAGCCTGACACAGGGCTCAAACCATGAACCATGAGATCATGACCTGGGCCAAAGTCCGACGCTCAACCGACTGAGCTACCCAGGTGCCCTGATACGTAAAATTTTTTAAGTGGCCTCAAAGAAATCCATGTCTGATATGTCTATGGATATTTTCTCTTTTAATCTATATGATAACCTGCAGATGGGGCTAGCAATTTCCCTATTTCACAGATGAAGACATTGAGATACAAAGAATCTAAGTAAGTTGCCCAAACTGCCCAGCTGAAATGGAGAAATGCCAGTCAACAGCCTCTTTCACCTTTAACATTGTTTCAGTCTGTACATTTTTGTATAATAAGTTAGAGGGGAGAACAAATTTATCTAAAGTAACAAAGTAACGATGTGACCATTTGAGCAAACCGTGGTGGTAGGATAGAAAAATGGATTAACGTTCTTGACATCCTTCCTACCATCTAATCAGACTGGAAATACAGAGGGCTTGCCTTGATGGACAGCTAACTCCTTGACCAAGAAGTTTGTGAGAATCTATTCATGTCTAACTCCTTGTGGCATGACAGAAAACCAAATTGGTGACATCAAAGTCAGTCTTTTCTTGGGTCTTAACTTTTCAGCCTTTGTAGCAGATTTTACCAGGTAGCCACCACGTGGGTCTATTACTAAGAGCACTTGGCTTAAACGGACCAGTTAAAGAATTACTCTTGGTAGGACTTGGGCGGCTCAGCCTTAGGTTGTTTGGTTGGGTTAAGTAACTTAAAAACTAATGTATAAATGGGGCCCCTGGGTGGCTTAGTCAGTTAAGCGTCTGACTTTCGCTTGGGTCATGATCTCGCAGTTCGTGGGTTCGAGCCCCGCGTCAGGCTCTGTGCTGACTGCCAGCTCAGAGCCTGGAGCCTGTTTCAGTCTGTGACTCCCTCTCTCTCTGACCCTCCCCTGCTCACGCTGTCTCTCTCTCTCCTAGAAATAAATAAAACATTAAAAAAAAAAAAAAAAAACTAGGGGCGCCTGGGTGGCTTAGTCGGTTAAGCGTCTGACTTTCGCTCAGGTCATGATCTTGCGGTTCGTGGGTTCGAGCCCGTGTCGGGCTCTGTGCTGACTGCCAGCTCAGAGCCTGGAGCCTGTTTCAGTCTGTGACTCCCTCTCTCTCTGACCCTCCCTGCTCACGCTGTCTCTCTCTCTCTCTCTCTCTCTCTCTCTCTCCTAGAAATAAATAAAACATTTTAAATAAAAAAAACTAATGTATAATTTTAAGTTTTTATTTATTTATTTTGATAGGGAGAGAGAGAGAGAGAGAAAGTGCAGGCGCAGGGGGGAAAGGCTGAAAGAGACAGAATTCCCAGCAGCCTATGCACGGCCAGCGCAAAGCCGAGTATTTCTTAACCTTCCTAGCAAACCGTTTTTCTTTCTCACAAGTAACAGCCATCCACCAGTTTACCTTTGAACTGTCCCCTCTATTCTTTGATCCCCAGGATATTTTGATCGCTTGTCCCAGTTTTCTTGAATCCTGTATTACATTTGTCAAAATGTTTGAGAAACTCAGCAGGAGGACGCTTTGAGAAAGGAACCGCTATATTCTTACTGCCCTGGGTGAGGGTAGGGACGGGGAGTCCCCAAGAAATAGATTAACAGAGAGCACAGGAGAGTCCCTAGATTTAGCATTAAAGTGTGGATTTTAATTGTTTTCAGATAGTAGGATAAGCAAACATAAACATGAGTGTGCGTATGTCTGCAAAACAGATGCTTGAAAATAGATTATTCTTGAGCAAAGAATAATACAACTGTAGCTTTAAAAGCACACAGCTAGGTACGAGTGATTCACTTGCAGGTCACTGCCAAGTGCCAAGGCATGTGGCAAGAGTATCAGAATGGAAATCAAGTGATGTGGATTCTAATTTGAGCTGTGCTCTTATCAACCTTGGGCATGACCATGATCCTCTTTGGGCCTTAGTTTCTTATGTATCTAATGAAGGCTTTGGCGTCAGTGATTTCTAAGATTTCTTCCTATTCTAAGAATCTGTATGTACTATGAACAACCATTCAGCACACAATTCAGCCCAAGCTGTACAGGGTTGTCAGAGTGTGGAAGACGTGTGGGCACTTGGCCCTTACTATCAGCAGGTCTTCCAAACAAATTCCAAAGATGCCCGTAATCTATGGGTGCTCCTCCAGCGGGCAGAGTGATCAGTAACTGAGCCTACGTGCCTAACCTGTCACCTATTGCTCAAACAGGCAATTGTGAAGCAAAGCTTCACCGTCCTTCCCATGTCTGGTCTTCCCTTTCTCTCTAGAGCAGTTTGGCACAGGAATTTCCACTTGGGTGGAAAAAAGAATTGACTGGCAAATCTCCAAAGTAGAAATAATGATGATAAAATTATCCTGTGAAAGTATTTGATAAAAAATAAAAAACAGGGGTGCCTGGGTGGCTCAGTCGGTTAAGCGGCCGACTTCAGCTGAGGTCATGATCTCGCAGTTCATGAGTTGGAGCCCCACATCGGGCTCTGTGCTGACAGCTCGGAGCCTGGAGCCTGCTTCGGATTTTTTGTCTCCCTCTCTCTCTGCCCCTCCCCTGCTCATGCTCTGTTTCTCTCTCGCTCTCAAAAGTAAACATTAAAAACTTAAATAAACAAATAACAAATAAGCCATGTTCAAAAGCGGTCCTATTTTATACTCTAGTCTGTAATCCTTGGGAAAATTTAACAAATCTGATTAAGAGAACAGATAGTTGTTTGATAGAACCTTCCAATCTGGTCCTTCAGAATTGCCCAAAGCAAAATAGACATTATCTATGGTAACCTTCTATAGACCAGAAAAATTATAACATCCAGCTAAGGTAAGAACGAAACTGAGGCTTTTTCCAGCCATCTCTAACTAGAAAATCCAAAGAGCCACCATCATCTTGGCAGTAAACAGTCCCTTTCAGCACGGCTGAAAGCAAAGAAAGAAACGGGTAGGCAAGAAACAGAGGTGATGAGATAGACCATGATTCTAGGAAATTGACTACAAGAAGGAGTAAGTGGAATTGAACAGTAGCTAGAAGCAGCAGCAAAGGAACAGGGGTGGGGGGTGGGGGGGCTAACCAGGGACGTTCGAATGTAGAGGAGATCGTGTGCTGGGGGCTTAAGTCATGGACCTAGAGGTGAGACCCATAGGCTAGCATCGATTACTCAGTAATCAGCACAGTCTAGCTAACTGCTTTGATTGGTTTATTCAGAAAGTGAAGACAATAATATTATTTCTTCATACTGTTAGGAGGATTAAGTGGCATCATGTGTGTAAAGTGCTTAACTCAGCACATGCCATGTAGTAAGTACTCGGTAAGGGTAAGGGTTTCGTTGGTATTCACTGATATTAATGATAATAATAATTGTTAATCATTGAGAAGGAAAGTAAAAGGAAGCTAGCAAGAAAGACCATAAAGTTCCCTGGTGAGACTTAGATAACTAGAATTCCAAGAATTGGGCCTGAAGGGAAGGAGATGTTTAAAGAGGAAGGAGGTACATCTTTTCTCTGAATCTGGAAAAAAGGATAAAAGCATGGATTTCAAGCAGATCTTCTTAAGTTCTCACGGTCCGTTCCCTGAAGACGATGGTGGAAGACTAAATAAGTGTGTGCTCTCGGGCCCACGCGTCCTTAGCATTAAAAGACAGAAATGTCGGGTCACCTGGCCTCAGTTGGTTGAGCATCCGACTCTTGCTCTCAACTCAGGTCTTGATCTCAGGGTTGTGAGTTCAAGCCCCATGTTGGGCTCCTAAGCTGTGCATGAAGTCTACTTAACAACAACAAAATAGAATTGTCATTCGACTCCCATGCTGTATTTATAAAATACAGGGCAACAGCGCATTCTGTTTGGTATGATTTGTTTTAATGTAATGAAGTTACTTAGCAGTAAAATGACTTGGAATTCTTTCTGCAAAACCTCTCATAAAGTGGAGGTGCCTCACTGCTCACGCAGCCTCTGTAAGTTGCCCCAGTTTGAACAGCTCCTAGTCAGACAAAGATAGATGTAAATTGGCAGCGATGTTTGTCAGTGGCACCACCTTGTTTCTAGCCTCCAAGAAGGGAAAGCTTAAGGTCTTCATGTTGGGGTCTGCATCCTAGGGGTACGCAAGGACTTTCCAGGGGATACACGGGCATGGATAAGGGAATTAATTTCCTGGTTTTCAGCTTCCATATGTACTCTTGTATAAAACTGATACGCTTAAGACTGTCTGCTCTGAAGGTTCTCCTTTCCCAGCTCCCTTAAAGTCACCCTTTAGCAGCCTTAGACAAGTGAAGAAAGGCATAGTGGGTTGCCCAGGGTGCCACAAAAGTAAAGCAAAGAGGAGCAGTCCCTTATTTTTTTTTTTGTAATTATATTTTAAAGTATAATTAGCATATAGTTGAGCAGCTCTTGTTTTATCCAGATGGCAAACTCATGGCAACCTTATGTTAAACATTGTATTAATGTTTATTTTTGAGGGAGAGAGAGAGAGACAGAGTGTGGGGGGGCGGGGGGCGCGCAGAGAGGGAGACACAGAATCTGAAGCAGGCTCCAGGCTCTGA
Source organism: Proteles cristata cristata (assembly GCA_017311185.1). Taxonomy (NCBI): domain Eukaryota; kingdom Metazoa; phylum Chordata; class Mammalia; order Carnivora; family Hyaenidae; genus Proteles; species Proteles cristata. The sequence goes on along the minus strand of JAESUZ010000526.1, from coordinate 1,887,553 downwards.
GCTGTCAGCACAGAGCCCCATGCGGGGCTAGAAGCCATGAACCACGAGGTCTAATGCTTAACCAACTGAGCCACCCAGGTGCCCCTATTTATTTTTTGAGAGAGAGAGAAAGAAAGAATCCCAAGCAGGCTCCATGCTGTCGGCTCAGAGCCTGACTCAGGCTCCAACTGTAAGATTATGACCTGAGCTGAAGTCAGGAGTCAGCTGCTTAACCGACTGAGCCACTCAGACGCCCCTTATCTATCCATCTTAAAACCAGAATTCAGAAATAAGATGGTCGTTATGAGAGAGAAGTATTAACATGTTTACTAGAACTTAAAAATGAGCCGGGGCCTCTTTTAACAGAAAGGAAGTCTGATCAAGCTGATTAGCCTGCCATCGGCAGATACTTTCCGTATGTGCTTAATACACAGCTTCAATATACATTTAAAAAGCACATCATTTGCTATTGTTGAAGCTTATAAATGATAGATGGCAACTTAAAAAGGTGACAGGGTATGTAGAGCTTTTCATAAGTCTTTTAGGGGCTTATTCCAGCAAGAATCTTGAAGACCATCACAGTGGCACACACATCTTCAATTTGTCCTTTTCTGTCACCCCACACATCCAGTCAGTCCTATTGCTTTTTTCCTCTTGTGTCCATTTCAGATTTTGCCCATTTTCCAAACCTTCCTGGCCATTTTGTTATGCTGCTTTGCCGCTCTGGTAGTTAGCCCTGCTGAAGTGACTCTCTGGGGCTCTTTCGTATGTGTGTGTCTTTACCGCACCACCGCCTCCCAGAAGCGCCCATTCCTTATCTTCTCTATCCATCCTGGCCACTCCGGTGGCCTCCCACAGCACTGGCTATTCCATGCAGTTAGCACTTCGAGAACATCAGTGTTTGACACTTCTTTTCTCTCTGTCTACAAAGCTCCCTAGGGGTTAAAAAAACATCTCTTTCATTTCTACCAACATTCCCCTGTTTGCCTAATGCAATGCTGACCACACATAATGGATGCTCAATAAATACTTTCTTGACTGCCTAGAGAATATTCTCTCATCCTTTCGTTTTGTCATCCATTCAGCAAAGATTTTTGAGACCTCTTTTGTACCAGGATTTGTACTAGGCACTGGGGAGAAAACGGACAAAAATCCCTACTTTCAAAAAGTAATAAATAAATAAAATATGTAGTATGTAAAAAAAAAAAAAGAATAAGTGCTGAGGGGTAACTAGAAAAGTAAAGCAGAGAAGAACAAGAAGTGTGCATTGGTGGGGGGGAGGGGGGAGTGTGTGCAATTTTAGATGGGAAGGTCAGGGAAGGCCTCACTGATAAGGTGACATTTTAGTAAAGACCTGAGGGACTTGAGCTTATCTGTACCCAGAGCATTTCAGGCAAGGAGCCTGTTAATGGTGAGGGCTCTGGGCCCAGACCTGCCCGACTGCCTGGGAGGGAGAGTTTTATGGCTCAGAGAAGAGATGGGTCCGAGAAAGCTGGAGGGAGCAAACAAACCCTGTAGGTTTGGGTTGGATTTTAGCTTTTGCTGAGTGAGCTTGGAGGCCTTCTGAGGGCTTTGAGCTGAGGAATGAGCTGATCTGACAGAATAGAAGCCCTTATGAGTGGGGCGCCTGAGGGGCTCAGTTGGTTAAGCTACTGGGGCTTGGTTTTGGCTTAGGTCATGTTCTTGAAGTTTGTGAGTTTGAGCCCCACGTCAGGCTCTGTACTGACAGTATGGAGCCTGCTTGGGATTCTCTCTCTCTCTCTCTCTCTCTCTCTCTGCTCCTCCCCCCACTCAATATCTCATGCACTCTCTCTTTCTCCCTCTCCCTCTGTCAAAATAAACTTTAAAAAAAAAAAAAAAGAATCCCTGTGAGTGCTGTGTTAGGATAGACTGAAGGAAGGCAAGAGCAGAAGCCAGGAAGGTAGGTGGCAACTATATAATAATACAGGCCAGAGACCATGTTGGCTTGGACCGGGGAAAGAGGTGGTCAGATTCTGGATTTATTTTCAAGGTAGAATGCACAGGATTTGTTGACTGACTGGGTTGAGAGTGGAAGGTGGCTGGGGAGGTCAAGAATGACAGCAAAGTTGGGGCGTGTGGGTGGCTCAGTCAGTTAAGCGTCTGACTTCGGCTCAGGTCATGATCTCCTGGTTCGTGGGTTCGATCCCCACGTCGGGCTCTGTGCTGACAGCTCAGAGCCTGGAGCCTGCTTCAGATTCTGTGTCTCCTTCTCTCTCTGACCCTCTCCTGCTCAGGCAGTCTCTCTCTCTCTCTCTCTCTCTCTCAGAAATAAATAAAACATTAAAAAATAAAATAAATTTTAAAAGAATGACAGCAGAGTTGCAGAGCTCCAGTTCTAAGGGAAGGGAGGGTGAGTTGCTGTTGCTCAAATGGGGCAGGCTAGGGGAGGAGCAGGTTTAGTGAGGAGGGTACGTCAGTAGTGCCATTTTGGAGCCTGTTACCTTTGAGGTATCTGTTAGGCCTGCCCCGACTCACAGTGTTGAGTAGTCCACAGCAGGGTGGGGCCCAAGGGAGAGGTCTAGGCTGAAGATGAAATTGGGGAGACATCAGCAAAGGAGTGGTATTTATAGCCAGGTGATAAGATGAGATCATGGGGTGCTTCACTGTTAAAGCAGAGGTGGCCCAATTTCCCGCTTCCTGAGCATCTGATGTGCACCAGGCTTCATGTACAAACCCTAAGCTAGATACCCATTTTACCGATGAGACGGAGGAACAAAAGGATTAGCAGAAACTGGGGACAAAAAGGTTAATCAACCAGCCTGAGGCAGCAGATAGTAAGTAACAACTAAGGTCTGTCTTAACTCCAACGACCGCGATCTTCCAGCGACCTTCCAACCTTACGGCACCTTAACTCAGTAGTACATTGCGTTTTGGGAGAAGTGCTCTGGGCAAGCCAAAGCCAACACCCTTATAAAGCAAGTGTGCTATGAGTCTTCTTTTGAAATGCAATTGGAAGGAAACCCCTTAGTCATTCGGTTGTCACATGGAATGAAGATTAGATTCAAAAGCTCTGATATCCATTTGCCCCAGAATTTTGTCAGATAACGCCTGCTTTTCCTCTCTCTAAGTTGTGTTTTTTTTGTTTTTGGTTTTTTTTTTTTTTAACAAGAGAAATATGAGCTAAGAAGAGGCGTAGGGGTCTGAGGATACACAGGGAAGGAAGACCGTTAGCAGGAAGGTGAAAGGAGATGTTTGAAAAACAAAGGCCACCCTGTTTCCCTCCAAGTTTTATGTGAATGTGTATTTGTATAATTTTGTGACCACTTACAACATATTAGGCACTGTGCTCACTACTTTATATGCATTGTCCTTACAGCAACTCGCTGAGGCAGATGCTGTCCCCCATTTTACAGATGAGGAAATGGATGCTCAAGGTCAGACAGCTAAAGTATACAGAAGAGTGTGCTATGGGAGATCCAAAGACGGAGGAGGCCTTTAGGAAAAGAGATTGAGCATATAAAAACCTTACTACACAATAAACGTGTAAGGAATGGCACATTATAGTATATAATGACTTACCAAATGAGAGAGAGTCTTATTCCCGAGTCACGGGGGTTTAAGGCATGAGCCCATAACATACAGGGCCATGAGTTCAGTGTGGTCAGAGGTGGCCTTACCAAAGGAAAGAACTGGGTTTTCAAGAATGAGTAGGATTTCACTTGGTAGGGGGGTGGCTGGAAAGGCATTCCGTGCAAAGGGACTGGCATGACCTAAGCTCTAGAGTCAAAAGACACAAGACATGTTTGGGCAAAGCCTAGCGGATCAGTTTTAGCTGCAGAGAAATGGAAGCTGTAGCTAGAAATGTAGTTTAGAAGATGGACCCTGACTCTCCTGGGGCTTAGACACTGGTACTCTGTTGCGTAGTCATCTGGGAGCCCTTGGTGTTTCCTGAGTGGGGGTTGAAGGAAGCGTACTTGGTGTAGGGCTGCCGGGAGCAGGAGCTTAAGGGTGTGTGCCGACGGGCCTGACCTGCCAGCGGGGCCCAGAAGGCAAAGGAGGAGGTGACAGTGCTGAGACCCTATGGGAAGAGGGACTAAGGATGGGGGGCGGGGGGAGGCAAAGTCGCCTTCAGGCTCCTGAAATGGCTGTGTGACCTGGAGAATGACGGCGCCATACATAAACCAGAAGCCAGGAGAGGGCTGAGTAGGGGAAAGTCGTGTTTTTGTTAATACAGCTTCAAACGTCCGGCCAGGAAGCTAGAAATGTGGAACTGAAACTTGAGGAGTTAGGATTAAAGACGTGTTTGTCTTTGGCATGAAGATCCTGTTAAGGATGAGAGTAGAAGCGTTTCCAGAGCGGCGGTGGAGCAAAGCACGGTAGGAGAGTCCATACTGAGTCCCAGAGACCAGTCATATTTAGGAGCCAGAAAAAAAGCCTTCAGTGAAAGAGAAAAAGAAAGATGGGTTTGTGAGATCTCTTCACATTGTAGCCGGCCGCCCATCAGAGCAAGCCCAGAAGGCGAGCGTGAACATTTAGGAACTTTGTAACAGTTGCACATCATCCAAGCCCACAACTCTGTATTTTACAAAAAGTATTGGTCCACGACAGGGGGCACCTGGGTGACTCAGTCGGTTAAGCGTCAGGTCATGAACTCCCAGTTTGTGGGTTCAGGCCCCACGCCGGGCTCTGTGCTGACAGCTAGCTCAGAGCCCGGAGCCTGCTTCAGATTCTGTATCTCCCTCTGTCTCTGCCCCTCCCCCACTCACATTCTCTGTGTCTCTCAAAAATAAACATTTTTTAAAAAATTAACAAACGTATTGGTCCACAGCAAATGGGAAGTTTTAAAAACTTGTCTGCACACCAACTGAGAAGTGCAGGGTTGGAGGCTAAGAGGACCAAGAGACCCGCTTTTAGGTGTATCCCTAACAGAACGGAAAATAAATGTTCATGCATAAACTTGTACACAAATGTTCCATAGCAGCACCATTCATAGTACCCAGGAAGTGGACACAACCCAAATGTCCACTGACTGGAGAATGAATAAACAAAATGGTGTATCCAAAAATTTTTTTTAATCTTTATTTTTGAGAGAGAGACAGACAGGGTGTGAGTGGGGGAGGAGCAGAGAGAGAGGAAGACACCGAATCCGAAGCAAGTTCCAGGCCCTGAACTGTCAGCACAGAGCCCAGCTCAGGGCTTGAACTCATGAACCATGAAATCATGACCTGAGCTGAAGTCAGACACTTAACCGGCTGAGCCGTCCAGGTGCCCCACAAAATAGTGTATCCATAAAAGGGATATTATTCAGCCATAAAGAAAAAATAAATGCACTGTGTGCATAGCTTAACAAATGGAGAAGTTGAATCACTATGTTGTACACCTAAGACCGATAATAACATAGTATGTCAGCTATACCCAAATAAAACAATGTTTTTAAAAATGAAGTACTGAGGGGCGGCTGGGTGGCTCAGTTGGTTAAGTGTCCGACTTCAGCTTAGGTCAGGATATCACAGTTTGGGAGTGCAAGTCCCGCATCGGGCTCTGGTGCTGACAGCTCGGAACCTGGGGCCTGCTTTGGATTCTGTGTCCCTCTCTTTCTGCCCCTCCCTTGCTTGTGCTCTGTTTCTGTTTCTGTCTCTCAAAAATAAAAAAAAAAAAAACATTTTTTTAAAAATGAAGTACTGATATGTACTATAACATAAATAAACCCTGGCAATTTTATGCTAATTAAAAACGGCAGACAGAGAAGTCATATTTATGACTCCATTTCTATGAAGTCCCCAAAATAGGCAATCCTTGTAGACAGAAAGTATCCCCTGCTGGTTGCCAGGGCCTAGGAACAGGAGTGAACGGAGAATGACTGGAAACAGATATGTGGTCTCTTTTGGGGAGATGGAAAATCCTGGGAGTAGGTAGTAGAATGTACAAGCTTGTGACTATCCTAAAAACCACTGAATTCCACACTTCGAAACAGCAAATTTTATGGTATGTGAATTATACCTCAGTAGGAAGAAAAAGGAAAATCTAGGAGGGCAGGTGGATAAAGCAGGGAGGAAGACAAGGCCCGGATGTGGCCATCATTCCGGGTATCAGCAGTTCATCACTTCCCAAAGTGAGCCCCAAGGAGTCACTGAGAACCTTAAAATTCTCTTTGCTGTAATATTAAGATGTTCTTGGCCTTTTTTGCTGCATCAACGTTTGCTCTGATGGTACAAACAGTGGGTCGACTGCTGGTGCTTTAGCATGAGTCAGGGCAAGGGCACCTGCTGTACCCGCCGTCACCGTATTCACCGCAGTGCACTCTCAGTCCAAGAAACAAAGGTCCAGTTCACTTAAGAATATCCTTGATGAAGCATCAATAGGATTAATTTTATTAAATCTCAAGCCTTGAGTATGCATCCTCTTAATGTCATGTTTGAAGAACTGGGAAATACACACAAAGCCATACTGCATCCTGAAGTTCAGTGGCATCTGGAGGCGAAGCTCTTGTGCAGTGCTTGAGCTGAGTGTTGAATTAACAGCTCCTTTCTTCATTGAACCCCGTTTTTACTTGAAAGAATGACTGACAGACAGACTGGTTGCTGAGACATGGGCATTTGGCAGATAGTTTCTCAAAAATGTACAGAGCGAGCCTGTCACTTCAGGGAAAACAACTGGCAGTATTTGTAGTCAGTATTAAAATTGACACTTTCAAGTGAAAATTCGAATTTGGGAAAACTTGTATGTTACCATGAGCTTAACAACTTCCCAACACATAAAGGCTTTTCTGCTGGAAATCAGTGGTGATATTAAGAAATATGATTTTAGCTGGGGAGCACCCGGGTGGCTCAATCAGTTAAGCGTCTGACTCTTCATCTCAGCTTCGGTCTTGATCTCAGGTTTGTGAGTTCAAGCCCCACATTGGGCTCCACACTGGGCATGAAGCCTACTTTAAAAATATATATATATGATTTTTTTGGTATTGTCTTCTAACGACATATGTCAATATTTAGAAGATCTGCCTAACTCAGTGAACCAGTATTTTCCTAATGACCAATACATGGTATTTTTTATGTTTGTTTATTTTTGAGAGAGAGAACAAGCAGAGGAGGGGTAGAGCGAGGGAGACAGGATCCGAAGCAGGCATTTTGCTGACAGCAGAGAGCCTGATGCGAGGCTGGAACTCATGAACTGTGAGATCATGACTTGAGCTGAAGTCTGACTCTCAACTGACTGAGCCACCCAGGCGCGCCCAGACCAGTGGATTTTAATGTATCGGTATGAGAAGTTCATCGATACAGTTGCAGATCCCACACTGTAACTAACCCTTCGGAAACTACTTACTTGTCCAGTTTTGGTATAGTATCAAAGAATAATACTCAAAAGGATCTGAAAAGGCTACTAAGATTCTCTTTCCAACTGGGTGAAGCCAGTTTTTCTTCATATGCTTTAACCAAAACATAACATATTAACAGACTAAATGCAAAAGCAGATTTGAGAATCCTGCTATCTTCCATTTAGCCAGACAAAGGCTAGAAATTTGTAAAAATGTAAAACAATGCCACTGTTCTCACTGAGTGGTTTAATTTGTTTTGGAAAAATATAGGGTTGTTGTTTTTTTCATTAAAACTATGTTACATAGTATGCAATTGGTTTACTATTTTTTAATGAATCCATAGATACTTTTAAATTTTCTTATTTATTTATTTTGAGAGCAAGAAGGAGAGAGAGAATCCTACTAAGTTCCACAGTGTCAGCACAGATACGTGGGGCTCAAACTCAAAAACCATGAGATCATCACCTGAGCCTAAATCAAGACTCAAACACTGAACCCACAGAGCCTCCCAGGTGCCTCTTATTTTCTAATACAGTAGCTATTGATGGATAGTATCCGTACTAACAAATGTTGTTGAGGTCCTCAGTAATTTTTAAGAGTCTAGAGACCAAAAAGTTTGAACACCACTACAGTATGCTATGGACATTATACCAACTCTTTATATGGTGCTTGAGGTAGTTTACTTCTTTGACAAAACTCATATCAGTATCTAAGCCAACATGTAGCAGTTCTTGTCGAATTCTGTCTTCTCTCTCACACTTGCCAAAAATGCTCTATACTCCTTTCACCTGGGTAATATGAACCACTGACTGATCAAATGAGGTCATACCATATTCTTCCAGAATCCAGAAATAGCTATACAGGTTGAAAGTCAAATAAATTAATCAGACTTGAATATAAACAGCTCATTGCTTTTTTTTTTTTTAATGTTTCTTTATTTTTGAGAGAGAGACAGACAGAGTGCAAGTTGGGGAGGGGCAAAGAGAGAGCGAGACACAGAATCCAAAGCAGGTTCCAGGCTCTAAGCTGTCAGCTGTGAAATCTCACGAACTGTGAGATCATGACCTGAGTTGAAGTCGGATGCTTAACCAACTGAGCCTCCCAGGTGCCTCTAAACAGCTCATTTCTATTTCCTCAAATGAAACCCCCAAACATGTAGGATTCGTAAGTAACTTCACAACTGTTGTGCAGAGAATAAGGAGTTCCATGAGCAATCTAGGTTGTGGCCTCCTCGTTTCTGACTCAAGTGGCTCTTGGACCTGAGGGATCGAGTGACTGGAGAATACAGCTGGAAACGCTCTGTGACTACTGAACCTATAAAGAGGACCCCCTGCAGTGTGCCTTGAGGTTCAGAGCATTTTGAAGGCCCTAGTTTTTGCTGTTGGAATGGTCCCATTCTGGTAGGGGAGCCTCGAGGTTTAGCACGTATGTTAGATCATCATCCGTCTGCTCATGAGTTTCTGAAGCACCCCCTCCCCACCTTTAAAACCTAATCAAAAGGAAGAAACAGTCACAGTATAGCCCGACAAGGTCTGTGCTTCCCAAACAGAATACCTGGCATTATCCAGCGTTTATATAAACATTTGTGAAAGGAATGAGGGAGCCAGTGATCCACAGGGTATCTAGCAAATTAACTACTTGCATGACGCTATCCCTTTGTTTATAAAACAAACGTCTGCATGTTTGGTGCTGTTGTGGAAAAGACCAGAGCCCCCAGTCACCTGGCTCAGAACTTGTTATTCTCAGGCCCCCGTGAGTCCTTCTGCCTTGCTCTAGGATTTCAGTGAGGTGGTGCTTCTTAACCCTTTCTGCACGTCCCGGTCACTCGGACCTGACGAATCAGACTTGTGGGCGGCCGGCGAGTGACAGGGTGCCCTCACTGGTGTTTCGGGCTCCTTCAGGTGGCTGCGGCCGTTACAGTAAGCATGGGCTCCCATCAGACAGCGTGCAGGTGCTCGCTGCACAGCACCCTTCCCCACACAGCACTTCCCTGGAGGGGTGACTGGGCAGCCGGGCCCGAGGCCCGCCGGGCTGGGCTGGGTGGCAGCCAAGAGCCAGGTTGGATGTTTACACAGCCAGGCTCGGCTCTGGGTTGTCCCGGCAACTCGGCGGACACGCAGCTCCATCTTCCTCTCCGCAGCTTCACTCCAGGCTTTCCGCTCCTCCGTTAGCACCTCCGGGTTTGTGGTGCCCTGGCCTGCTGCCTTCTGTGTATTCTTCTGCCCGTTGCTCCATCTTCTTGCATGATTACGAGTGTGGACTCACCAACCCCCACCCCGCCCCCCCACATATCCCTGAAAACAGGAGCGAGGGGCCTTGAGTGGCCAGGACAGATGTCACCAGGCCGGTGCACGAAGTCTACTTGTGAGGGAAGCACCCAAGACTCTTGCTCTTACATCTTTTTGTCACACCTTTAAGACAAAGGTATGGTTTCTAAGGCCTTCAGTAAATTCGAGAAATTGGGAAAGGAACACTTCAAAGCTCAGGAAGTGACTTCTGAGCCCTGAATCGCAAGGGAGGGGCATGAAAGCTCTAAGGAATGGATAGAAGCACTCAGAATGCCGGACGGAGGGGGGGGGCCTACGGGGTCAGGCGCAGCAGTCTCACACACCTCAACAGGTCACAGAGCCATCACCACTGTCCTCCAGAGTCATCATGGCCCAGGTCACCAAGAAATGAGAAGTATATTCAACTTAAGGAAGCAGAGTAACGTGTGCTGTGTTTTTTAATTTCAAGCATTCAAAACGGTTTTAGTGCTTCCGGTTGGTTAAAGGTCTTCATGCCTTAAAGAGATAAGCTCTTGACTATCTATAGATGAGCTTATTTATCAGTACTCTAGATAATTAAGATCTACCCTATTATTGCTTCTATTCTTTTGTACTCCTGCTCCAAAAACATTAAAAATGAAAAGCAGGGGCGCTTGGGTGGCTCAGTCAGTTAAGCCTCTGACTCTTGATTTCATCTCACATTGCGATCTCACAGTTTGTGGGATCGAGTCCTGCATCAGGCTCCATGCTGAGCATGGAGCCTGCTTGGGATTCTCTTTCTCCCTCTCTCTCTGCTCCTCTCCCACTCATTCGCATGAACTTTTCCTCTCTAAATAAATAAAATTTAAATGACGGGTGCCTGGGTGGCTCAGTAGGTTGGGCGTCTGACTTCTGCTCAAGTCATGATCTCACGGTTCCTGGGTTCGAGCCAACAGCTCAGAGCCTGACCCCTGCTTCAGATTCTCTCTCTCTCTCTCTCTCTCTCTCAATAAATAAACATTTTTTTTTAAATGAAAAGCAAAAGACTTAAAGCAATTGGATCCTATTCTATATACTCTCTAGTACCTGGCTCTGGTTCTTAGCAAAACTTGTGTGTTCTGTCCCTGTCTGACTATGAAAGCGTTCATGGATGTCTCCCTCTCCCTCGAGTCTAGTAATCCTATATCACTTCATCTCCACTAGCTAGAAAATACCCATTACAGGGGCCCCTGGGTGACTCAGTCAGCTCAGGTCATGCTTTCACAGTTCATGAGGCTGAGCCCTGCTTCAGGCTCTGCACTGACAATGCGGAGCCTGCTTGGTATTCTCTCTCTTTGCCTCCCCTGCTTGCTCTCTTTCTCTCAGAATAAATAAACCTTCAAAAAGAAAGAAAGAGAATAAACCATTACATGCCACCTCCTTCCTCATTATATGCTCTATAAGCAGAATACCTGGCATAGAGTAGGCATTTAACAAACATCTGTCAAATTAATGAGCCTGTGATCCACAGGCTATCTGCAAAATTAACTACTTGCAAGAAGCTGTAAATTTGTTAAAGAGCCTAGCCCATGATGAGAACAGCAATCAGAGAACATCAGCAAGTCCTAGCACCAAGAAGATCAAATAGTTGATTCACTGTTACTTGAAAAAACCAGGATGCATAAATACCCAAGCTGTGTTGGTAAATTAAAAGAAAAAGAAAAATATGGGGCAAAGGACTAGGACATAGGCCAATATAAAACATGATGATCCATTTTCCTATTCACTTAATAATTGAGCACTTTCTTTGTGTCTAACACGTTCCTAAGCATTGCAGCATTAACCACACTCACCCGCATACTCGCCCCTGAAAAACTAACTGCAACCTATAATTTGACAGCAAGAGATGCAGCGACTGTAAATCATGAGCAGCTCCAGAACACTAATTACGCAATGATAGCATAGGTGAAGTGTCCTTCCAGAAAGACGTGGGGCTTCCAGTTCTCCGCACATGCTCCACTGCAGGAGCATTGCCGAGCACGTTAACCAGGCTTCTTGACAGATTGCTCCTGACAGAACACTGAGTGTGTAGTAAAGCCAGGGAACGGGCTAACTCTAGTTTAGAAATACCAAACGCCATTGACCCTTTTTAATTCCACAAGCTGCCTTTCGCCATGCCTGACCATTTATGGCCCCTTGTACTTTGATCGTCGTGGCCCGGGGACCATACTCGGAATCTCAGCTTTCGATGACATTTTCCCAGGATATTTGCGTGGATTTATAACACAGTTGATGCCCAGACCTCAGTGTGTGAGGAGTCTGCAACTGTTTATGCAGTCAGCAATCCCACTTGGTAGCCTGGATTTAATTTACAGTTGTCCTCTTAATAATCTCAATAAGCTGATATTATTCTGTTAATAAGACAGGTGATGAAATCATAATCGAGCATAAAGGTGCAAACAAGCGTCTCAGGTATCGTCAGGCACCCTTCATTCCTTGTATCATTTAGAAAAAGGCAAGAGAAAATTCCTAGCAATATTTAATAGGCTATAGAGGAAACTTAGTCTTAGGACCCAGTTTTGTATTGCCTTGGTATAAAATTCACATCTTCAGCTTAAAAAAATCTTTTTTATATTTTATTTCATTTTGAGAGAGAGGCAGAGACAGAGTATGAGCAGGGGAGGGAAAGAGAGAGAGGGAGACACAGAATCTGAAGCAGGCTCCAGGCTCCGAGCTGTCAGCACAGAGCCTGATGCAGGGCTCAAACCCATGAACCATGAGATCATGACCTGAGCCGAAGTCAGACGCTTACCCTACTGAGCCACCCAGGCGCCCCCATATCTTCGGGGTTTTTTTTTTTTTTAATGCTTATTTATTTTTGAGAGAGAGAGAGAGAGAGAGACAGAGTGTGAGCGAGGGGAGGTCAGAGAGACAGGGAGACAAAGAATCCGAAACAGGCTCCAGGCTCTGAGCTGTCAGCACAGAGCCCAATGTGGGGCTCGAACCCACAAACTGTGAGATCATGACCTGAGCTGAAGTAGGCCACTTAGCCGACTGAGCCACCCAGGCACCCCATCGGTTTTAAATTTGTATTTGCAAAGCAACTTTTGATTCTTGGATACTGTTCTCTGCTGACGTCCATACAAGGTATGTATTTTCCACTCTGGGCTGCATTTCATGCCAGAGAAACTTCAAAACAAAACTGAGAGGGCATCAGGCATGAGTAACCCTCTGATTTTTCTCCCCTCTAGGTTACCCCATGGCTGTATTTTTTCGGCGTTACCTTTACTTCAAGGACAGCTACCTCATCCATCTCTTCCACACCTTTACAGGCCTCTCAATTGCTTATTTTAACTTTGGTGAGTGAACTTAGCAATAGTACCGCGATTAGAGGGAACCTGAGAAGGAATAGACTCAGAACAGAATTTCTGGAGAGAGTTGGACAGATAGGGAAGTTCATACCGCTCTGTTTGCAAAGAGAGGGTTTGTATGCCCAGGACCAAAGCTTAATTTTCCTGTTCCGTGCATCCCTTTCCCAAATAACGTCCTGAGAGTGGCTGGTTACCTTTGCCAGACCCCGGCATTTTCTCTGCTGTGGCTGTAACTGGAGGAAGATGCAAGCAGCCTTCTTTGGGAGCATCCCTGTAGCTCAGACATGCAGAAACACAGTGACTCCCTGACAGTCCCTTGTATTTATACCGTCAGTGTCTTTCCCTCCCTCCAAGATCCGAGTCTCTTTTAAAAGAAAAAATCCTGGGGCGCCTGGGTGGCTTACTCGGTTAAGCATCCGACTTTCGCTTAGGTCATGATCTCACGGTTCGTGGGTTCGGGCCCCGCGTCGGGCTCTGTGCTGACTGCCAGCTCAGAGCCTGGAGCCTGTTTCAGTCTGTGACTCCCTCTCTCTCTGACCCTCCCCTGCTCACGCTGTCTCTCTCTCTCTCTCTCCTAGAAATAAATAAAACATTTAAAAAAAAATAAAAAGAAAAGAAAAAATCCTAATACCAACGTTTTTTTCTTTAAATACTCTCGTTGTATTTAGAAGTCTCAGCACAGGTGGGAATACAAAAAAACAAAAGGCAAAAAAACAACCACAGGCTAAAGTTTGCTCTCCTCTCCGCCTCCAGGAGCTCAGCTCTACCACTCCCTGCTATGTATTGTGCTCCAGTTCCTCATCCTTCGACTGATGGGCCGCACCATCACTGCCGTCCTCACTACATTTTGCTTCCAGATGGTAAACGCCTCTCCCTTGGCAGCTCAGATCACAGCCAGCAGCAGTTCAGGGGGAAGGGGAGGTCGGGGGCCATGGCACAGAAAAAGTGAACTAGGAGATCCAATTTCTAGTCCTTTCTCCTGACATCACTCGGCAGTGTGACTTCAGGTAGATCACTCCTTACAGGCGCCAGGTGGCTTATCTGCAGGTTGCAGTGATGATGTTTTACCTGCCAGCTAAGCCTTTGCCCAGGACTGTGGCATTCATATCCTTTGATCTGGACCAGGGTTAGCCCAGCAAGCTGTCCAGGAGGCATGTCGCTTAAAGGCAAGGCAGAAAATCAGCTTAGAATGAGCTACGGACTCTAAGCTCCAAATTCTCAGTTTAGCCTTCATTCTGCTGAGAAACCTCGAGCAAGTCCCTTCCTCTCTACCGGTTCAGTTTCTTCCATGTTTAGGAACTTAAAGTCTTTAGGGCGCCTGGGTGGCTTAGTCACTTAAGCATCCGACTTCAGCTGAGGTCATGATCTCATGGTTCGTGAGTTTGAGCCCCACATCGGGTCGTCTGCCATCAGCACAGCCTGATTCGGATCCTCTGTGTCCCTCCCCCCGCCACCTCTCTCTGCCCCTCCCTCACTCATGTTCTCTCTCTCTCTCTCTCAAAAATGAATAAACATTTTTTTTTAATTTACAAGATCAAACTTAAAAAAAAAAAGCCTCTAAGGAGAATGGAAAAATGAAAGAATACAGTGGATTTTAGAGCAGGGAGAAAATGAAGCAATCCTCGCGGGTGAAGGAATAAATTCTTCCCCCTCCGTAGGCCTACCTTCTTGCCGGATATTATTACACAGCCACTGGCAACTACGATATCAAGTGGACAATGCCACATTGTGTCCTGACCTTGAAGCTGATTGGTGAGTGCTGGCTCACTGCCTTCCCGTTTCACACCTAGGCTCCTCCCCTTCTGACTTACTTTGTGCTCCCCAGTCCGCCCCTGGCTACACTTGGTCACAGACCACCTCCTTGGTGTCCTCTCGGCCTTTTCTACTCATGCCTTCTCTCTCTGCTCAGGTCTGGCTGTTGACTACTTTGACGGAGGGAAGGATCAGGTAAGAACCCATTCCTCCGCAGAGAAGTTAAGAAATTGAGCCAGAGGGAAGGCACAAGGCTGTTGTTATCAAAAGACTGGACCCAGGTGCCAGGGGCAGAGCCTCTCCCTCCTCTCTAGCCTGTGTGAGTTCTGTTTCAGATAGCAGTGAGCACGGATCAGCAAATCTAATTTGCACGGATCCAGCTCTCACACAAAGTCCAGAGATCAGTGCCAGCATGGCGTTTGGAAAAGCAGCAGCCACTTGTTGCTAAGTTACCCCCTGCACATGCTCCTTTCCACGTGAGGCGACTACTTTTCTCCTTATCATGCCCTCGAAGAGACGGCTATCTGAAGAACCCCAGCTCAGTGGGGTCCAAGGGTGGGGAACACGCAGACTGGCTCTTGGGGGGAGATTCGAGGCTATCCTGAACCATTCATTCTCTTCTCGGCATAGAATTCCTTGTCCTCTGAGCAACAGAAATATGCCATACGGGGTGTCCCTTCCCTGCTGGAAGTTGCTGGTTTCTCCTACTTCTATGGGGCCTTCTTGGTAGGGCCCCAGTTCTCAATGAACCACTACATGAAGCTGGTGCAGGGACAGCTGACTGACATACCAGGGAAGATACCAAACAGGTAATTGCCCCTCTTGGTCAAGACCTCCGTGTAGGTGATCTCACCCAGTACAAAGCCACGTCTAAGTGACTTCCTACAGGCCAGCCTGGCCCCGGCTTACAGGCCTGTGCCGCACGGGCCCTGGACTATCGTAACGGGCCATCCCTACCTGCTCCACGCGGGTGGTGGGCCCGTTTCAGCGTAGGCTACTTCCAGCCAGCCATTTCCACCCTGTAGTACAAACATAAAAACTCACCTATGCGCCACAGGACTTTGCCTGAACAGTCATGCCCCTGCCTTTAAAACCCATTTTCTCAGTTAAGAAAAAAAAAAAAAAAGATTGTTAGATACATAAAAATGTGCCATGTGTATATATATGTGTATATATCACAGTATAAAATGGAAAAGTTACCAGAAAAATTCTTTGCCTGAGAATGTGTCCAGCCTGTGTTTGGACATCGATTCAACCCGGGGAGGAAGGAGCAGACTGAGAACGGGTCATCCTCCTGGACCCCACACTGGCTTCTCAGTCCCAGTGTGGACGGAGGCAGTTGGTGAGGCGGTGAGATGCGTAGGACCCCTGAGAGGAAGCACCACAGACTCGTCCACACTGCTGCCCTGCCCACCCTGCCCGTCCCTGTGACTCGAAGGGCCTTGCGTTCAGCATCGCCCAAAGCCAACCACAGAGAGCTGTGTTGCCCCGAGAGCGAATAAAGGCTTTGGACGGAGAGCCACTCATCCCATTCCGGGCGGAGAGCCACGCCCGGCAAGCCCTCTCTCTGTAACTTAAGATCGGAGGGTGAAGGAACTAAGCCCCAGCCCATCGTGACCTTGCTTATTCCTTTCCAGCACCATACCTGCTCTCGAGCGCCTGAGTCTGGGCCTCGTCTACCTGGTGGGCTACACTCTGCTCAGCCCGCACATCACAGAAGACTATCTGCTCACTGAAGACTATGAAGTGAGTGCTCGCTTGCGGAGCGGCAGTATGACTGCGCCAGAGGTAGACACGGACAGGCAAGGATCCCTGTAGCTAGCCGAGAGGCGGGTAACGCCGTCTACAAACGCATGTTGGTTTTGCCCTAGATCTGTGAGAGTTGGTGTCAATGCCAGCCGGGCCGCGACATGTCCATCAGCCAGCACTGAACGACCTTCGCGGGCACGGGGCTGTGCCAGGTGCACTGTCGGCACCCTTACCCCCTCGGGAGCAGCTCGTAGCCCCACTTATTACAGCCGAGTGACTCCTTGGAGCAGAACGGCTTTGGTCCTCTCCAGCCTGTTTTCTTCTCTTGATAGATTGGGGGCTTCTAGGGAATTCAAAACCCAAGGGAGGGGGAAGTGCTGGCCTTGCTCCCGCCCCGCTGAAAGGCTTGCAGCAGTTCCCTACGCACTCTGGGTAGGTTTGTCTCCTTAAACTAACATTGACCGTGGATATAAAGTCCCTCGGCGCTCTGTGTCCCGAGTGCTCAGTGCTTTAGATGAGCTTAGGGACAATGCTGTTTCTGGGAGTCTTCAGGGAAGAAGGTGAATGGATGTTCACTGGGCTCCCTGCAGTCCTCGTAGCCTTCTAGAAGGGCAACTAAGCAGACCGTCAGGTGGACGCGAAGTAGTCAGCCACGAGTTTGGAAGGGAAGAACGTGAAGGGCAATTCGCCTTGCCTGGGGAGTAGCCCTAATGCCTGTGTGTTCATTCCTCAAGAACCACGATTTCTGGTTCCGCTGCATGTACATGCTGCTCTGGGGCAAGTTCGTGCTGTACAAGTACGTCACCTGTTGGCTGGTCACAGTAAGTAGGAAAGATGAAACGGGGTCATAGTCCAAGAAGCCGTGGACGTGGTGGGGAGGAGGGGAGCAGGAAGGCTAAGGAGGCGCCCAACCCCACCCCCCAGGAAGGAGTGTGCATCCTGACGGGGCTGGGCTTCGATGGCTTTGATGAACACGGAAAGCCCAAGTGGGACGCCTGTGCCAACATGAAGGTGTGGCTCTTCGAAACGACCCCCCGGTTCACCGGCACCATCGCCTCTTTCAACATCAACACCAATGCCTGGGTGGCCCGGTAAGCGGCTGGATGGGGGCTCCGGACCCCCCAGCTTCTTCCAGTGCTTTCCCAGATTTGAGGGCATGGATGCGCCACCCATCTTTTCCCACTTTGGGTAGAACCTCGTCATTCTCGCGCCCACCCACACCTACTTACTTCCGTCCCGACTCCCAGCCCCACCCCCCAATAAACCACTTCTGTCACACCCGCAAGGCACAAGCAAGACGGAATTGTAATCCCGGTTCCGCCCCTAGTATCATGGTCCCCGTTGCCGTTTACAAACGTCTTTGTTGACCTGTCCCTACCAATGCACAAGAGAACCGGTCTGCCCTGCTCACCGCCGCAGCTTAGGCACCGGGTGCTGAGCAGACGCTTGGTCGTCTCGTATGAGGTGGCTCACCCGAGCTCACCCAGCTAGGCCTGACGTCTTTCTTCTGTCTCTGAACCGAGCTGTCCACCCTGCTGCCTTCCATTCCTAAGGCTAGTCAGATGGCGCTGCCTACCTGGCCCCGACCGCCCGGAGCAGAGGCCACCCGCGTGGCACACCCCCAGGGCACCCGTAGCCATGGGGCAAGATGGGGGTGGCGTAGACGCTCTGAGGCTCATCCCCACCTGCCCTTTTCTCTAGTTACATCTTCAAACGGCTCAAGTTCCTCGGAAACAAAGAACTATCCCAGGGACTCTCATTGCTGTTCTTGGCCCTCTGGCACGGCCTGCACTCAGGGTACCTGGTCTGCTTCCAGATGGAATTCCTCATTGTTATCGTGGAAAGAAAGGTGGGCCCGCGGGACGGTGGGCGAGAGGGGTATACGCAAGGGCCTGGACACGCCGACCGCTGCCCTCGCTCCCCAGGTTGCCAGGCTCATTCAGGAGAGCCCAGCCCTGAGCACCCTGGCTTCCATCACTGTCCTCCAACCCTTCTACTACCTGGTGCAGCAGACCATCCACTGGCTCTTCATGGGCTACTCCATGACTGCCTTCTGCCTCTTCACGTGGGACAAGTGGTTCAAGGTAAGCGGCTGAGGGGGGGCAGGGATCGCGGACACTGCGGGCACTGGGGACAGTCCTGGCTCGGTCTCTTTCTTTCTCAGTGGCCGGTTATCTCCCCACAGGTGTATAAATCCATCTATTTTCTTGGCCACGTCTTCTTCTTGAGCCTACTCTTCATATTGCCTTATGTTCACAAAGTAATGGTGCCAAGGAAAGAGAAGTTAAAGAAAGTGAAGTAATCTGCTTCCCTGGTGAGTGACCATCCCTGCAGCTAAGCTGAACCTCCGGGTAATGGAGAGGAGCAAGAGATCAGGGGTGGGGGGCAGGGAGACGGTACTGGAGTGACTGAAGGTAGCCTGGCATCTAGGGAACAACAGTTTGGGGCAGTGACCACTCAAACCTGGGCCCCCAGGAAGCTGCAAGGGCCGCAGTCCAGACAGCCTGTCAATCGGATCTCTCCTCCTCCCGCAGGTGGCCTAGAGCCGGGCTGGTGCAGAGGTGACCTGTCTCCTTTCCACAGCACTCCTCCGCCTCAGAGCACAGAGAACGTGGAAGCCAGGGAGGGGAGGACGCGGCGCTCCCAGCGGTGCCACCGCCGCCAGCCAAGTCTTCATCCGGGGCCAAAGGGGAAACTCTCGTGGGAGGAGTAGAGGGCCCGTGTCTCCCCTCTGGGCTCCCCCATGCACGTTGCCTTATCTCTCCCCCTCTAGCCAGGAATCTGTTGTGTTTCTCTTCTGCCAATTTACTATGATTGTATATGTGCCGCTACCACCACCCCCCCCATGGGGGGGCGGGGTGGGGTACAAGGCCCCACCTGCTCCACTTTTTCTACCTTGGAACTGTACCAGATAAAATCACTTCTCTTTGTTCGGTTTTTCACTGCTAGCATTCCTGGCTGCCTCCTTACAGAATGCTCTCTGCGCCTGCCAAACACCAAAGTGAAGCGGGGCTCCCTCCGTTACCACCCCGAAGGCTGGAGTTGAGGCCCACCCGCAAGGCCTGGAACCAAAACTGCAGAACCCTGTGACCACATCTTCCCTGCAGTCTGGGGAGAACAGCCATGAGGAGTTTTTACACCATTAAGATACCGCAATTTTAGGAATCCCCAAAGCGCTACCGGGTTTGCAAAAACAGTATTTATAGGATCAACAAACAGCAAACGTACAGCCTCGGCTCCCCCAAACCCCCACAGTCCCGGTGCGGGAAGGTGCTCTCCGAGCAGCGGGCTGAAAGCAGGGTCGAGGGATGTACCAGTCCGTTTCAGAACGAGGTGCTAGTGTCAGTTGACCCCCCACACTTCCTCAAAGGCCGTGGTGAGTTTTGCACAGGTGAGGGCTGCAGAAAGGGGGTAGTTGCTGATAGATACCATCTTCTCCGTATACTCCACATTGACCTAAAGAGAGAAACCGTCTGTCACTCTGTAACAGGTTCACGTCTTCTTGGGGGCAGGAAAAACAGGGCTAGTATTTCACAGTGCTGGCTTTTTTTTTTTTTTTTTTTAAGATTTTATTTTTTAAGTAATTTACACCCAACATGGGGCTCAAACTCACAACCCTGAGATTGAGCGACATGCTCTACCGACTGAGCCAGCCAATCTTTATAGTGCTATTTTTAAAAGATTTTTAAAGATTTATTTATTTTTGAGAGAGAGGGAGGGAGCGATAATGCAAGGGGGCAGGGAGAGAATTCCAAGCAGGCTCTTTACTGATAGTGCAGAGCCTGATGCAGGGCTTGAACCCATGAACCGTGAGATCACGGACTGAGCTGAAGTGGGACCCTTAGCTGACCGAGCCACCCGCGCCCCCACAGTGCTGTCCAATACTGAATCTGCACACAGGAGGAGGGCCCTGACTTTCACCATCACAAATACGCCAGCAGTCCTCAAAAGCTACTGCCTGGGGCAGGTCGTGGAGGCCCGTCTGTCTTCCAGCTTCGTTCTCACCCTCTATCTTCCATGGCCATCAAAATGCCAATGGCCCCCAGAAGTCTATACTAAGCCTCGGCTCTATGAAGAATCCACGAGTTGAGCCCAGACCTCACCTGGCCGTGGGCAAAGGCCCCCACCACAAATACAATGGGGTCACTGCTAGGCACCAAGCCTCGTACATCACTGACAGCCGGAGTGGAAAAAGATGTGCCAATCTTCATACATCCAACTGGGAAATGATCTGACACCGGATTCTTAATTACCTAAAGAAAGGGCGGGGGGGGGGGAATCAGCCCCAGAAACAATCTCAGAACCCTGCCCCCAACCAGTAGGTGCCAGTACCTCACCTTCAAGAGTTTCTGGGGCCCATCAGCCGCTCGAACACTGAGTTTGTGTAAAAGCTGAACTGAGGGTGGGGAGAAAAGAGTTCAGAGCTAGGTGGTGACCCCATTTCTTCTGCCCAGAAATCTAACCAGAAAAACCCACAGGTAGAGTGGGCTCTGTGTGTCCTTTACATCCACACTATGGTCCTAACATGCTATGAACAAGCAGCTGCCAAGCATACAACCAGCTGGACGGCAATGAGTTTACTGGGCCAGGAGCCCATGGAGGTTCTCCCCAAGCCCCTGGGAAGAGGAAGGGTCCTTGTTCTGGTATCAAACACGCACCCCGCTCCCCCGGTTCAAAAAGCTCACATTTCATTTATCCCCTTCCTCTTCCTTCTTCACTACTGCCAGGTTCATTCTGAACTTTAAGTCCTAAAGGTCTCACCCATGAGGCCACAAAAGCGGTCAAAGGTTCTGGGAATTCGAGTCTGGGGGTTCACTTCAATCAGCACATTCTTCTGTGTGTGGATATAAACCTGCAGCAAGCCAGCTCGGTTCAGGGGACTGTCCATCAGCATCAGTAAACTCTAGGGGAGGCAGAAACCAAGGCACAGGTTCGACTGAAGAGAAGCAGCACACGGCTGCCGACAGATACGAAGGCGTGGGGTCGTCAGCTCTGTCCCCGAAGTTACCTGATGAGTTATGTCTGGTCTCACTTCCCCAGGGTCCCGTCCATTCTTCAACAGCACGGACTTGTGCTTGTCACAGTTTAGTAGCTCATACGTCTTCCCTACCTAAAGAACAGGGAACATGACAAGAACATAAGCTTCCTTTACCCAGACTAGGGGTTCTCAGTGCGGTCCCCAAACCAGCAGTAGCAGCATAATCATCATCTGGAAACTTGTTAGTCAAATTCTCAGGTCTACTCCAGATCTTCTGAATCAGGAATGGGGGGTGGGACCCAGCAAGCCCTTCAGGGGTTTACCTTGTGGCCACTGACCCTTCCTCCCCACCCCCCATAAGTGATCTTAGAGGGAAAAGAATAGGACACAGCCTGTGATTTCATTGACTTCAACCTCTGCACAGCAAAGGAACCCATCAACAAAACAAAAAGGCAACCTAGTGAATGAGAGAAGAACCTAGTGAATTTGCAAATGATATATCTGATAAGGGTTAATATCCAAACTAACCAAATACAAAGAACTTAGGCAATTCAACACCAAAAAACACAATCTGATTAAAAAATGGGCAGAGGACCTGAACAGACATTGTTCTAAAGAAGACGTCCAGGGGCCACCTGGGTGGCTCAGTCGGTTGAGCGTCGACTTCAACTCAGGTCATGATCTCACGGTTTGTGGGTTCGAGCCCCGCGTCGGGCTCTGTGCTAACAGCTAGCTCAGAGCCTGGAGCCTGCTTCAGATTCTGTGTCTGTCTCTCTCTCTGACTCTCCCCTGCTCACGCTGTCTATCTCTCTCAGAAATAAACATTAAAAAAAAAAAAGGAAGACATCCAGACGGCCAAAACATGAAAAGATGCTCAACCTCACCCCTCAGGGAAATGCAAATCAAAAGCACAATGAGAGATCATCTCACCAGCCAGAGTGGCTAGTATAAAAAAAAAGACAAGAAATAAGTGTTGGTGAGGATGTTGAGAAAAGCGAACCTTTGTGCATTCTTAGTGGGAATGTAAATGGGTACAAGCACTGTGTGTGGAAAACAGTATGGAGATTCCTCAAAAAATCAGAAACAAATACCATACAAATCCAGTAGTTACACTACCAGCATTGACGCAAAGAAAACAAAAATACTAATTTGAAAAGACCTACGCACCCCTGTATGTTTATTGTAGCATTATTAACAATAGCCAAGATCTGGAAGCAACCCAACTGTCTATTGATACATGAATGGACAAAGAAAGTGTGCAGTTTACCTGTGTATATATACGTATATACACACATAGCACAATGGATTATTACTCAGCCATAACTAAAAAAAAATGAAATCTTGCCATTTGTGAACGGATGGACCTAGAAGGGATAATGCTAAGTGAAATAAGTCAAATACCAAATACAAATAAGACAATGACAATTACCATATGATTTCACCTACGTGTGGAATCCAGAAAACCAAATAAAAATAGGCTCTTAAATAGAACAAATTGGACTTAATTTTAGAAACCATAGCTGGTAGGCCATGAGCCTGGAGCCTACTTCAGACTATGTCTCCCTCTCTCTCTGCCCCTCCCCTGTTCACACTGTCTCTCTCTGTCAGGAATAAACACTAAAAAATTTTAAAACAAAACAAAAAAGATGCATAACTCCACAAAATTTGGAGGAAGAGACATGTAAATTTTGAAACTGATTAACTGAAACAACAAGAATGTCAGAGAGTAAGCATAGGACAAGGACCACCTCTGTGGGACGCTCTTAGTTATTGAAAAAAGAAAACCTCTTGAATAGAACAATCCAGTTTCTACCCATTAAGTTATAGCCAGGAGTTCTGTTCTTTTAATGAAATAGGAGACAGTACTTTACATGTGGTAATGGTAGGTATTGGTTTATGAAACCTTTGGTATCGGATAGTTGCATGTGTGTACCAGCTCACAATGTGATTTTTTCAATTGTGGGTTGTGGTTAATAAGCTTGAAAACAACTAACTAGAATAATCAGAGAATGAGTACTATATGTATTCGTTTTCTGTAACAGGTATTGGAGATATAAGAAATTTTTAGAACCTTATTCCCAGCCCTCACGGAAGCCTTCTAGTGGAAGAGACAAATATTAAACCACCACATGAAACCACAGCTAAATTGTGATAAACATTATAAGAGTAAATGGTTCACTAAAGGATTATTAACAGGAAGGCCTGATTTATACCTGGAAAAGAGTCACTCCTATGAAGAAAGAACTTTTTTTTTAATTTTAAGTTTATTATTTATAAGAGAGAGAGACAGTATGAGTAGGGGAGGGGCAGAGAGAGAGAGGGACACAGAACCCAAAGCAGGCTCCAGGCTCTGGGCTGTCAACACAGAGCCTGAAGCGGGACTCGAAGCCATGAACCATGAGATCATGACCTGAGTGGAAGTCAGGACACTTAACCGACTGAGCCACCCAGGCGCCCCGAAGAAAGAACATCCTAACTGATAATTGAAAAATGAACAGCACCATACTCAGTCATTGTTGAATGACTTGTCAAACAGGAATTAGTAAAGAGCTGAGTAAAGGGAGCTTCCATTAGAAAACATTATATGTAGTGGCCTTAAAATATCAGAGGACTTAGGGGCACCTGGGTGGCTCAGTCAGTTAAGCAGTCCTGACTTCAGCTCAGGAGTTCGAGCCCCCTATTGCGCTCTGTGCTGACAGCTCAGAGCCTGGAGCCTGCTTTGGATTCTCCCTCTCTCTCTACACACTGTCTTTCAAAAATGAATAAACACTTAGAAAAATTGAAAAAATCAGAGAACTTAGTGCTTTCAAAGAGCCAATGAGTCTGGTGTATAAGGAATCAATGGGGGAGGGCATGCTCAGTGAGGCTAGCAGAACAAGAGGGAGCAGCACCGGGAAGGCAAAGGATAACAGTACATAAAATATCAGCTGCCTATGAATTCAGTCACTCCTGAAGTACTATCAATGACAATCTGACCTACATTCTTCCAGCATGCTCTAAGAATCGTAATTTGGCCATGACCTTTTCAACTTCTTAATGAGAAACCTGGAATCAATAACAATAGTAATAACTTATTCCAAGTGACAGGCGTCATTCTAACCCCTTTGCGGATATTACCTCCTTTCATCCCCTCAACCCAGTAAGGTCCGTACTGGCATCACCATGGGACATATGAAGAAACAAGTGCTTAAGGGACATTCAGGATTAACAGGCTGTAAAGACAGCAAGCAATTAAGTGAGGGATAAATATAAGACCCTGTAATTAATTAGAAATATCAATAACCTAAGAAAAATGAAAAAAAAAAAAGGCTTTCTAGCCTGCAAACTTAATAAAGTAACACAATGGCTGAAGAAGTAAAGATGGAAAAGAATCACATTACTATCAAAATACTACTTTTAAAGCACTTTCAAAGTATTAACCCCCCACTCTACAAACTAAAGACAAAGTTGTTTTCTCAAAATCGCACACTTCAAATAAGTATAAAAACCAAGGTTAAAACCCAGGTCTGACTTAGAAACCAGAGCTATTTCTTCTGGGCCTACTCACTGGACAAGCTTAGCTTTAAAGGGTAAGAGAAACAAAAGTCAGAGTGAGAACACTGCAGTTTTAAGATAAAGAGTTGCTGGATTTATTCGGGAAAAGGGCCGAATAATAGATAAAACTAAGAACGTAGAAGTATTTTTTTAATGTTTTATTTATTTCTGAGAGAGAGAGAGAGACAGCATGAGCAAGGGAGGGTCAGAGAGAGAGGGAGACACAGAATCTGAAACAGGATCCAGGCTCTGAGCTAGCTGTCAGCACAGAGCCCGACGCGGGGCTCGAACCCACGAACCGTGAGATCATGACCTGAAGTCGGACACTCAACCGACTGAGTCACCCAGGCGTCCCAGGATGTAGAAGTATTAAATGATAATCTGACCCAGCGTTTCGAAGTGGAGAGTACTATAAAGGAAGATAACAGACACCTACGGATGACGCAATGGACCTCTCTCTTCTTCCCTCCCCTCCCCTTAGATAATTTTTTTTATCACGGAATCCTGGTAAATCAATTAGAAGCCAGGACGTGATAACTGCCATGGGATTCAAGAAGAGCAGAAGAAAACGAGTAATGCCAACCGAGGTGTTTAACCAAGAGACGGTCAATTAGGCCTTGCTCTTCCTCCAAAAGCATTTTCACCTCTCTCTGCCTCTCCATCCACTCTGAGCCTCTCTCCCCTCCTCCCCCGGGGTCCCGCCTGCTAATTCTCCAATTCGTTGTCCCAAACTACCTTGACTGTCTCCAGACTGGCCCCTTCCAACACCACAATGAGCCTTCGCCCTCCAGTCTTGTTTCCCGCCCCGAGTCGGGGCCGCTTGGGAGCCACAGCATCCCAGCCCTCTTCCTGCTCTCCGATCCGCCGCTCACGCGGTTGGAACCCGCCACTGGGCGCAGCCATCTTGCAACCGGACCGGAAATTGCGCTTCTGTCCTTAAACCTCGCGCTTGCCCTAATCTCAACCTTCCTTCCGGCTGCCATTTTGAAAGTGGGCACTTGGAAATGGCGACCGCTTGCAATCTGGCGCTACCGAAGCCTCTCTGGAAGGGCAGGGTTCCAGAAAGGGGCGGGAACCTCCGGGTGCGTCTTTCCGGTGCGCGAAGTTCGGGTCCTCCCTGGGCGCTGGGGAGCGTTGAGGAGGGAGCGCACTTCCGGTGCCCTTTCTCCCGCAAGCACCGCGGGCCTCGGACCCTCGTGTGAAGGGTGCGATCTCTAAACTGGAGCCGGGTAGAGGCGGGCCGGCACCCGCTTCTGACCTCTGGTGCCGCCGGCCTCAGGATCGGACATGGCCCAGAACTTGAAGGACTTAGCGGGGCGGCTGCCCTCCGGGCCCCGGGGTATGGGCACGGCGCTGAAACTGCTGTTGGGAGCCGGCGCCGTGGCTTACGGCGTCCGCGAATCTGTGTTCACCGGTGAGGAGCCTCTGCCCGCTCTCCGGACTCCCCCCTTCCCCGCCAGGCCTCTGCCCGGCCCCTCGGCGTCCCCGCGCCCACCCAGCCCCTTGCCCCGCCCCTCGCCCCCAGGCTAGTACTACCCTCAGTGTTTTGGGCATGACCCCCACTCCTCTCCCCACAGTGGAAGGCGGGCACAGAGCCATTTTCTTTAATCGGATCGGTGGCGTGCAGCAGGACACCATTCTGGCCGAGGGCCTTCACTTCAGGTAATGGCGGGCAGAGCGGACTGACCCTGACCCCTTCACCCTTGAACGCCAACCCACCAGTGGTGGTAGTAGGGCTTCCAAAGGCTTCAGCGCAGCTCTCTTACCGCCCCCCGGCCCCGCCTTCTGCCGGAACACTGGGTGCTGCCCAAAACTCGGGCAGCGCATGGACTGTTCTCCAGAGGGAGGAGAGGGTTTCTCTTTGCGCGTGGTCATTAAGAGGTGGAGCAGGCCAGGAAACGCGTGGTGAGGGAGAGCCTAGGAAAACTAGTGAAACTGCAGCCTCCTAATACCTATCCCCGTTCCCTCCCCTCCAGGATTCCCTGGTTCCAGTACCCTATCATCTATGACATTCGGGCCAGACCCCGAAAAATTTCCTCCCCGACAGGCTCCAAAGGTAGGTCTGGGCACCTGGAAGGCCCTGCCGGAGGGCTGCATAAAGTAAGCAGGGAAGCCTGGAAGCCTGGCAAGAGACCCTAGGGGAAGGTGACAGCGTCACCTCTCGTGGGTCCTGGTTTCCTTTCTGCCAAAGAGCGATAATAAAAGCACCTGCTTCTGAGGTTAAAGCCAAACGTTTTGGACACACTGTGTGTTTGCCTGTGTCTGTCAGCCGCCCTCCCCACTGAAGATGTAAGTTCAGTGAGAGCACTGTCTGTCCTTTGCCTTAGTCAATGCCGAGTCAACCTTTTATTGTAGAACCTTGTTTTCTTTTAACTGCTTGGCTAATTGTCTCCAGTCGTTTCACCTGTGCTGGGGAAGCTTGGCCCACTTTTTGCTGGTGAACTCGTTGCCTCTTAGTCCATATCTAGAAGCTGAGTCTGAGATCACCCAGAGCCCTTTCCCACCTGCATGCACACTGATTCCAGTAGCTCACCTTAGCTCACCTGAAGGTGGTTTAACATTCTCTGAATGCTGGGCCTTGCAAATAAAGGATTCATAAAACACCATCCTTGCCCTCAAGTCCATGGGCTAGTAAAGAATGCAAATGATTTTTTTTTTTTTTTTGAGAGACGGAATCCCGGTGGGCTGTGCGCTGAGAGAGCTCAGAGCCAAACGCAGGGCTCAACTGCACAAACTGTGAAATCATAACCTGAGCCAAAATCAAGAGTCAGACCCTTAACTGACTGAGCCACCCAGGTGCCCCAAGAACGCAAATGATTCTGGTGCAGAATGAGAGAGCCTACACTCGAAGTTGAACACAGGACAGAAGCAAAATGAGAAGTCAGCTTTAGTGGTGGAGAGCTTGTGGGTAGAGAAGATGTTAACAGTGGGAAAGAATACGTTTGGCCCGTTAGCCCGGTTACCCTCCATTCCCCCCCCCCCCCCAAGGAGTCCCAAGCCACACAGTGCACACTAGGTGTAAAGGGAGGCATGTGGAGGAGGAAATGCTTGCGGAAAGGTTCATGGCTCAGAGTCCAGATGAGGCCCCCATGGCCCGGACCAGCCCCTGCTGACCTCACTCTCAGACCTGCAGATGGTGAATATCTCCCTGCGAGTGCTATCTCGACCCAATGCCATGGAGCTTCCCAGCATGTACCAGCGCCTCGGGCTAGACTACGAGGAGCGAGTGCTACCGTCCATTGTCAACGAGGTGCTCAAGAGTGTGGTGGCCAAGTTCAATGCTTCCCAGCTGATCACCCAGCGAGCCCAGGTCTGACCTATCACCATCTCCTTGGCTTCACACCTTCCCTCGTATAGGCCTAGAGCACTGGGTATCAGGAAAGCTGGCAGCTTATTAGCAAAGGGTCATGACCCTAGGTCCCATTTCACCTTAAGCTGTACTACTATCCACTGAGAAACCAGGAGAGTTGAGATCACTCAGTAGCAATCAGCATCAGGAAACGGGAGAAAACAATAGCAAAGTCTAGAGATAATGTTTTCTGTTGAGAGAGGAAGATGAGGAGTCACTGTGACCTGCTGAGAGGATTGGACCGAGTTCTTTATCAACTCAGATGTTCTAGTGAGGAGCTAAGAGAGGCTTCATAGTTTTCTGCCGTTCTCAGGACATCGGGTATTCAGACGGTCACAGCAATACCCTTCCCTTCCAGTTATCCAGTCCCCGCAGCCCACCCCTCCCTGACCCCCCTTCCCCCGACCCCCAGGTGTCCTTGTTGATCCGGCGGGAGCTGACAGAGAGGGCCAAGGACTTCAGCCTCATCCTGGATGACGTGGCCATCACAGAGCTGAGCTTTAGCCGGGAGTACACGGCCGCTGTGGAAGCCAAGCAAGTGGGTGAGTCACAAGACGAACGGGGTTTCTGAGAAGGCAGGAGGTGGGCTGGGGTTCCTGAGCCCTCACACCTGTGACCTCCTGGCGCGCTCGAACCACAGCTCAGCAGGAGGCCCAGCGAGCCCAGTTTTTGGTGGAAAAAGCAAAGCAGGAACAGCGGCAGAAGATCGTCCAGGCCGAGGGTGAGGCCGAGGCGGCCAGAATGATATCCTTCTGCTCAGGAGTCTCTGCCCAGCGCCTGGAGCACTTTGCTCCCCCTTCTCCCTCACGGGCCGGCTGATGAGACCAAGGCGAATGCGACTCGGTGCCGTCCCATCCTTGGCTCCCTGGGGGTGGAGGTTTGGAATGAGATCTGGCTTCTTAGTGGGGTGCCTGAGGCCTGGCTCCTCGCTGTAAGGCAGATTCATAGCAGTGCTGGCCTTGCCTGCGTTTCTGCTGCTGCCTCTGGCTCCTGGCAGCTGCCTGCGGGGGCCCCACAGACGGGGACCGAAGTGGGACTAGGCACGAGCTCTCTGAGCGCAACCTTGGATCTGACAGCCCAGAGAAGGGCTGGAGTAGGAAGGATGGGACGGGGGGCAGGTGAGACCAGAACTGGACCCTGTGTGAACCCTTGACCCCAGCCTGCTCACCTTGGAGAGGCCCTGAGCAAAAACCCTGGCTATATCAAGCTGCGCAAGATCCGGGCGGCCCAGAACATCTCCAAGACGGTGAGTACAAGAGCCCAGTGTCCCCTAAAGGCCATCATGAGTCTGGGATCGTTTTAAGTGAAAGCACATTGAGTGCAGGGACTCAGATACTGCTTGCTGGGGTCTGTCCTCAAACTGGCTTCTCCCAACACTCTTCCTCCATCAGAACAAAAGGCATGATGTTTTGTGCGCGCCTCTGTTCTGGTGCTGATCCATCACCGTTGCTCACGGCTCTGGAACTTTGTTTGAGGGCAGAAACCGTGCCTTAACTCGGCGCTGTAACCCTGTTCCTAACCCACATATGTTCAGTGATTATCGAAGTGCAAGGTTAGAGTCCAGGTGTGACTTCAGCATCTGTTTTTGTTTCCCACCTTGTAGATTGCCACGTCACAGAACCGCATCTATCTCACTGCTGACAACCTTGTCCTGAATCTGCAGGATGAAAGCTTCACCCGGTGAGACACCTGCCCGGGGGGGCATCGCAGAGAGCAGGGGACCTAAGTCTGGTGGCTTGAAAGACACCGTTTCTCTGAACCAGTTAGAAAAGTGGGTGCTTGACAGTCCCGAGCTCGACTCTCACGTGATTGGCTTTATGATATCTAATATGATTGTTCTTGTAAAAGCAGCCTGGTTGTGAGGTTCAGTCTGACCGAAAAGTAGCAAAAGATGACGTTGGGTCCTCTTGCTTGGAAGACCCTGAAGCCGCTGCTCTAGGGCTTGGGAGGAGGGTGCCGGCAGGGGAACCAGTCTCCCTTCTCAGTGGGACATTCCTGGTTCCAGATGGGAGTTTTTTCCCTCTTGGGAGCTGAGGTGGGCTTAGAACTGCTGGGGCTGGAACTGTTGGATCACATGTACATTTCTCTTCTCTTCCTGTGTTTCCCGTTCGTCTGGTGACCTGGTGTCCGCAGGGGCAGGTGAGTTTTGTGTCTGTAGGGTCTCGCCTCTCCCCGTTCTCCCCTCGTAGCTCGCACACCCTCACTCAGGAAGGAGGCAGCGGGCCGAGGTGCTCGCCCTCTCACACTTAACGTTCTCTAATGTCTTCTGTCTGTCTGGTTTCCACAGTGACAGCCTCATCAAGGGTAAGAAATGAGCCCGGTGATCAGGAACTCCACGGCCAGCAAAGTGGATGTGTTTCTCCCCTGGTTGTTGAGGAGCCGGCTCGGGGTCCAGCACAGCCCCATCCCACCCCCCAGTATCATGTGATGGTCCCTTCTGCATCTGGCCTCCCAGCCCTTCTTGGATGAACAAAGCCTGCCGGCTTCGGGGGTGGGGGGGATGATTTTGCTCCTCCCTGTGTTGGCCAGAGGTGTAGGGACACTGTGATTTCTGAGTGATTTCCTACAGTGTTGATTCCTCCCTCCAGGTTGGGAGGCTATAACCACCGTCCCAGGAATTCTCAATAAATTTTTATTTCTTAAGCTGAAGTCTTTGCATCCTGTGTCTGAGTTGGGGGGCGGGGCGAGTAGGAGAGTCACGCATGCGCAGTTTAGCATCATGCTCTCCTGGGTCTCTCCCTGTGTCTACCAGCAGGGGGCGCCAAGGTTCCGACCCGGGCAGTTAGCGAGGCATTAAGAGCCTGGGACCTGCTTCTACTTCCCGTGGAGGCCCAGCTGAGGCCAATCCAAAGCGACCTCAGCTCCCGAGGCCCAGCTGCACTTCTCACTCCACCCGACATTCTACTGCACACCATTTCCTTCTTTTAAGGCGGGAGTAGCTGTGGCTTTGCTTAGCTAGACCAAAATAATCTGATGACCCCAACACAAGCTGCTTCCTTGGCAGCGATGTCCCATGCAGCTGTGGGGGGAAACATTTGTGCCCGTCGAGGTCGCTGATGTGTTCAAAAGCCCAGTGGGTCATGTTGCCCTGGGCTACCCGTACTCCCAATTTCTCAGCGGTCAGATGTGTGAAGCGGCTCGTGGAAAGGGCTTTCCCTCTGGAAGTCGGGTTTTCAAGCCAGCAGCCCTGGGCCCCCAACAGAGCGAGCACCTGTTTTCAGTCCCTACGTGGGCTGCCTCCTCTCCTTCCCAAGCCAGCCCTGGCGATCATGCATTAGAGACACGAAGCCACTGCATGGGCCTGACTGCCACCACACCCCCTACCTCCCATGCCTTGTGCTTGTGGGGAGACCAGGAACCTCTGGAACCCTTAGCACTGGGGGCAAAGTAAGCACAGAAAGTACAGAGGGCGTGGCAGGGAAGGAGAGGAGCCTTACAGGCTTAGAGACTGGGTTCAGCTTCAGCTTCTCAGGTTGTTGAAGATAAGCAGGTTGATTTTTCCCTGCTTCGCAGCTAAGTGTCATAAAAGGGACAAGGAGCTGAGGCCGCTATGTCAGCCCCAACGCCTCAGGAGCCAGGAGCCTCAGATGAAGTCAGCAATTAGACAAAAGACGAGTCCAGTGACCTGAATCAGTTGGCCACGAGTCCCTAGCCACACTTTATTTCTTTCATCTTCCCAAGGGGAGAAGAGAACAGAGGTGCCCTGGACAACAGGTAGCTTCCAAATCCTGCTGCAGCTCTAGAGGCAGCCATTTTGTCTCCTCCCCATTGTTCCCCTTGTCTAGTGATTTATACCCCCCCATCCAGAGGGGTAAAGGTCATAGGTTGTTGGTTAGGAG
Organism: Proteles cristata cristata; assembly: GCA_017311185.1. NCBI lineage: Eukaryota > Metazoa > Chordata > Mammalia > Carnivora > Hyaenidae > Proteles > Proteles cristata. The sequence continues at coordinate 1,855,501 of JAESUZ010000526.1, read as the reverse complement.
GCCTCCATGGTCTTCATGGCTCCCTGAGGGCCGCTGGTGAGGGAACCGGCCCGGGGGCCATCTTTACCAGACAGTGTTAGGAGCTTCACAATCAGACCATCCAACACTGTACTGGAAGATGGACCCAGAGGCGGCCGACATGCAGCTCCAGGCTAGAGCTGATCAGTTGCTACAGGGACCCTGGCCGCAGTCCAGGTGAGGTCTCTTGAGAGTATGTGAGCCAATCCCAAGCTCAAGGTCGGCTGTGGGTTCTGGATCCACTAGATGACAAATCACACTGCGTTGGGGGAGGGGCTCAGGCCATTGTGTCCCTTCAGTGGGCAGTCAGCCAACTGAGAGCCACCTCTCTTGCAGCACCCCTCACTCAAGATGAAGGGGCTTCGTCGGCATGTGGGAAGGTTCAGGAGAGGGGGTTGCAGCCAGCGGGGCTCTGGGGGCCTGAGGCCGTAGATGTCGCTGACACAGGAACAGGGGCCTCCATCATTACCCGGCAGTATTAGAGACTCCCGACCAGCACCCAAACACTGCTGGGTAAGACGGGGGCCCCTGCCCAGCCTGCCCACCTCCAAGTCTGGCAGTCCCGCGGCCATGCCCCCTGTGGAGAGGCTGCTGAACCCTGGCTCCCATCCCCCACCACCCGAGTCCCTGGGGACACTTCCGGGTGAGCCTGGAGCCCGCCACCAGCCCCACCCTGAGTTGCTGATCCACTGAGGCTCAGGTAGGTCTTCTGCAGGCCCCTGCCCAGCAGTTCTCCGCCTCTAAGCCCCTTCCCCCGCCGCCCCCACAGCTTGTCCCTGATCCCCCCACACGCACCAACTCATCGGTCTTCATCCCCACTCGGTGGTCCCTAGCCCAGCCCTAGAATCCCTCTCCCAGTGGCCTTTACCTGTCACTGGGCCGCCTGACCCCCACAGAGCAAGTGCCGGAGGAGAGGAAGGGGAGTCAAGGCCCAGGATTCAACGGCCTAGAGCCTGCCGCCCGCCGGGCCTCCACTCTTCCTCCTTCCTTCTCCAGGGCCTGGCAGCGCAGGCTCCTCACCTGGGCCCCGCCCGCCGCCCCTGCGCACAGGTGTGTCCTCCTGCCATAGGCTGCCCCCCCACCGCCTTAACCCCTTCCCTCCCAGGGCCAGCCGCAGGCACCTCCTCTGAGGCCTGGTCACCCCACTGGGCCTCCCACCCTTTCCTAGAGATCCCTCCTGCCCTTCCTGCCCCCTCTGCCCCCTGAGCCTACACTAGGGAGCCTGGTCTCGAGCGGGAAGAAAGAGGAAGAGGCTGTCTCTGGGCTCCTGTGCCTTCCTCTCGGCCTCTCCCCTCACTACGCCTGCCCTGCAGAGCCCCTTCCTCCGAGGCCAGACAGCCCAGAGGTCAGCGAGGGGTCAGCTCAGCAGGGATTGGGTCGTGCCCCCAGCCTGTGCCAGGCACCCTGCCTGTTGAAGGTGCCATCAAGCCCTGGCAGGGTGCCTCCCGTCCTCAGCCCTAACGCTGGGGAACCCACCCCTGCCAGGAGGCCAGAACGGGCTGGAGCAGCAGTACGGACCCCGCCGTGCCAGTGAAAGCACCGAGCTGCTCTTCCGCAGCCCTCATAGTCCTCCGGCAGCGGGGAGAGAGGCGCTGCTGCTCTGGGGAGAAGGGCGGGGGACCAAGCACCCCAGGGCAGAGCTGCTCCTAGACCCACCTCAATGCCCCGGGGGCAAGTCCCAGCCCACTGAGCAGTTGGCCCTCGGGTAGTTAGAGGGGATGGAACCTGCCTTTCTTTTGTGCAGCCCTAGGCGTTGCTGAGAAAGGAGCCCCCCACCCCCACCCCAAGCTGCAGGTGACGCTCCACCCTCCCCCCCCACCGCCCGGAGGGCGATGGCTCCGGGAGCCAGTGTGTGGCCCAATCCCAGCTCCCCTTCTCTCTCCCGCTCCCTCTCCATCTCCTTTGTTTGCGTCCTGCTTAACACCTGTCTGTCCTTATTTGCTGTTTGTGGGCCGGTCTCCTAGCTTGACAGGAACGGTCTTGTTCATGTCACGCCCTCAGCACTGCTCCAGTGCCTGTGACACAGCGGACACTCAACAGCAAAGCATAGGCTGCCCCAGCCCCGGCCTCTCCGGCAGCAGGGAGCTGCTCCTTCCTGGGCAGAACCCTCCCAGGCTTAACTCACCAGGAGAAGGGCCTTAATTTAAATCAAGAGGAAGCTTTCGCACAAAGAAAGGGTCCTTGGTAGTCCACCTGGACACAGGGCAAGGCAGAGGGGACAAAAATAAGACTGTCCAGGAGCACCAAGCCAGCAGGGGCTCCGGCCACGGCCAAGGGAGGGCAGGGCTCACCGTGAGCACGTGGGAGCCCAGAGAGGGGAAGGGCGGCGGGTGGCGGGAGACCCCCGCTTCTTGGCTTGTGCTGGTCTTAGCTCTCAGGTCTAGAAGTCGGCCCTGGAGGAGTGTGGCTGCGTCCCTTCAGGGTGACCAAGGCTGCCTCTCCAGGAGTGTGTGCTCTGGAGACAGGTGGCCGGAGTTAAAATCTCAGCTTCCCTGCTCAATAGTTCTGTGTTGGTAAGCAAGTTATATAATCCATCTGTGCCTCAGTAGTCCCCGCCGTGAAAGGGGCATGACATGGCTACCTACACTGAATGAATGTGTAGTCTTTTAAACAGTGCCTGACAAGTGACAAATGTGTCATGAATTATTGTTGCCACTGACGACCTTTATCCCTCACCTCAATGATCTTCACAACCACCCTCTGGATCATCCACCATTTTATTTTTATTTTTTTTTATTTTTTTACCTGGTGTATTGACACACAAAGTTACATTAGTTTCAAGTGTACAAGATACCGATTCCACAAGTCTATACATTATGCTACGCTCACCACAAGCGTAGCCACCATCTGTCACATACAAGACGCCATTACAACACCTTCGATTGTATTCCTTATGCTGTAACCTTTGATCCTTCTCCACTTTAAAAGGGAGACTGAGGAATCTGGCCCACGGTCACACTCCTAGTATGTGAACCAGGTCAGGCCAAAGGTGAAAGTCAAGCTTTTACGTATGCACGCACGTGCGTGCGCACATAGCGCTCCCTGCTCACCTCTGTCCCTCCGTCCCCTTCTGAGCCCCTTCAGCCTAGGCAGTCACAGTTAGAGACCCACACACAGTGATCCTGGGGCTTTATTTACAGGAGTCTTGGGCCTCGGGTCTTGCTGGGCTATATACAGGGTCAGGAAGAGGGAAGTAGGGACACAGCTATTTAAATTACAATAGAAGGGGGGGAGGGGCTCCTCAGTTCCGGCTTCAGGCTGGTCCACCGAGGCCTGGGGGTCAGGCCTGAGGCTGCAGAGAGAAGCGGGGGATGGAGTAAGGAGGTGGCTGGGACCGGGGAAGGGGAACAAGAGGGTCTGGAATGGCTGGGAAGGGCAGCGGAAGGTCTCAGCGACCGCATCCATCCACGGGGAGCACGGAAGGGGCGGGGCGGAAGGCAAGGAGGAGCCCGAAGCAGGGAGGCCGTACCCGCCTCATTTCCTCTTGAGGGAGCCCTTGCCCTTCTCCTTGTCCGCCGACCGCTGCTTCTTCACCTTGTCCTCCTTCTTGTTCTTACTGTGCAAGTTCTCGTACACGTCTTCCTTGTGTCTGCAGGTGGGGCGGGCAGTTGGTACAAGTCAGGAGATGGTATAGGGTTACCCAGCACCAGCGGGCCCCGTCTGGCCCACTCCATTTCACAGGTGAACGAACTGAGGCCAGGAGAGAGGAGACCTAGACTAGAAGCTCCCCATTGGGCAGAGGCTCCATCTCATAACCAGTGATACTCCTGGTACCCAGCAGGGCCCGACATGCAGGGGACTCAGGAAATACTTGTGAACACAGCTAGCAAGAGCCAAGCTTGAACTTGAACCCAGGTTTCCCTGACAGCAGCACTTGTCATCTCTGGAAAGGGAGGGTCTGGCCGAGGAGGAGGAGGGGGGTGGGTAGATGCTGGCAAGTGGCAGACGGGGTCACTCACTTGGAAGATGTGCGGCAAGCCTTGGCATGGGCGTTCTTCATGGCTAGGGGGTAGGTGATGTTCCCATACTCTGACTCCCGGCCCTTCTGCGACTGTGGGCAGAGGTGTGGTGGGAGTGCCATGGTCCCAGCAGAGACCAGGTGATGCCCCCGGCCCCCCACTTTCTGCCAGGCCCCGCTCACCACACACCTGAAGGACCTCCAGCTTCTTCTTGGTGGTTTCAATGAATTGGGCGATGGCCACGTAGATGAACTTGTACTGCGCCTCGGTCTGCACCATGCCCGAGCGCTGCGCGCGCACCATCTGGATTGTCTTCTGGATGTCGATGTCACAGTCCAACCCTGGATAAGGCATGGCAGTTGGACCTCAGACCCAGGCGGGAGGTGATCTCTGAGGGGGGACTGCTCACCCAGCCCCCACCTGCGTCCCCCACGGGTCCCCCCCTCACCTTTGGTGGAGATGCTCTCCATAAGCATGTCGATGACGATGATGGTGCCTGTGCGGCCAATGCCTGCGCTGGGGAGGGAAGGGGGTGCCATCAGAGGCCCAGCCGGTGTCTCACCAGGAAGAGGGAGCCTCAGCATCCAGCCCCAGCACGGTGGCAGGAAGAAACTGAGGCTCCAGACAGATGAGGTAACATGCCCGGGGTCACAGGGCCACCGGAGGCGGAAGCTTTCCAGGTTCTGCACCCGCTCACATCACTCTGGCCCCAGGATTTGTAGGCGGGGCCAGCGCTGGCTGCTCCCCGAGCCTCCCTGTGCCTTGGCTTCGGGCTCTGACGCCTCATCTCCTCTGGGGCTGCTCACTACTCTGGAAGATCTAGGAGCTCCAGGCTCATCACTCTCCTGCCTTGGCCCCCAGGCCCCACGGGCCTCCCCTGGCCCACTCCCACACGCCTGGCCTGAATGAGGCCTTCCCCCCACCCCGCCCCTTCTGAGGTTATATTTAGAGCTTCTTTAAGCAGGGCTTCGTTTCCCTTTTTTTTCAGACCCTGGCAGCAGAGAAAGGGCAGCCCTAGAAACAGCGGGGCACAAAGGACACGGGTCAGGAGAGGTGGAGGAGCGGAGCAGTGAGAGCAGTGAGAGCTGTCCCCTTCCCCTGGGCACCCCCCCTGGGCAAACAGACTCCTGGAGCCTCAGGACCCCTCAGAGACTCCCATCCCACCCCCTCTGCTGGGCCCATCAGGCTGGCGGCCTGAGTTGCACTGTCTAATTTCAAACCCAGATTGTCAAAAAATAACCCCCCCCCTTACCCACTTCCTTCCTGTAACCTATAAATAACAGCCGTGGGGATTTCAAGAGGTGGAAGGGGGCAGCAGGAGGGTCCTTGTTGGGCATGGGCCTGCTCCGGAGGCAGAGCCTCTTGGGGGACATGTGGGGGGTACCCCCAGATTCAGCCCACCCAGCCCTGCCCCCAGGACAAACAGTTGCTGGTGGGAAGAAGAAGTATGAGGCCCTCGCAGCCTGGGGTCACTTGGAGGAAGTGGGAAGGGAAGCAGAAAAAGCAGGCTTCCATTTCTCCATTCTCTGTCCGGTGGGAGTTATGAAACCACTAACAGCTCTCATTCCTTCAGGGATTAACTGCATTCCAGACACAGCGACAGGGTCTTAGTTAATCCTCAGAGCACCCTCAGGAGATCCTCAATTTACAGGTGAGGAGTCTGTGGGTCAGAGTACCCAAGCAATTTGTCCAGGATCACACAGCCGCTGAGTAGAAGAACTGAAATTTAAAACTACAGTCTCTGTCCAGGAACCTGCACCCAGTGCCTCCTGTCTACGCAGGCCAGGCGGGCCAGGTAGGCCCATCCACAGGACTCTGCCCCTCGGGTCTGATGGGGCCCCCACTACTCCTTGCTGAGCCCCCACCTCCCCATTTAGCAGGAGCAGGGGCTCCTGATCACAAGTGGTCTGGTGGAGCTAGTGATGAATGGGCCCCTCTGGAAGGCATCACCCATCTCTACTCAACCTTAGAGGCCAGGCTGGGGTCACTAGCTGGGAAGGGAGAAACAGAGAAGGCTAAGCGCCAGCAGGGCTACAGATGGGAAAAAGAGACATCCTGGGGAGCCACACTGACCCCAGAGGGGACCTGCTCGGGGCCGAGAAAATATATAGGCTGAGGAACCCCATGTGAGGAACCAGGGGTGACCAGGACCTAGGTCTGTTGTGAGTCTCTCCCACAGACTAGCTGGCAAGCTTCCAGCCCTATCTCCTTATCTGTGTTTGGCAGGGCTGGATGAGAGAGACATCCAGGGAAGTCTCTGAGGAAGCCACCCCGAGACACAGGATCAGTCAGTGGGATTGGTTTAAGCTAACTTTCCCGCAAGGGTCTGGAGCCATCAAGGAGCCCAGATGAGGCTGGGATCAGGGGGAAGCATGATGTACATTAGCTTGGAAAGAATGGTTTACGGTAAGTGGCACATGGTGCTTGGCAGTGTTTACTAGCCAGCTACGTTTTTTTTAAATCACTACTACTAACATCATCATTGTTCTTACCTGCAGTGCACAATGATGGGTCCTGCATTTGGCAGACTCTCCTGCCGCTGGTTGATCTGATCCAGAAAGCTGAGGACACCCCCAGGCTCGCTGGGAACGCCATGGTCAGGCCAGCTCAGGTACTGGTAGTGCCAGATCTCCCGAACCAGGTCCCCCTGGGCAGAGCGCACAGGGCCAGTGCCGTCTGTTCCCACATACCTCCCCATCCCACCCACCCGGATGAGATAGCAGATTCAAGGAGGGGTCCCAAGAGTGAGACAGGGGTGGAGGGGGACACTCACATTATCCAGCGGAGAGACCTGCAAGGTACGGAGTTTATACTCAGCTGTGTCGTGTTCCCTGCAGTTGGTTACTGTGTATGGTCCATAGACACGCTGAGTGCCCACCTCTGGCCAATATGGAACACATTTGTTCTGGAAAGGGAGGGGAGATGAGGAATGAGGCACAGAAGCAACGCACAGGGACCTGTTCCAGCCCCTTTTCAAGGCCCTGAATCCCTGGGGCTGGGCCAATCAACGTTTGTTGGATGAATGGATGCACTGGCCCAGACTCAGAGACAGGATCTGACCTGGACTCAGCCACCGAGAGGTGGTGAGACCTGACCGGCCACTCAACCTTACACTTCATTCAGTAAACATCTGCAGGTGCACACGTTGTACATGAAGTTGTGCAGACCAGGCTGGAGCCACACACACGACTAAGTCTATGTGCCTGTGCCTCCAGGTCCCAGGAAGGAGACCGGGCATAACAGAGCCCCTCGGAGTAGGGTGCAGGGAGAGACTAATCCTCCCTCCAGGTTATGGGAGGAAATCAGAGGTGGCTTCATAGAGGAGGCAGCGTTTGAGCTGGGTCTTCAAAAACAAGGAGGCTGCCTGGCAGAGATAGTGCAGAGAGAGGAAGTCATTTCCTACCAGCAAGTGAGCTTGCGTGGAGGCGTGGAAACCTGAGGCGGGGAGTGTTGTAGGGAAGTCACCATGCCTTGACAGCCAGGTCTCAGAGTGTGACTTTATCCTAAAGACAACTTGGAGCCACTGAAAGGTGCTCAAGAGAGGGAGCAACTTGATGGAGTGTATGCCTTGGGTGGGACCCCTTTGATTACAGGGCAGAGAAGGGCAGGGAGACTGGCTGGGCGGTAAGGGTGAGGGGTACTCCAGAGAGATTTACGAGGCAGAGAGGACAGGAGAGTGTGGCTTGGATGGGGACAGGTGGGGGAGGGGCAGGAGGCAAGTTTGCTTCCGAACGCTTTAAGGAGCACCTGTGTGGCTCTGTCGGTTAAGTGTCTGACTCCGGCCCAGGTCATGATCTCACGGTTTGTGAGTTTGAGCCCCGCGTCAGGCTCTGTACTGACAGCTCGGAGCCTGGAGCCTCCTTCAGATTCTGTGTCTCCCTCTCTATGCCTCTCCCCAAGTTGTGCTCTGTCTCTCTCTCTCTGTCTCTCTCTCTCTCTCTCCCTCAAAAATAAATAAACATTAAAACATTTTTTTAAAGGAAGAAATCCCATTTAAAACCAAGGTCTGGTGGTCAGGAGAGCCCCAGGTTGGAAGCAGGGATCTAGGAGACAGTGTTGGGGCGCCTGGGTGGCTCAGTCGGTTAAGTGTCCGACTTCAGCTCAGGTCATGATCTCACCACTGGTGGGTTTGAGCCCCACATCAGGCTCTGTACTGACAGCTCAGAGTCTGGAGCCTGCTTCAGGTTCTGTGTCTCCCTCTCTCTCTGCCCCTCCCCCACTTGCACTCTCTCTCTCTCTCAAAAATGAATAAATATTTTAAAAAATTTTTAAAAGAGTAAAAAAGAAAAAAAAATAGGACATAGTGTTTACCTGACACTGTCTGTGTACCTCAGTTTCCCAACAAGGGTTGGACTTTGCCCCCTGAGGGGACTTTCTGCCCTGGTGTCCAGCATTTCTTTGGTTTAATGGTAACAGACAACAAGCACTGGGGAGGGGTGCTGGGGGCCAGGGGACAGAACAGGACTTGGCCCTACCCGGCCTTTCTCCACCTCCCGGGTGGTCATGACAATGACGCGGCTGTTCTCCTGCCATGCCATCTGCCAGAAGTCATTGACTGTGGCCTCCAGGCAGCCCTGGCTGGCGATGTAGGTCTTAGCGTTCTCATCGGGGCTTAGCAGCTGGTTCTGGAAGCAAGCGTAGAGAAATGCACCCCAGGACTGTGAGCCCCTGCACCCCCGCCCTCCTCACCACCTGACTTATTGGTTTGGGCTTTGCCTACTCTCCAGTACCCCCGCAAGACAGGGGATCCCCAGGGCCCAGCCTCTCATCCCCTGTGACCAGCAGGCACCACTGACCTTGACGTAGTTGGCGTTGATGTAGTCGGACCCAGGGATGTTGCTGTCACGTCCCTGCAGGATCACTCGGGTGTGGTCAACTGGGGGTGGGCAGGGAGGAAACGAGACGGGCCTGGGTCAGCCAGGTACTCACCAGTCCCTGGGGCAGACCTTCCTAAGCTCACAGGCCATTCTTTTCTTAGAGGCCAGGAGGCTCGGAGCGCTGTGGGCAGGGGTGGGGGGGTGGAGGATCCGCATGGGGAGCGGGGTGGAGATCTCAGAGGTAGGAGGGTGGTGGGTGTCCAGGGCGGGGAGGCTCCAGTGGGAGGGGCAGAGGCTTTCTGGAAGGGGGAGGCCCCGTTGTGTGGGTGAGGAGGTGGACCCTCCTTGGGCAGGGAGTAGTGACCCTATGAGATGGAGGGAGGTCGGCTGGGGTAAGGAGACCCTGCGGGGTGAGTGGACGCTGCCTGGGAAGGGGCAGGGAGGAAGGCAGCCTGGGGGAAGCATGCTCACACGGGAGAATGTTCTTGTAACGGTTCTTGCTCTTGTTCTCTGGCCTCTGGCCTTCCAGCCGCTGATGCAAGTTCTTTACCTCCTGCTTCTGAAGACTCTGAGGGGCGAGAGGGGGAAATCAAGTGCCACCCCCTGGAGGGCCATCCGCGCGCGTGGAGATAAGATGGCGCAGACCAGTGTATGGGGCAGGGAGAGAGGGGATGGGGTCTGAGACCCCACACACCTCAAACTCCTCCCAAAAGCCAGCTTTGGCTGTCTCCTCCGACTCCGGCTTCTTGTTGAGTTCCAACACCCGATTCTCAATGTCAGCTGCATTCACCCGAGTGGCGTAGTACGGCTGGGCGGGGACAGGTGAGAAGTCACCGACTTGAGAGCAGAGAGCTCCTGGGTCTGAGGGATTGCCAGGCCCGCCCCCCTCACCTGCCGCAGGTAGACGAAGGCACCCGAGGCCTCCTCGATCCCTGTCTTCTTAAAATGCTCCACCAGGTCTGTGAGGCTGTCAAAGGTCTCTGAGCCACCCACCGTGTAGCGTCCACCCTGAGGGATGCCAAGTCAGGCCATTCTGCATGACCTGAGTCTTCCTCCCCACACCCCTGCCCTTGGACCAAGGCCTAGGCTGATCCTCCCCACTGCCGGTGCTTTGAGCACAGAGCCCCCGCAGGATGCCTCCCCCTCTGCCTGGCTGCCTTACCTCACACATGACTTTGATGTGAGTGACTCTGAGCGGGGAACCTGGGCCAGCCTTGGGCTGGTCGCTGAGCACGGACAGCACAAAATCTCCAGGCTGGCTGAGACTCTCACGCACGAGGAACGTCCAGGGCTCACCCTTGGCCTGCAGCAGCGTCTCTGCCTGGCCCCCAGACATGTGACCATGGTACCACCTATGGAAGGCAACATCAGGGAAGGTGACAGACACCTAGGCCAAGGGGCAGGCATGGAGCAGACACTGGCAGAGAAACGGAACAGAGTAACTACGACGCGCCGGGCACTGTGCTAGAGGCTTTCAAATCCGCCGCCATATTTAGGTCCACTGCTCTCACCAAAATGGTGAGAGGTAGGTCCCATCCCATTTTACAGTTGAGGAACCTGAAGCTGGGCCCAAGGCCCTTGGCTGACAACCAGGCCCCCCTCGGAGAGTGTAAGACAGAGGCAGAAAGATGAGCCACGTCCAGAACAGCTGGAGGGGAGAAACGGAGGAAGGGTCCCCATGAAAACCAGGGCTGGGCTCGGGAAAGAGGAGGGAGACCGAGAGAAACGTAGAGGCCAAACCACAGACAGCAATGGAGACTGGGAGAGACGGAAGTCACAAGGGAGTCAGGATGGGGACAAGCTCCCCCCCCCCACCGGGTGGCAGGGAAGACAGACAGCCCCACTGGGGAAACCGTGGTTTGGGGGGCTCTGAGGTGCCCGGGATGACATCACTGAAGGGGAGGCTGGGGCTCAGAGGGGGCTCAGAAGGGCAGAAAGGGGAACTAGGACCTTTCCCGGAAGCACACCCCCTTCCCAGGAGGAAACTGTAGCCCCACAGTGCCCAGCCCCACAGGAAACCACGTGATGGAAAAAACACAAAACTCCTTCTGGGGAGAGAGTGAGAAGTGAGGGTGTGAGGTTTCCTCAGCCCAGGGACCAGGGGAGGGGGCATTTTCCAACCGCAGGGATGGGGGGAGGAGGGAGGGGCCAGTCTGTTTTGCCCCACCTCACTCCCCGCCCTGTCCCCGAAGCAGCACCCCGGGGCCACCCCGGCCCACCAATCAGGGATAGACCAGCCCCCCCCCAACCCCGGGCAATGGGGAGGGGGCTGACCCTTGTTCCCCAGGGCCAGGATGAGGAAGTTTCCATGCAAATATCATACTGACCAGAGGCAGAGAGCTAGCCTTTGGCAGGACAAATGCAAATGCCCCGGGAGGTGGGGAGGAGGAGAGGCGGCTGCCGGGGCTGGAAATACAAAGGCAGGTATGGAGAAAGAGCCTCCCCCGCGCAATCCCAGGGTCAGGGGTGAGCCAGGCGTGCTGGCGTCCTGGCATGGGCAACCCAAAGGGCCTCTTGGAGTCAGTTTCCCTGGCCTGGAGTCCCTCCATCCTTCCCTGCGCCTCCAGCTCCCAGGGCTGCCCTCCTCCTTCTCCCAAGCCATTTGAAGCCAGGCCCCAGGCTCCTCCCCGGGGGGAGGGGTCTGCTCGGCTGCCCCCTCCCTCTTCTAGTTCCATCCACAACCTACTGCTTCTCTAGGGCCTCCACCAACCCATCCTCTAGCGGGGAAGATGCTGGCCTTGGGCAAGGTGAAAGAGAGGTAAGCGATGAGTTCAAGAGGGTCTGATGCCAGACGCCCACTAACGCTGCAGCCGGCGTGTAGGAGGACAGATACCCAGTAAGGACCAAGGAGGGCCGCCATGTGCAAAGTCATCCACGCTTGGGTTTCACGCCTACAAGAGGGGGCTTCAAAGGAAGTGGATCAATGGCTTCTTATTGGATGGAGAGGGGTGTCCGGCGATGGGCCGCGGGGCCTTTACCCCAGCCTCACCCCATTCTAAGTCTCAATCGGTGACTTGAACAAAAATACTGATGTGAGTTGCAAGGCACGCATGTCCGAAAGCCGGAAAACGGACAGAATCAAGATTCACAATCATTTCAACGGTTGACACACAAGTATAGGACAAGGTCAAGTTGGCTTGGTCCCAGGAGTGGGAAAAAAAAGCCCCTAGAGCTATTCGGCCGCCCTTCACCTTAATGGTGCTGTCATTGAGATACAGCTGCTAAAGTGAGCCATGGTGTAATGCTGGGTGTTCGGGTCCCCCATCCCCCACCCATGCTTTAGGGAGACCACATAGGGGGCACCCTGCCCAGTCCTGGGGACCACATCTTTGGAGCCAAAGGGACAAGGGGAAAGGCTTCGAGTGCCCTGTGCCCAGGCACCAGGCCCCTTGTACATGCAACCACTATCAGACAGTTTTCAACTGCTCTGTGTTCCGGTCAAGCTCCACCGAGCCCCCAAAAGCAGACCCGTCACCACTGTGCTGCCAGATAAGGCATTAAGTGTCCTCATAAGTATCAATCCCCTCTGCTCCTCCTCGGCCTTTGTCTCTCTGTGCATAAACCTGTGCTGGGGGCGAGAATAGCTAAAGGCAGGCAGATTCAGTTCCATAGAAGGAAGAAGAGCTTTCTAACAACAGAGCCGGCCTGCTGTGAAAGGCAGCCACCAGGCCTCTCCATCACTAGCAGGGCCTGGGGCGCCAGGGACAGGGACCCCAGGACAGGGCGCGACAGAGCTTCCCTGCTTTCTGAGGAGCTGAGGGAAAGGACCGCATGGAAGAGAGAGGCCCATGGAGCCCGAGGGATGGGGAACCACGACGGTGTGGAAGGCGGCCCCCCTCCACGCGGGGGTGGGTCAGGGTGAGAAAGGCCTCACCTCTCGCTGGTGGGGTCGGAGCAGTTGAGCGGGTACTTGAGGTGGATGATGGTGCCATCCCGGTCCTGCAGGACCCCCTCCTGCTGTGTGTAGTACTCCACCAGCTCTGTCAGCGTCGCAAACTTCTCCCCTCCATACAGGTCGTAGAAATCTCCAGAGTTCTGGATCCGAATGTGGGTCACCTGATCCCCCACCCTGCAGGGCACCGGGTGGTGAGGCCAGCGGGTGCGAGAGTAGAGGTGGGGACAGAGTGGGGGATGGGCTGAGGTCCCGAGGACGGGGCACACACAGGGACAGGGTAGACGTAGACAGGGACAGGGGCCGTGCCGGGGCTGGGGGCTGGGAAATTGGCACCGCCATGAGGGAACCAGGAACGCGGCACCAAAACACCGTCCCTGGCTGGAGCTGGGGGCCACCTACCTGACGGAGAGGGAGAAGTCCCCCTGGTTCTTGCGACTGGGCCGAGCCAAGAAGCTCCCATGGACCCCGCGGCCCTTGAGCAGTGTCTCTGCATCCAGCCCACTGAGGTCTCTGTGAAACCACCTGCAGAGGCCCAGAGGGCGGTGAGGAGAGGTTCCCCCCTGCCTCTCACCGCAGGGCACCCTCGCCTCCTGCCTCCCGTGGGACCTGGGAGCTTACCTCACCATCCTGGGGGCTCCCTGAGAGGAAGGGGGTGCAGGGAATGAATGAGGTGTGCCGGTGAGCCCAGGCAGGCCGAGAACTCCCAGCGCCCAGGCCGCCCCACAGCCCTGGCGGTCTGGGTTCTGGGGCTGCCACTCCACTGGCCGGGGGCAGCCAGCAGGGCGGGGACAGGAAGGGGCGCGGCCGACCCCTTGGGGGAACTCACTGTACTTCTCGTTTTGGAGCAGAGCACAGAAGAGAAGCAGAGCAGGGTGGCAGTGGGGGTGGGGATGGGGCCCACTTCCCACACGTCTGCCATCAAAGGCTCCAGGAGCATGACACTCCGCGAGGGTGACGACACTAGAAATAAGGACACCAGTGTGCCCTGCAGCCTACAGGCGAGGACCGGGCTTCATGAATGTGAACCCACACTCAGTCACACGCCATCTCTTCCTCCTCCGGCAGTTGCATCCACACAGCCTTCCCTGGTCCATGCTAATAAAAATGGTGACACTGAGGGGCGCCTGGGTGGCTCACTTGGTTAAGCGTCCAGCTCTTGATTTTGGCTCAGGTCATGATCTCACGGTTTGTGGAGCTGGAGCCCCACATGGGGCTCTGTCCTGACAGCGTGGAGCCTGCTTGGGATTCTCGGTCTCCCTCTCGCTCTCTGCCCCTCCCCCCGTTCACGTGCATGCACTCTCTAAAATAAATAAACAAATAAACGAAGGAATGAATGAACGAATAAATAAACAAACAAACACTAAAAAAAATAATGGCGATAGCAACAACTCTCATTTCAGGGAGTTTCCCTATATGCCAGGCACTGTGCTCTAAAGTCATTTATGTGCCTTATCTGATTTATTCCTCACCGGAGCCCTGTGAAGCAGGTGCTATCTTTATGCCCATTTAACAGACAAGGAACCCGAGGCTCGGGGAAGGTACAGAATCTGCCTGAGGTTGGCCAGTCCGTAAGTGCATGCCAGGATACCACCCCACACAGTGGCTTCCAAGTCAGGGATTTCAGCTGCTGTATGCCAGGCCTTAGGGCTTCAAAGAACAGAAGTGGGGCCTGCTGTCCACGGGGGGCTGCAGGGAAGGGGAGCCTTTCTAATAGCCACGGCCGAGCAGATGCTTACAAAGGGGGAGGCCCCCTCACCTCCTCTGACATCCACATCTGAAGAGGCACCAGTGGGCCACTGGGATGAACAAAAGCACCCCTGTGCCGCTGTCCGACTACACCTCTTCTACTTCTTGTCCTAGTCTTTGTCCCTCTGGGCCCCCGCCAGGTGGTGGAGCCCCGGAACAGAATGCAAGGGGAAGCAGATCTAGGGAAGCAGGTGGGGGGTAGAGCCACCAGCCCCCTGGGGGTCTTGGATTCCGCTCTGTACCCGAGCCATAGGTTCTTGTCCAGGCGTCTGGTCTGAATCAGCCAGAGCTCAGGTCTCTGACCAGCGGCCAGTCTCCTGGGGGCTGGGGAGCTGAGGTCCCTGCCATCGACTGATATTCTCAGGGCTGGATGACCTTAAGCGCCCTATGCACTAGAAGCTCACAACGCTCCCTGTGGATGTATGATCTCACATACAAACACAACACCATGAAACCAAAATGAGGAAAGCAATCTAACACAGGGTACACAGAAAGCACTCTAGGGAAAGAAACTAGGTGGCTGGTGGAGAGGGCTGGGAGGGACATTCACCTCTCCCTTTGTACCTGTTTTTTTTTTTTTTCTCAATTGAAGTATAGTTAACAATGTTCCATTAGTTTCTGGTGTACAACATAGTGATTCGACATCTATATATCATGCTGTGCTCACAAGCATAGCCATCATCTGTCACCCTATTACAACACAGGTGACTCTATTTCCTAGGCTGTATCTTTCATCCCCATGATTTGTTCAATCTGTAACTGGAGGCCTGTATCCCCATTCTCCTTCATCCATTTTGCCCCCTCCCACCCACCTCCCCTCTGGCAACCATCATTTTACTGTGTTTATAGGTCTGTTTCTGCTTCTTGTTGGTTTGTTGTGTGGGTCTTTAAGATTTTATTTTTAAGTAATCTCTCTACCCAACGTGGAGCTCGAACTCACGACCCAGGGATCAAGAGTCACCATGCTGTTCCAACTGTGCCAGCCAGGCAGCCCTGTTTTGTTTTTTAGGTTCCACATATAAGTGAAAGCATACGGTCTTTTTGTCTTTCTCTTATTTCACTTAGTGTAATACCGTCTAGATCCATCCATGTTGTTACAAATGGCAAGATTTTTTTTTTATGGCGGAATAGCATTTCATTGTACATATATAACACATCTTCTTTATCCATTCATCTGTCTATGGATATTTGGGTTGCTTCCATTTCTTGGCTACTGTAAACAATGCTGCAATAAACATAGGGGTCCAGATATCTTTTCAAGTTGGCATTTTCATTTTCTTTGGGCAAATAGAAGTGGAGTCATGAGATCAAATGGTGTTTCTACTTCTAATTATTTGCAGAAACTCCACACTGATTTCCACAGTGACTGCGCCAATCTTCATTCCCACCAACAGTGCACCTGGGCTCCCTTTTCTCCACGTCCTCATCAACACTTGCTATTTCTTGTCTTTCTGACTCTGGCCATTCTGACAAGTGTAACATGGTTATCTCACTGTGGTTTTGATTTGCATTTCCCTGATGATCAGTGATGTTGAGCATCTTTTCGTGGGTCTGTTAGCCATCTGGTTGTCTTCTTTTCCTTATGCCATTTTGAATGTTGTACCATGGGTATGTATTACCTTTATAAAAATCAATAAAGTGGCTGGGAGATGGCAATTTCTGGGGAACAACTGGGGTGCTGGGAATGCTCTAGGTCTTAATCTGGGGGGTGGATACACAGGTGTATGTAAATGTGATGTTCATCGGGCCGTACGCTTAACATTCATGCACATTCTATATGCTAGACCTCAATAAACAATAAGGAAAAACAAGAACAAAGTGTTAAAGCTCAACTAAAGTCTATTTTTCCTATGGTGACTACTTTATCACTTTTTGAAATATCAAACATCAAATTCTCCTCCCCAAAATGGGCTCTTCCCTCCTCCACCTTCTTTCTGGTACCTGGGAAACTTAGTTTGTTTACTGTATGACCTAATACCTAATTCAATACTATCTCTTGAATCCTGGACTTTGAGCCCCGTCAAAAGACCATGAACTCCCTCCCAGAGCCAGAGGCAGAAAGAGCGCCTGCAGAGTCAGCTCTGCCACAGGGGGCGTCCACAGCCAGTCTTGCTCACCTTTGAATGCTCAAAGGCTAGCACGCTGCCTCACGCAGAGTATGTGTCCAATGAACAAGCTCACCGACAGCCACGTACATGTCTGATCTCAAGTTCAGCCCGTTCTTTCTACACACACACACCTAGCATGTCCTACACAGATGAGGACACACATATATGCACAGTCTCACACACGCACCTCGCCATCCATGTCCATCTACACACATATCTGGCCCAGTGCAAATACCCACACACGGACAACCATCCTGACCGCACGTGAAGTTGCAGGTCCACGCCTCCCTCTGCACTACTTTACTCTGCTTGGGGCCCCCTGTTTCCTGTTTCCTTTGTCCCCACAGGAGGGCCTCTGCTCAGGGATGCTTGTCTCTTGGTCACCACATGACTGGCTCTTCCTCATCATCCAGCTCTCAGCGCACACGTCCTCTACTCCGGAAAGCCCTCCTGGATCCTTCCAGTTAGTGATGCCATTGGCATCCCCCCCGGTCACCACTTGCTAGCACATGAAGCTCTTTTCAATTTCCCGCATAACACTCCTGAGAATCTCAAATTCTCCTACTCATTGGGTTCTTTGTGTAGTCTGCCCCCTCCCACTGGAAGGAAGCTCTGCAAGGGCAAGGACCACGACTGTCTTCTGTGCTACGTTATGGCCGGTACCTTAAAAAGTACCTGGCGCAGGTGCTCCACGTGCATCTGCTGAATGAATGATGCACGAGAGGGCGCGGCACAGGGCACTGAAGGAAAGTGGAATGAACGCCAGACGTGGGGAAGCCACATGGGAAGAAGGGGGAGCTTTCTCAGGTCTGCTTTTCAGACACAGTATGTTTCAGCTGATGTGGGCAACCCAGGCTTTCTGGTAAGCAGACAGCAGAAGCGGGGGGCCAGAGAGGGCAGGGAGACATGCAATGGAGAGAGCAAATACACATCTGTCGGGGGAAATGCACCAGATAGAGAAAAGGAGGAGGGGACAGAGGGGGCATAAATGAGTCTGGAGTTCCTCACATCTTGAGGGAGGGACAGAAAGCAAAGCCAGGCCAGGGGGGCAAGCATGAGATGCCCCCCACCGTCACACCCCTGCCAGGAATAAGTACCCTCCCTGCCCCTCTCCCCCAAACGAAGAGGGGGCCGTGGCAGCCAGGTGGAGCCGGGGACTTACCCACCGGACAGCATCTCCCCAGAGGGATGGGGGAGTCACAGGCACAGGGCCACAAGGGGTGGGGCCGAGCCTGGGCGCAGCTGTGCACAGTAGCCCAAACAGGTGAGGAAGAACACTGGGAACTCGGCTACTTCCTCCTTGATGCCACCCTCCAGGCCAATGGCACCACAGCGACGAGCCCCCTGACTAATGATCCCTGCAAAAGGGACAGGTGGGCGGGGCTGGCCTCAGACTGCCCACAGCAGCCAGACTCTCCCTCCAGCCCCACTGGGAAGTCCAAGGCCTGCCGTCCTGGCTTCCTTCCCTTGGGGGGGAGGAGCCACTTGGAGCTCCACCTGGAGCTCAAGGTAGACAGAGCAGCTAGAGGGAGGGTGGGTGGAGGCAAAGATCAGGAAGTAACCCTGGCCAATGGAACACCAACCAATAGGGGAGCCTCCCAACACACACAGCTGGGTGGGGGAGGGAGGGGCAGAGAGGCCCTCAGGAAAAACCCTGGAAGCCCCACTCTTCAGAAGAGGTGCCACCTGTGCAGGCCCACCCACCCACCCGTTCAGGGTGCAGAGGGGCAAGTCCGTCCTCTCACCATGCCCTGGAGGAGGGCTGGGCCCAGCAGGAACCTAGGAAGGAACCAGACAGGGAGTTGAAGCAGCCTGGGAAGGCAGAGGGAATCTGGGGCCGAGGGGTGGAGGTTATCAGGGTCACAAAAGACAGACACCAAGGCTAAGTCACAGGCACGTTTATTATCCTCTGGAACATCAAGGTCTTCCTTTCCTGGGCAATGTCACAGGGGAGGGCCGACCCTCAGGAGGCAGCCACGCTGCCACCAGAAGCAGGCCCATGGGGCGGCAATGTCATGGGTGGCAGGAACAACGCCTTCAGCTTGCCCGACAAGCTGGCAATCTCGGGATCCTGGGCTTCGTAAGACTTGACCAAGCGGGCAAACTTAAGGACACCTGCAAGGGGAAGTGGAGCGTCAACCCACACCCCCAAGGGACAGGTGTGCCCCAGACATCAGGAGGGCGCAGCTTGAGCCTGAGTCACTGGCTGCTCCCCTTCTGGTCTGGGAGCTGTCTACAAAATAAGACACACGCAGGCCTCTGCCCTGTGTGGTCTGGATGAACCATCTCCAGGTCTATACCCATCACAACCGGATGGGATGCACCGAAAGGAAAGAAATATCCCAAAGGGGTGTGTTTCTCGTGAGCAGGTGAAACATTTTAGCAATTCAATCATAAGAACCTACAGTATGAACATCCACAAGATCTCAAGTCTATAACCTGGACACAGGAGGGCCATGGGCCGCGGGGCTAAATCAAGAAGCACCTCTGGGGAACACCATGGTCTCATCAAGTAAATTAACCAGCCGACCCTCCAACAGAGACTAGCTGAAACAGCTCGGAGGAACTGCAGAAGCCACTCGAATGCAGACATCCAACCAGAACTATCAGAAGAGGGTTCCAGTCCAGCTCTGTGACCTCAGGCACATAACTTACTACTAGAGCCTGTTTCCTCATCTTAAAACGGGGTAACTGTACAATTACTGGTAACTGCAAAAATCACTTGGGACTTCGCCTGGCACGGGTCCAGAGGAGACCCTTGGCTCGGCCTGCCCATCCTGTTCGTCAGATTGTGGCCGCCTCCGTGCGGCAAGATGAGGGAGGACGGCTCAGGGACCCGATGGATCCAGAGCCCTCTCCCGGACCCCACTCACCGCCGACCCCCGGCCGACCCACCTTCCCCGTCGCAGCTGAAGCCATAGGCCTTGATAACCTCCTGCTGAATCTGCGTGGCCACGGGCAGCACGAACTGCAGCATTTTGCCCATGTCGTTGCACGCGTTGTCCCGAGCCTCGTCCATGCGCACGGCGTTCTCTGGTGCCGAGAACGCCTGGATGACCTCGGCCAGGACCACTGTGCGACAGATGCGTCCCGGGGTAGGCGTCAGAGTGTGGCCAGCGGGCGCAGCCGAGAGCGCAGGGAAGAGGGCAGGGAATTAGCGGGCTGAAGCCATAGGAGCCCGATCAACTCGGCCCAGATTCCCTCGCCCTAGGGGGCAAGGACCCCTCTTGCAGTCGAAAGACGGTATCCTATGCCCCATTTCCCGGCGGCGCAACTACACCTCTCGCTCCGTCCCCTCCGCCCGCACCCTTCTCCAGCACGAAGCCCACCCGGCGGCTAGAATGCTTCTCACCCTTGGCTTGTTCGGCACTCAGGGCCGCGGGCTGGGCCGAGGCGGACGCCATAGGGTAACAAAAGCTGCACGTGCAGCAGAAAGAAGGAAAAGCTCGTGAGAAACGAGCAGCCTCCTAGAGCGACTCCCAGAGCTGCTGGGAACGGAAGGAAAACGGCATCAGTGGCAGCCGGAAGCCTCTCGGTACAGCGTACCACTAAGCGCCAAAAATCCTTAACAGAACAGTCTCGAGAGTACTAGGATAAAACTAATAAAGAAACAATTCTCTAAGAAAGAACTTCTCTTAGAACCGCTGTACCTCTATTGTTAAAAACGAATTGTAGGGAGGGGTCTTCCGGTAGAAACCGGAAAACCTGCTAGACAAATTCTAAAAGAGCTGTAACACTGCAGGAAGTAACCTGGAGAGAACATGGGAGATCCATGAACGCCACTATTGGTGAGGGTGAGCTGAGGGCCGAGTTTTCCCATTCTTATCGCTGTATAACCGACGAGGGACACTTTGACTTCCAGAAGAAAAAACAGGGAAAAAAGAAACTTGTTTATATCACCCATCTCTAGAGTTTGTGAACGTTTGATTCGGCCCTATGCAAATGAACTCAAAGCTGATTGGCTGAGAACGCTGGCCACACCCCCCACAGTTTTTGAGAACGAAGCGATTCGCCGCCAGGAACGCAGAGCGCTGAGGCGGCTCTCGCGCTTACCTAAAATGGCCTTGTGCAGGGGTGTGTGCTCAAGAGTAACGCCCTCCAATTTCTCTTTTCTACACGCTTGAAATTGTCCCCCACTTCCTCCCCAAACCCAGGGGTACTTAAGACTCCAAACTTCTAATCTCTTGAACCTAATGGAACTATGCCCCTGCACCCCCTCTTCACAACCGTTTCTCAATCTATTCGAAGGAAAGGACTCTGGATTCTGGTGGCTCCTAGCTGTGGCGCCAGTGGCAGGAAGGCCTCCAAAGGCCGAGTGGCTTCCTACACCTGACCCTGTCCAGAGACGGGCCTGTCCCTGGACTCCAGCCTCTTGACTTCCCAGCCTTGCGACTCAGGAGGGGGCTGGCTAGCCCCTGGCTCTTCCAAGGTCTTCTCTCCTACCCTCCAGGGTCCCTACACTCGCTTGTGTCCGGGGTTCCACAGCGTTCTCTCCAAGTCCCCCACCGGCTCCCTCCCAACTCCGCCCCCCAGCCCGCAAAGAACCAGTCACAGCCATCTTCCTGGGGAGTCGTGAGGATGTTTTTGTTTGGTTTTGGTTGGGATGTTTTTTAAAGAGCGTCATATAGATATTTATATATATAAATTATTAATGTCGGGGAGGGGCGAGGGGCATACATCGCAGAAGGGGCGCGCGCACAGGGACTGGGGAGGGGCGGGGGCAGCACACGATGCTACGCAAAAACAGCCACATCTAACGGATGAGATAATCACACCAACGGGGTGGGGGAGGGGCGGTGGCCACCAGGGGTCGGGCAGGGGGGAGGAAGAAAGCAGGGGACAAGAAAGAGGGACCTGGTCCAAGATACTGTGCGCTTTCTGCCCCCACCCCACCCCCAACCCCCAGCCACCTCCCCACCTCTGCATTCCACAGGAGCCTGGGCCTTCCATCTGCCCCTTCGTCCCTCCCCCTGCCCAGCTGCTGAAACCCTGCAAATGGGCAGTCCCCCCTCAGCTCTGGGTGGCAGGCTGGGAGGGAGGCCTCCGATGTCCAAAGGCAGGGGCCATGGGTGCTCTCTTGATTGCAGGCTCTACAGTGGCTTGTCGCTTTCCTTCTTCAGGTGACTGGTGGAGAGGGGACGCAGAGCAGAGACGTGAGACACCGAGGCCCACCCCGACCTGGCCCGCCTCAGAGGACTGTGGAGGACGGGCTCCCTCCCGGCAGGATGCTGCCCACAGCCCAGCCCGTCACCCTGGCGCAGGGGTGTCGCGCGCGTACCTGTAGTAGTCCTCCTGGGCAGGGAGCGGCACGCTGTGCAGCGGGTGGTGCGCGTGCAGCCACTGCTGCTGCTCCAGCGCCAAGCGCTGCAGCTCGGCCGACTGCGCGTGCATGGCCTGCAGCTGGTGAGCTGCGGACATCGGGGTGGACAGGGAGGCCGGCAGGTCCCGGTACGGAGCGGCTGCGGGCAGGCAGGGCGGGGAGCACGTGACTACCGGGGTACTGAGTACCTGCTCCGGGCCGGGACACAGCCAGCCACCTTACAGACAGAGGAAACTGAGGCTAAAACAGGTAAAAGCCAGTCCTGCAAGTTGCCAGTAGTGGAAAAGATTGAAACTTCGGCCTGGCACCAAAACCCGTGCACCACCACCCCCCCTTGGGCAGGGCCTCCTTCTCCCATTTCCAGCGCCTCTGCTTACCTCCTCACCCCTCCCCAAGCCCAAAGAGGCCAACCCTACCCCCCCGAATGCCTCCGTTCTTTCTGCCCTTCCCTCATTTGACCTCCCCCACCCCCAGCCTCCATCCTTACCAAAGAGCTGGTGACGAAGAACTTCGTTCTCGTGCAGAGGGTGAGGAAGAAGGGGGTTGGGGAGGGTCCCAGCTGGGTAGGGGATCCGGGTAAGGTGAGACCCTGAGGCCAGGGGGTCAATGAGAGGGTGCACCGAGGCAGAGGCTAGAGGGTAGAGAAGAGGAAGGTGTCACCAGAAGGCAGGCTTAGGGAAAACCATGCATTTGGGTGAAGGGGTCCCAGCTTGGGAAGAGACAGACCGTCAAACACAGGGAGGCCTAGTGAGGAACAGAGAGACACATGGAAGAACGAGGGGCCTGCTGGGTGGCCGGGACAAGACCTTACTGGAGTAGGCACGTGTGGACAGCAGAGAACAGGGGATGGCAGTTGTCAGAGGGGTCTGAGGAAAAGGAGAGACACGGACTGCTTAGAGGAGAATAGGAAGGGACAGATGTCGGGAAGGAAGACAGGAAGAGAGACGAGGTTGAGAGCGAGAAGGCACAAGGGGAGCCAGGAGGGACCATGACTGTAATGCTAGATCCGGTGATGTTCTGGACAGAAGGAAATACAGCGAAAGAGGAGTAAATAAAGCTCCTTAGCACCAAGGACAGCCCCAGCCACAGCTAGAGAGCTGTTTCTGGAAGGCAGCGGACCTAGAGATGCAGGAAAACATGAAAGGCCTCCACATGGGAGAAGAGAAGATGGCAAGAAATGAGAACAGAGTTGAATCCAAAGGAGCAAAGAAACGGGCAGGGGGGGGAGGGGGCGCTGTTCTGAGGGCAGAAAGGTGGCATTCCCTCAAAGGTTTGCTCTGTCATGGGCGGGATGCCAGACTCTGCAGAGGGCTGGGGTGTGGGTTATTACAGTCTGTGGCAAGGCTGGGGCTTGAGATGGGGGAATGCCAGGAGGCAAAGATCAGGGAAGCAATCCCAGGAGAGCGGCTCATGCCAGACTAGAGGAGGGAAGTCCTGGCCTGAGGAGCAGAAGACCCAATCACTTGCCAGGGGACGAGGAGTAAAAAGGCAAAGAAGTAGGAGTCTCACCTGCGTGGATGGCGTCCTGCTGGTGGAGGTGCAGGTGGGAGTGGATGTGGGAGTGCTGGTGGTGATGGGGGGTCACATTGAGCATCTGCAGCCGGGCCAGCGGGTCATTGCCCAGGGCTGCCACCCTCTCTGCATGCTGCCTCTCGGCCGCCAGACGCTCCGCGTAGGACATGTCAGGCCGCAGGGCTGGACCAGCTGCCAGCGCTAGACGTTCTCTCTCCAGGGGCCCCAGGCTCGGATGAAAGGGGAAAGGGTGCAGGCCAGGCGGGCCAGGCTGCAGAGCCAGGCCCCCGTGTCGGGGGAAGGGATCCAGACCCGGCCCAGGGACCCCGTGTAGGGGTTCCAGCTCACTGGGCTTCACCTCAAAGCCGGGCTTGAGGCGGTCACGGAGGTCTCGTTCTCGAGCTTCCCGCTCCCTCTCCCGGGCTGCTGGGTCACTGCTGTACAAGGCCGGGACATTGTAACCCAGGAGCCCCGGGTCCACTGCCCCTAAGGGCACGTAGAATGGATGGTTGCGATTGCCGGGAGACATGACGTGGGGCCGGGCGTATTCACTGAGCGTGCGCAGGGCTGGAGTGTCAGGACCCAGGTAGGGGGGCACTGTAGCCACAGCACTGCCCGGCTCAAACGGAGGGCGATGGGGCACTGGGCCGAGAGATGGGCACTCCACTGGAGCCCGGCCCTCCTGAGCCAACTTCTGTGGGATACACGGAGAAGCAGAGTCAAAAGGGCAGGTCTGGTAAAAGGTGGCTGGTCCCGAGATGCCCATTTGTCTCTCTCTCGGCAGCTGAAGTCCAAAAGGCCTCACCTTACTGGAACTCAGCCTAGCAGAAATGTCCCTATACCCTTCTCCTGGATGTTGGCTCTCCCTACCACCCACAGGTACTCTGATCTGAATTTGCCTCCCCCTCCCCGCTCCCCTAAATGCAAGGATTCCTCCCGCCCAGGAATCCTTGGGTCTCTATTTCCCGGGCTGCCGTGCTTCCTCCTCTCCGACAGGGGGCGCAACAACCCCCCTCCAACCCCTCCCCCCCGCGCGGCGCAGAGGACGGCCAGAAGGCGGACGGCGCATGTGGTGACGCACTCACCACGCTACGTTCCAGCTCGCGCTCCTTCTCGCGTTCCCGCTCCTTCTCGCGTTCCCGCTCGCGCTCGCGCTCCTTTTCTTCGCGCGCGCGCTGCTCGGCCTCGCGCCGCACCTTCTCAACCAGGTCGGCCCGCTTCTTGGCCAGCTTGGAGCCCTCCAGCGGCACGAAGTACAGGTCGCTGCGCGCGCACGAGTTAAAGCCGCGGTCCAGGTGTTTGTTGAACCTGCCGGGCGCGAGGGCAGCGCGCGCTTAGCCCCTGCGAGCTGCCCGAGCGACCCCGCGGTGATCCTGTCCCCAAAGCAGCCGGCGCAGGCCGCGACGGAGGCAAGGCCCCGAAGTACGCCAGGAGGCCCCGCAAGAACGCAGGGTTCCCTCCTGGCGCCTCTGCTGGTGTCTCCTCCATCGCCCCTTCCTCGTTCCCCCTTCGAGGCCCAACTGCACCCCGCCCGGGCGGCTCACCTGGCTGACTGGCTGGCGTGGCTGGGCACGTCTACCACCTTGGGAGGGGGCGAGGGGCTACGGGCCGGGGGCACTGGGCTCTCAGGGGTCTCATACTCTTCGGCCGGCTCTTGCTTGATCTGCGTGGCGTTCAGGGGCGGCCCAGAGGCAGGGGCCGCAGGTGGTGGTGGTGGCAGGGAGGACAGACCCGAAGGCCCGGCAGGTGGCAGAGGCCCTGGCCCCACAGTGGGCGAGCCTGGCTTGAAGGTCCCTGGGCCCGCGGGCGGCGAGGCGCCTCGGTAGCCGGGTGGGGTCCCTGTTCGGAAGGAGGGAGGCGACCCCGGCTTGTATCCCGGTGGGGTGGCTGTCTTGTAGGCCCCTGGGGACGGGGCTCTCTTTCCATACGGCGGGGGCCCAGGTGGGGAGGCTGTTTTGTAGCCCGCTGGCGAAGAAGCCACCGTGGCAATGACCGTGGAAAGCGTAGCCGAAGAGGTGGTGACCGGAGGCACCGGTGGAAAGGGATAGGGCGCTCCCTGGGGGCCCTGGGAAGGGGAGGGGTGTGAACATGGGTAGGATCCTTGAGAGGAAGAGTTGGAAGAGGAGGAAGAGGGTGGGGGGCCATTGGGGCCTGCTTGGCTGTAGGACACCTGGCTGTGAGGGGGGGGCAGGTGTGCTGGCCCTGGTGGGTAGGGCCTCAGAGACCCCAGGGAGGGAGACATGGCATAAGGGTGGGCATGGTGGGAGCTACTGCTCTCCAGGGGGTGGGGATACGCTCCAGGTGGAGGGGGCCCAGAGCTCCCATGATGTTGCTGCTGCTGCTGCTGCTGCTGCTGTTGCTGTTGCTGCTGCTGCTGGTGGTGATGGTGATGTGCTGGGGCGGGTGGGTGGCCTGTGGACTGGCCCCCAGTGGAAGGAGGGAAGGGGCCCGGGTGGGCATTGCTGTTAGCTAAGAGACGGCCATAGGGAGGAGGTGGGGGGGGGCCCTGGCTCCACACGGCCTGGGACGGGAGGGAAGGCTGAGTATACTTGGGTGGCTGATTGGAGACAGACAGGCTGGTCGGGGGAGGGAAGGAGTGGGGGTAACTGGGCAGTGCCTGGGAAGCTGGGTACTGGGAAGCCGAGGCCGAGGCCGAGCTGGCTGAGGAGGCTGCTGCAGGGCTGCTACCGGAGGAGGAGTACGGGTACCTCATCGGCGGGGCTGGGGTGGAAGAGGAGGAGGCAGGGGGCAGAGGGTGGGGTGAGGGAGCAAGAGCGGGGCCCTTCTCTGGGCCAGGAGGAAGTCCACCCATACCCTGCCCCATGGTGTGGGGAGAGGGCAGATGCCCAGGTAAGGGCTGGGCCCCCAGGCCAGGAGGAGAGGCTGATGCATTGTTCAGGGGTCTCAGAGCAGGTGGGGGGGGCAGGTTTGGTGTCACATGGGGGAAGGTGGCTGGCGGTGGAGCAGAGGGTAGGTTTCCACCACCCACTGGAGTGTTGGGCGGCTTTGTTGGGGGAGCACCACCAGCCCCAGAGCTTGATATTGAGATAGGGGTGGTGGGTGGGGGGTGCTGTTTACCCCCACTAGGAGCCCCCACTGAAGAGGCAGCCCCTCCTCCCTTGGGACCCATCGGGGGTCCAGACAAAACTCCTCCACCTGTGCCCCCCGGGTAGAGCTGTGGGTGAGGGGGAGGGGCCCCAGGGGGAGCCTGGAACATTCGAGATGGGGGGGGCTCCATGGGAGCATGATATCCAGCGGGTGTCACAGAAGGATGGGGTTCGAAGCCAGACTCTGGCTGCCGGGGGGTGCTGTCTGGTGGTGGAGGAGAGGGAGGAAAGAGTGGAGGTGGGTGGTAGGGGCGGGCTGGGCCCTGGGACAGGCCAGAAGAGGAGTCGGAGTCATTCTCCACACTTCCAGGGCTGTAGATGCTGGGGGACGTGCTCCGGTTATCCTGGTCAATATCCCTCGGGTCACTGCTGCCATCATCATTGAGGCTTCGCCCGTCTAGACTATCTAGATCGGAGGGAGACTGTGGCCGAGGGAGCTCCTGCTGTAGAAAAAGGACCACGATTTTTTTCCCTTTTCTTCTTCCTCGCTTCCTCCAGATTTGGAGCCTCCCTTACACAAAATCACTTCCCTCTCCCGGCACACCATTGTACGACACGATGAACACTCCCTTGCTCCAGCCCACCTCCCTGCCGTGTGGGGATCCCCCCACTATCCTGACCCCACATTCCCCGCTGCTCGCTAGCAGCCAGTCTTGTTCCCCTCCTTGGAAAACGCCATTCTTTCCTCAGGCGTCCCTCATGCACCATCCGCCTGTCCAGCTACACCCAAACCCTTGTCTTCCACCAGCTCACATCCGCCCTCCTCTCCTCTCCTTTACCCCGGTAACTCCAGATGCCAGAAGCCCTTGGTTCTTAAAAAGACCACTCCTTATGCATTTTCCTTATGATTTATTTGTTCCTTCTACTCAGCCCTCTCCCCTTTAACCTCCTCTCCAGCCCCATCATGGAAATCAGGACCTGGAAAAGGAGAGGCTAGAACCCCCTCACCCTCTGTCCCCTTTGGCCCTGCCTGGTCATCCCATGGTCTGCTAAAGTCCTAACGCCCCGTCTGACATATGATAGACATGGCTTCTGTAATAGGATATGACTTTTCCCTCCTGTCCTAGGCGAGATTAAGTTAGCAACCGGGAAAGGAAGGCTTCGGGAAAGAGCGGTCAGAAAATGGGTCAGGATGGCTGCAAGGGTCACCCACCTCGGTTTTGGTCTTTTTTGGTGCATTGGTCTCCTCACTTTCACTTTCTGAGATCTCTTCACTCCGGCCCTGCTTGCTGACCTTTGGGGTGGAGGCTTCTTCTACGCGGGCCTTCTGTCAGAGAGAAAGAGAAAATTCCTGTCTTGTACCTCCACAGCTACGCTCTGCCAGACAGGAAGTTCCCCCACAACACGCACACGCACACGCACACGCACACGCAGCCAGCCCCAGTGCTTGGGCATCCTGTGGGAGGACCTGAGGACAGAATACCTTGGCTGTCTGCCTAGACTTCTCGGCTTTGCCATCGCTGCTGGACGTGCTGACCCCTCCAGGGGAGGCCCGGCCCCTCGATCTCAGCTCTTCCCGGGGCCCAGGGGCCTCTTTCTTCCGTCCACTCCTCATTGACATCTGAGGGAAAAGGAAGGAAGCACACAATGTAGGTTTATTTATTTTTTACCTAGCACCTAACTTCATGACATGCCTTATGTCTATGCTCTCTCTCCAGGCCCTCACCCCTAGTTTCTCTGCCCCTCCTCTTTCGTGGCTCTCATTTTAGCTATTACTCACTGAGTCTTTATTCTGTCGTGTCTTCATTCTTCAGGCTGTGGAGACCCCATTCTCCTCTGCCTGGGCAGCTGAATACAGAAACTTCTCTGCTTCACCCCGCGTTCCCCACAGCTGTGGCCTGGGAAGCAGGAAGCAGGATCTCCAAGTTTCCAGTGTAGGCACCTGGAACTTGCAGGATCTGTGTTCCGTGAAGCCTGTCCGGAAAAAACCAAGAGTCTCCCAAGTGGGGAAAAGAGTCTGAAGGCCATACCATTGTGCTTATCAAGGGATGGAGTGAGTGGCCCAGCCCCAGGCCTTTGGGCTGAGACAAGCTGCATTAAGACACTGCAGGCTCATCCCATGGGCTATCTACACATGAAAGAGACTCTGCTCACATCATCTCTCTCATCTCTGGAGAAGGCAGAAAACTCAGATGCACCTCACACTCACACTGTTTTACCCTTCCTGACACCTGGAAAGTATCTGCAGGTCCACGACTTCCAGAGAGCCTTACCAAGGAGCACAAAGAAATGTAGCTGAGGTACGAATTCATTGAGGGCTGTCTTTACGTCATGCCCTCACATACAGTTTCATTTATTATTTACAACCAACGCTGCAAAGGAGGTATTCTCATTTCCATTTTATAGGTGAGGAAACTGAGGCTCCAGGATTGAGACCGTGACTTGCCCACCTTCATGTGAATACACAGAAACCAGTGACAGCAGCAGAAGCAAGCCTACGTCTCCCTGACTTCAAAGCCCGCGCTATGTCTTCTAGACTTTGCTATACTCTCGTCAGAAGTTGGGGGGAGAATTCTCAGAAGGCCTCGATCAGTCCCTGAGATATGAAAAGAATCTTTTCACGTCTGAGTAGGTGGGAGAAGAATGCCCCATTCTATAACACAAATGCACACAGTCCTACCAAGCCCAAGCCCAAACCTAGGTACCCCTGAAGCGCAGAACTCATCTCTGAGACCCTCCCAGAGACTCCCCCACCCCCACCCCCAGTGCCTGGGTCCCCCGAGGCTAGAAAGTCACAACTTTCACTTTACCAACCAAAGCAGTGAAAACCAGCGAACACTTAATACAATTTTACAGATCCGTAAGCCTGTCCTCCCACTTGGCTTACAAAGGGACGCATACCTCCTCACAGCCTATCTCTATCTGTATCTACATCTACAGTCAGCTATTTTCCTTTGTACTGGTTTGCATTTCTTGCTAAGGGTCAGGCCTCTCCATATTACTGACTGTAAGATCTTTTGAGGGCAGAAATGGCATCTTCTCACTGTTTTCTTCCCTTCTATACCCCCACTGATGCCATGTATGTATGGGTGCTCTGTTCCGTTTTTGTCACGGACCTACTAACTTCAGTACGTCTTTTCGAATAAAACGCTGCCCGACTTTGGTGGGAACAGGGCAGACTCACCCACCTATTCTGAGTTTCAAGGCCTGGCTATGTAAATGGCATTTCCACAGTATACAGCATATTCTCCCCCAGGAATACAGAGTAATTAATTATTTCCCCCTCACCTCCACTGAACCCTACCTATTGAGATAGGCAGGAGGGGGGAGGGGAGAGGAAGAGGGGGGGAACCTAACCTTTCCAGGAAACTTAATAATAATTTACTTAGAGTCACAAAAGAGCTGGGACAGAGCTCCAGGACTTCTGAACTTAGAACTGACACTCTGTCCAGTAAAGCAGCCACTTTCCTTCAACTACAACTGTTATCCCATTTTTGAATTGTTGCGTAGGTCAGTTTAAAATGTTGTCAACCTCCTAAAATCTAAAGAACAAAACCCACTGTAACAAAAGAGGAAAACAATCTCAACAGAAGCACAGCAAAGAGGACCAGTTGTGACAGGGGTGTCTTTCCCAGCCCCTCTAGAGGAGGGGGCCCATCTCTCCGCTCCACCCCAGAACCCTTTCACCAAGTCAGTCAGAGCTAGAGGCATCCAAAAGGTCAGAGAAATGCACGAATGTAACTGAAAAACACAGCAATCGGTGTGCCCCTCCCCCCTACTGCAACTGTGTTAAACAGCTGAAATCTGATAAAATTAGCAGTGAGTCGCTTTGAAGGAGAAAAGCACTCATAAAAGCACAGGTAATCTGGGGGGAAAGGAGTGGCAAGGGGAGAGGAATCAGGGCTGGGCCGTATCTATGCTTCTGACCTGGGAGCACGTTTTAGCATCAACACGGTGAGCCATACTCTGGCTCGCCCCAGGAGCCAGTCACTGTAATACTTATGGAGCACCTACAATGTATCTGCCGACCCACTACACACATTCCTCTGCACAGCCTTGCTGCAAAAGAAAAACGATAAAGACCAGCCTGGGGAGATGCAAAAGTGAGCAACAGGGAAAGAGTCTCTAAGAATAGGAAAGAAAGGGAGAAACAAGAGAAAGATGTCAGAGGAGCACACATTCCAGGCACAAGGCTCTCTGGGAAAGGCTTGCATGCAGCGTGAATTTCAGGATCACTGGCCCAGCCCCCATCATCATTCCAGACCTGCCTGACTAACAAACCAGTCCAAAGTGACTCCTAGATAACAATGCAGCCCAGACCAGCAGATAACAATGCACTCCTCTAAGCCTTCTTAGGATCCGGGGTGGCCAGAGGGGCCTCAGAAATCATCTTATCTATAACCCTTTCATCTTACAATGAAGCCGAGGCTCCAAGAGAAGTGACTGCCTCAAGGCCACAGTTAGAGGTACCACCAGAACCAGACCCAGGTGTGCTGGCGCCTGTTCCAGAGTATTTCAACGGCACCAGGCTGTCGCACAGCCCTCCGCCCTGGGCCACCCTCACAGGGGATGGGCTCGGAGAGCCCAGCCACTCCCACAAGGTCGGAGAAGTAGGAGGTCAAAGGTTAGCGGACGAAGGGGTCACTGTCGTGATAGTCTGGGAAAGAGGAAAAGGGAGACTCTGGAAGGGAGATTCAGGTTCAAGAAAATAGAAGAATATCAGTGCAAAGGAGCCAAAAGACAACTATACACTATATACAAAAAGTCCCCCTAATAATAAGGGAGGCAGAGGCCAGAAAGAACTCCCAAAAGCTGGTGTAACTTGAACAGAATCTTTTCCATCTTCCCACCACACCTCAGGGGAGGCACTTGGAGAAACATCTATGACCTGGCAAATAACATGTCTACCTGTTCCAGCAGACGGCTGCCAGAAGGAGAGGACCCCCTGGGGAACGTCCTTTTCATCAGCAACACCGGAAGCACCTTCCAGAGCCCTGCCTAGAGTCCCAAGGACATAGCCACAGGCTGAAGTCCAATCAAGGTTCTGAGCCCCCACCCAGGGGACATCCCCCCCGGATCATTGCTATGGCAACAAAATGGTAGAACCTGCCCCTCAAGAGTCTATCCCAGGAGTCCATCTGCCAGCCACTCCCCCTCCAGTTGCCAAAGCAACTCCTACCCTCCAGGAGCACCTCCGGGAAGGGAGTTTAAAGAGTACCTACCCCGGTAGAAATAAGCCCAGGCACAAAGGGAGATCTTTGCAATGAAGCAACAAGATACCTCCCCCTTCAGAACCCCCAGCTAGAGGGGCCCTGGGCGCTCTGGGGACTCGAGGGTGGAGGTCACAACTTGCCTGGAGTGCCTATAAAACTGTCCAATTCTCTCCTCCTTTTCCACCCTCCCAGAAACTCCTTCTCCCTGACTCCCCCTGCAGTGCTCCCATAGTCCTCCTCATAGTTTTAGGGGGACCACAGCACTGGCCCCCAGTGTGCCCCTCTCCAAGAAGGACTCAGGCCGGGGTCTGGAAAAACAAGGTCAGAGGTGACCTAAAGTACTGGAAAGAAAATAGAGCTACAAAGGCATCCACTTCCCGCCTGAACCCTGTAACACCTCGGGGTCTGCTTCTCAAACAGGGACCTCTCCTTGGCCCCTTCAGGGCCTCCGTTTCCCCAGGTTCCATTCTCCTCCCTCATCAGCTACAATCCTCTCTCCACCTACCACACCCCTTCCCCATTTCCTACTTCCTTTCTATACCTAGCACCCCCAACCCCGAGTTCTGAAACCCGGGTTCTGGGCCTTTTCCTGGAGCCCTAATGCCCCACCTCGCTGCCATATCTCCAGTCCTTTTTTCTGGAGATCCCCCTTTCTCCTCTGCCAGCCCTCCACCTCGGTGCTCCTCTTTTGGTCCCGGAGTCCTGGCTACCCTAGCTGCCCCACCAGCCCTCCTCCGGAGACCCTCCCACCTCCCTCCACCCTCCCGATCCTCCGGGTGCCCTGGCCCCCATCCCTCCTCGGGAGCCGGCCCCACCCCCTGAGTCCCCCGGCCTCAGGACCGGCAGAGCCCGCAGTGGGGGTACCGGATCGGAAAAATAACAAATGGAGGCGGCGGGAGGGGGGAAACTGGGAGGGGTGGGGGTGGGGAGCCGCGGGCCAGAACCCGGGCGGGCCCGAGGCCCGGGTGGCAGCAGATCTTACCTGGTCGTAGCTCGGGACCGCTGGCTGGCTCCGAACCGGATCCGGGGCTCCGACGCCTCCGGGGGGCGGCGGCGGCCGCTCCCCCGCCCCCCTCTCCTCTTCCCGGCTTCAGTCGCCGCCGCGACGGCGGCGGCGCCGGCCCCGACCCCCCCGGAGGGAGGCCCCCATCCCCCCCTTTTCACCCACCTGGCCCCGATCGCTCGCCTGTCCCCGGAGCAGACCCCGATCCCTGCTCTCGCTCAGCCCCTCCCCAGGCCCGCCACCTCCCCCCGGCCGCCCGGAATGCCCGGGCCGCGCCGCCCGCCCCGCCGCGCCGCTCGCCCCGCGGCCCGGCCGGCCCTCAGCGCCGCTCTGACCCGCCGCCTCCCGCCCGCCGCCCGCGCCCGCCCCGCGCAGCCCGCACTCGCGCGATCCCCGGCCCCCTGGGCGGCCTCCGCCCGCGGCCCCCGCCCCTTCCCGGGCGGTCGTCCCCCGCGCCCCCTCCGAGCCCCTCCTCGAGGCCAGCGGTCCCCCCTAAATGGGTCCCGGCCCGAGGCCCCGGCCCTACGCGGGGCTGCGGGCGGGCTGGGCGGCGCGTCCGGCGACTCGCACAGGAAAGCGGACGGCGAAGGGAGGGAGCTTGGGAGAGGGGGATGGGAGAAGGGAGGAAGGGAGAAGGAGGGAGCGCGGAGGAACGGAGGAGAGAGGGGCCGGGAGGGAGACGCGAGGGAGGGAGCGCGAGGCGAGCTGCGAGGGGGGGGAGAGGGGGATCCGGAGAGGGGGAGGCGCCGTGCGAGTTGGCCGCGGCCGGCCGAGGGGGCTGGGGCGCGGGGAGGGGTTCGCCGAGACTGACGGTGGGGACCTGGAGGCATAGGTGGGAGGGGCTGTCGGCTGTCAGGGCAGATGAGGGGGGCACTGGAGAAGTTCGGGGGCAAAGGGGTCTGTGTCAGAGGGAAGTGGGAGGTTGTGGGTGTGTGGCAGAGATTGGGCTGATGGGGTTACATGGGGAGAATGGATCTACATGGGGGTTCGGGGGCATGAGATATGTGACGAGGAGGGATGACTAAAGCCGGGGGTGACAGCGTCTGTGGCAGATATGTAGCTGGAGAGGCGGGGGGCTGGAGGTTATGAGGGAGAATGGGATGGAAGTTTGGGGTCTTGGGGAGGAGAAGAAATTGAAAAGATGGAGACATAGATATATAGGAATATGGGGTTTCTGGATGAGAGGGATTTGGAGGTGATTGGTATTAGGAACGTAAGAATGTAAGAATTTAGGTAGGGGTGATGATGGAACGCTGAGGAGAGTCGAGTCCGGAGATGTCAGCATGGAGAGAAGGGGAAAGGTGAGGAGCCCTGGGAAGGTTTGAAGGAGGTGGGGCCAGATGCATATTCTAGAGGGACCAGGGTGCTGGGTGGCAAAAGAGGGGGAAGACAGGAGGATGGCTGGATTCTGGGGGTGGGGGGTTTCCGGAGAGCTGAGGAGGGTTCCAGTTGACAAGACAAAGGTGGATAGAATGGGGTGAGGGTGGAGGGGGAAGTGGGTGAAGACATTAGAAGGAAATGTAAGATAAACAAGGCCTCTGGTGGTATATGGAGGAGGGAAGGTCAGAGATGGGGAGGGTGTGAGTGGAGACGGGGAGGGAAAGCAGTAGAAGGAAATGGTAGAAATGGGGAGGGCGAGCCCCAGTGCAGGTAGGGGATTCATTTATGGGAGTGGGACACCATCTTCAGGCCCTCCTGTCTGTCTGGTGGTGTCTCCATTTTCCTTCCCAAACCTGTCTGAAGTCCTCACAGGCAGTACTCTTGGCCCCAGGGAAGGGGTGGGGTGGGGCTTAGGCTCCCTGTGGAGCCAAATCCCTAGGTGCCCCGGTTCCCCAATCCCAGTCATGTTACGGAGACAATCCCCACCCCACCCACGGACCACAGGGTCTTTCTTCAGCCCTCCCGGCTCTCCAGGCAGCCATTTCCAGTCTCCAGCCTAAAGCTAGCCCCTCCGCCAGTCCACCCCCAATGTCTTCTTCTAGGCCGGCTCCCTGGCCCCACACCAAGCAGCAACATCTCCCAGGACAAAGGACACCAAGACACTGGGTGATTTTTGGCAGCTGAGATTGGGAAGGCCAGAGAATGGGAGGGAGGCAGGCTGGGAAACCGGAAGAGCTGGAGCTGGAGCTGGAGCCTGGATTGGGAGCCCTTAGGAGCTCTCCAGGCTTGGGGTGGGAGTGGGTATGTGTGGGGCCGAGCCAGCTAGAGGCCAAGGATGGGCCCTGAATGGCAGGATCCCACCAGCCTTCTGGGAAGGAAGGAGGTCGGCTCCACAGCATCTCAGTGGGGTTAGCTTCCTAGTTCATTGGGCCAGGCTCGGCCAAATTCTGGGAGTACCCAAAGTTTTAAAGCCCTGGGGAACCTGTGCAGGGCTTCCTAGGCCCAGCAATGAATCCCCTCTTTAGCCTCTTCGTTTGCCACTCACTTTTCTACCCCACGCCCACCTTCTGTATTCCTCAGGGCCTTCCACAGACCAGGCCAGCTCCCTGTCCCCCTCTCCCTGGTGATCCCTGCCCTCCCTTCCTCAGTGCCCTAGAATGGCCCCTGCTCCTTCTCCCCACCCCCCAACTTTGTTCCAAGGCTCCTCCTACTCGCTCCCCATTGCATTTCCTCTCTTTCTGCACTTCTCAGGCCGATCTCCCACTGGGCCCAGGCCCAGGCCCTTCCCAGCTGCCTTCTAGGCGGAGCTGCTCTCTCTAGCTTTTTAACCACCAAGGGACGGGCTAGGAAGGTGACATACCTGGACCTAAAAGAAACATTTAGGCTATGTAGGAACAGAAGACAGGGAGAGTCAGAGAAGCCGGGGCCTACCCCTCCCAATTCCTCCCCTACCTTAAGACCAGGCTTCTCACCATTCAGCTTTGGGGTGCATCACACACACACACACACACACACACACACACACACACACACACACTACCACTACCATCCCTCACCCCAGCCCCCCACAACCCGCTGGTCTCCAGGCAACGGCACAAAGGGAAAGTGGAGAGAGGGGGCCAGGGAGGCCCAGACAGAGCCAGCTGTAACCCAATCCAACCCAGTACCTGGAGGGGGGGCATGGCTTCCAGAGAAGCCCACCTAGCAAGGAGGGAGGAAAGGGTAGAGGTTAGGAAATGTGGCTCCAACACAAATTGTCTTGGTCAGTCCAGGAGTTGGAGAAGATAGATATCATGGACCCCAGAGAAAACTGAGAAGCGCAGAGGCGAGCTCGGTGTGACCCAAGGGGAACAGAAAGGGGCGCCAGGAGACAGGAGAGAAGGGAAAGATGAGATGCCCACGCTGAAATTAAGAGGCACCGAGGAGCAGGGGCAAGAAGCTCTTTGAACTGAAAATGGCTGAGGCGTCAGTGAAACAGGAAGAGCAGTGAAACGGGTCCTGCCGCATAGGACTAAAATCCTTTTCTAGGCCTGGAGCTGGACAGGATGGCAGGGCGCCCAGGACCAGAACTGGGAGTAGAAACAGAGGAGGAGGCCCATAAGAGGGGACAGCCATGAAATTCCTCCCAGCCCACCCTTAGCTCAGGGGGAGTACGATGTCCCACAGAACCCTGCCTCCCTCTAGTGGCCATCGCGCCCAGTGCGGAGCCCCTACCCGCTGGGCTCTGCTCTGTATCCCAGCCCTAGGAGAGGGATCCTCCCCCTGGATGGTTCCCGGCTACCCATCTCAAAGTCTGGGCTCCACTGGAGCCGAAGGGTTATAGTGGGTCTCCAGCCACACACCGGGGCCCTATGTGCGGGCCACACCAGCACTCTCCAGTTTCCTGGGAAACATTCTCAGGACTGCCTCCAGATCATCTGGTACCATCCTTCCCTCCCGTTCCCCATCTTGCAGGGGTGACACCCACGCAGTGCTGCTGTACCCCACAATGGCCAGGATCATGTTGGGGAGCAGCCCAGTGGGGGAACTGCTCCGGTCCACAGCAGTTTGGTCAAGGCCCTATAGGAATCGAGAATGCTTTGGACCCCTTTGCCCACAAATGCGCACAACACACAATTTGACACTTCTAGAAATTCTTGGACTCCAGGTTAAGAACCCTTCATTGACCCAGGTCCTGGGGCCAGGCCTGCTGCTGAGAAGGCAGGGGCAACATGGTCCCCACCCAGTGGGGGAGGGGTAGGTAGTGCCACTGTCTTAGCCATACTTGTTGGGTTTCTTCATCTTTTTGTGTCCTCCCCAGCTCTGCTGTCCAGTTTCACCAACTTGCAGGCGCTCCATCTTCTCTCCCCTCATACGGACAAGAGAAAGACTCTTCAGACACAACAATGCACTGTGAATCAGACTTTAATGGTGGCGCTCACTGCAACGCCACAGAGGTGGTGGCAACTGCGGAGCGTGGCAACGGGGAGCGCGACATTGCTCTGGTGCAGCCGGAGGAAGAATGGGGAAGCCGGGGCTGGGGAGAGAGCGATGGGGGAAGAGTCCCCGGGCACACAGCCCCACCTCTGGACTGAGCCGGCTTCGGTTAAGGGCTGGTAGACACGAAGGAACGAGAAGGCAAGACCCCTTTCTGTTACCCTGCCCGGTCCAGTGCCAGCAAGCCCACCCACCCCAGGCCATCTCGGAATCTACGGCCCCATGAAATACACACGTGCGCACACATAATCTCCTCCGGTCAGGCCAGGTTTTGGCTCTGGAGTTGTGGAGAAACGATGAATTAATTAACAAGACGAATGAACGATAAATACACAAATAAATAATTCACTGAAGTCTTGGGCCAGGCATGATCACGCAGCCAGCATTCCCCTCCCCCTCGGCGCTGCACACTCCCTGGCTCAGATGCAACATGGAAAACTCTGGAAACAGCAGAAAGCACAGTGACACACGGCTCCTCTCTCAACGCCTCCCCAGCCAGCCCTGATGCACCTGTACACAGACCCTGACTGCTCTTCCATGGGGACTCCCTTATAATCTTCAGTCCCATGGCCAGTTTTTGAGGAAAGAGAATAGAAAGGAAAGAGAAGTGGAGGGTGTGGAGCCCAGAGCGGGGGAGAGCACAGAGCAGGGGCCGGACAAGCCAAGGAACAGTGCAGCAGGTCAGCTGGGGTGTCCGGGGTCAAATATCACAGAGCAAGACAGGAAGAGAGAGGATCCAGGAGGACGGGAGAGGGGTTCCAGGTCTCCAGGCAAGAAGAGGGATCACAGCACGCTGGGGTTGCGGAAATTATGTCCGGCGAAGCGGGCTTCGTCCCCTAGCTCTTCTTCGATTCTGGGAGAGATGAGCCAGGAAAGAAACAGTCAGGGAAGCAGGCGGATCCCACTTCTCTTCCCAGGAGGCCCTGATCCAGGCCTGTCACATCACCTGCTGGGGCTGGGGGGGGCGGGGTGGAGGGCGGGAGGTGGGAGGGCATTCCCAGGCTTTCCCAGTGACCTGTGGGAGCCTTCGATCAGGCCATTGGTAAACCCATCATTTAAAAGCAAGTATTTTTATGGAAACCAATTTGACAATAAACTATTTGTAAAAGATACATAAATAAATAAAAGCAAGTATTTTCTGGATATCTACTGTTCTCCAGGTCCTGGGTAGAGGAGCTTTTAACCCTCTGGGCCCCGGACTCCCGTCCCCCAGGGTTTCCTCACCTCATGAGCTGGTTGTACTTAGCCAGACGCTCGGAACGGCACGGGGCACCAGTCTTGATCTGAAACATCCCCAAAGATATGCAGCTCAGCGGCTGCCCACACTCTTATGACCTTCTGACACCCACAAACATCTGGAAAGAGAGACCCACCTGACAGAACCCACCAGTTTCACAAAGATCGCCCTTGCACTCACCTGGCCTGTGCACAGCCCCACCACCAGGTCAGCAATGAATGTGTCCTCGGTCTCTCCTGAGCGATGACTCACCATGACCCCCCAGCCATTCTCCTGGGCCAGCTTGCACCTGCAGCCAGACACCGGCACTGACCCCCAGCCTCGCACCCCGGGCACTCCCTCCCCAGCCCCAACAGTGGTCTATGTCAAGAAACACCTGGCTGGGGGCACCCGGGGGGCTCAGTCGGTTAAGCGTCTGACTCTTGGTTTCAGCTCAGGTCATGATCTCATGGTGTCGTGACATCGAGCCCACAAAGCGTGGAGGCTGCTTGGGATTCTCTCTCTCCCTCTCTCTCTGCAACCACCCTCCCCGCCCCCGCACCAACTCATGCTGTCTCTGTCTCACTCAAAAATAAATAAATAAACTAAAAAGAGGGGCGCCTGGGTGGTTCAGTCAGTTGAGTGTCCGGCTTCAGCTCAGGTCATGATCTCGCAGTTTGTGGGTTCAGAGCCCCGCGTCGGGCTCTGTGCTGACAACTGAGAGCCTGGAGCCTGCTTCACATTCTGTGTCTCCCTCTCTCTCTGACACTCCCCTGCTCACGCTCTGTATCTCTCTGTCTCAAAAATAAAGTATAAAAAAATTAAATAAAAAGTAAATAGGTATATAAGTAAGTAAGTAAGTAAGTAAGTAAATAAATAAATAAATAAATAAATAAATAAATAAACTGAAAAGAAAAGAAAAAGAAACACCTGGCGGGAAGCTCTCTTGGAGGGACACAGGGCATGGGGTAGAGGGGGCAGGGCTGAAAGAGCTGGGAAGGTGACTGCAAGTTCCCCGCTCTCTTCTGCATCTCTACCAGGATGAGGCCAGGAGCACTGGCCAGAGGTATCCTGTAGAAGCAGGGGCTGCGTCGGGGAGAGCCAGGGGACACTCACGCTTGGATGGCTTCAGTGACCGAACCGATCTGGTTGACCTTGAGCAGCAGACAGTTGCAGGCCTTTTCCTCCACTGCCCGCTCGATACGCTTTGGGTTGGTCACCGTCAGGTCATCACCCACAATCTGGATCCCGACATTGGCTGTGAACTTCGACCAGGCAGCCCAATCATCCTGGTCAAAGGGGTCCTCGATGGAGACCACTGCAGGGAGAGCAGAAGCGGTTGCTACCCCTCCCTGGGGCTTGCCTATGGCAGGAACCCCCAGCCTGTGACTCCCAGAAATGGACGGACCCCGGGCTCCCTGAGACTACTCATCCTTGCTTCCCTGCCCCTGCAGTAAGCCTGCCGGAATGGACTCTTACCTAGATTCTCTCTGAAAACCCTCCACACAATGCAGAGTACTAACCACTGTACGTTCACGGCCGAAAACCTTCCAAAAAACAAGGGTTCAGAGCGTTTCTCGGAACCAACTCTGCATTTTCCCACCTTCATCGCCAGAAAGCTTTCCCTCCGGGCTATTCTAAATCCCTCATTCTGCATTTACGTCTACTTTCTCTTGCTCCCTCTTAGGGAAATGGGCACCAGCTTCCCCAGCAGGGGCCACAGCCCTTGGGAGTCTCAGAGATGGTAGGTCACCTCCTCCCCAGCCTTCCTGTTCTACTCCCAAGCCCTCCAGCTTCACTCAGCATCCGCAGCTTCATCGGTCAAAACCACTGATATGTACAAGCTCCCTGCTGGGCCCAGTCACCCTCTCACCATCACTGGTTCCTTCCAACGCCCTCCCCACGATGCCAGTAGCTTTGGGGTGCACGACTTTAATAAAGACCGGAAGTAGTTACGACACATTCACCATAAGTACCTGCGCATTTATATGACATACAAAGCCAGTCTCTGCAAGAAGCCTCCTTCACCCCAGTCCTGGTTCCCAAGCTCTGCTTAGGACACCTCCACCTGGCACCCAGGTCAGCACCCCATAAGGTCCAAGGCTGCCCCACACGTCCCTGCCTACCCCTTGACCCTCGCGCTGCCCTCCCTCCCACGGCCCTTGTTCTCACCAGGATAGTCCCTGACAAAGTCCTGGTAGAGGGCCCCCAGCTGGTCCCCAGTGATGTATCGGGAAGGATCAGCAGGAGACTTAAAGTCCAAGTCATATTTGCCATCACGATGAAACTCTGAGGCAGCGACGTCCATGCCAATGACAATCTTCTCTGTGTAGCCAGCCTTGTCGATGGCCTCCTTTACCAGCTCCAAGGCTGGAGATGGAATATAGTGGGATCACCAGCAGGAAGGGTGGGCAAAGAGAAATGTGAAAAAGACAGAAATTCAGAGCCAAGGCCCAGGACCGGTGCTGAGGAGAGGCCTTGCTACAGTCGTTGTTGGGGTCATTCCCAGGCCTGGGAAGAGCAGGCCATCTTCTGAGAGGGCAGAGGAATGCAATTCTGTACATAAGATGTTTTTGTAAATAGCTGTCATTTATTATGGGCTAACTATGCCACCTAAGTACAACAATGCTAAGAGGTAGACACTGTTGTTATTTGCATTTTACAGACAAGAAAGGCAAGCACAGAGAAGTTGAGTAAGAAAGATCACCAGCTAGTAACTCTTTAAGTCAGGGGTCAAATCCAGGCAACTTGGCCCCAGAACCTGAACTCTCAGCCACTTCCTGTTATTGTTTTTTTCTTCTTCTTCTTCTTTTTTTTAAATTTGAGTGGGGAGGGCAAAGAGAAAGAGAGAGTGAATTGTAAGCAGGCTCCACACTCAGCGAGAGCCCAAAGCAGGGCTCGATCCCACAACTCCAAGATGATAAACCCAGCAGAAATCAAGGGTCAGACATTCAACTGACTGGCCACCCAGGTACCCTTTCCTGTTACTGTTTCTATTCACTATATAGCTCCTCCCGCAGCAGAGAAAAATAAGGGATCTTAAAGACCTGAGAGGTTGGGGGTAGACATGGGCTAGACTCAGAACAGAATCCCTACAGTTCGGTGTATCTCGTCAAACTGAGAATCCTACAAAGTTCAAGTCCAGGATGGTTGCTCCAAGTCACTTAGACCACCACCCAGCATTCCTTGGGGCTCCAGTAAGAACTTACAGTTGCTAACAGATCTGGCTGGATGGGTAAAGGCTATCTTCTCAGGCCTGCCTGTAAATGTGGCAGCCCCTCTGGGACCCATTCCCAGTACTGGTTCCTCTCTGAGTTAACTCAAGGGTCCCTCACCCCTACTCCTCAGGATCTGGGGAACTGTGTGGCCCTTCCCGATGTCCAAGGACAGAGCAAGACTTAAAGCAGGGAGCAGGGCTCCTGGCCTCACCTTCACTGTTCTCCAGGATGTTGGGGGCAAAGCCACCTTCATCTCCCACATTGGTGGCATCCTTGCCATATTTGTCCTTGATGACCCCTTTGAGTGTGTGGTAGACCTCCGCCCCAAGTCGCATGGCATCCCGAAAGCTCTCAGCACCCACTGGGAGGATCATAAACTCCTGCATGGCCAGCTTATTCCCCGCATGAGAGCCACCATTGATCACGTTGAAGGCCTGGGTGCCACAGGACAGAAAAGTCACAGAGCACATCCCCCCTCTGCCCCTGGGATGTTAACCCAAGATCCCACACTTGCCCCAGCTTCCCAGACTCAAAGTCTCAAGTCTCCATCCTTTCTCTTTAGCTGTCTCAATGCACTTCCCCCCCATCACTCTTCACGAGGTTTCATGCGCCCCCCACCCACCCCGGGAAAGGCACAGGAGTGGCGCGGCGCTCACCGGCACAGGCAGGATGAGGTCTGAGTTCCCAGCCAGCTGAGCAATGTGGCGATATAGGGGCAATTCCCGCTCGGCTGCCCCTGCCTTACACACGGCCAGGGACACGCCCAGGATGGCATTGGCCCCAAACTTGGCTGGGAGATTATAGAGGAAGGCACTGAGCAAAATGTCCCCTATGCTTCCAAGCCCTTGCCTCCACCTATACACCCCGAAAGGAGCCAGTAAAAGGGCCCCCTCCTCCCTCTCCACTCATGTGACACCTCATCAGTCCTCTCCTGAAAAGAGCAGGACACACACATACACACACACACACACACACACACACACTCCCTCTCTCTCTCTCTCTCTCTCTCTCTCTCAACGTGATGGGAAAGAGCAGAGAGTTCCAACTATTTCGAAACATCTTGGGACCACAGATGGTTTCCTACCAGCTACCCCTCTTTGTGCTGGAAAGTTCTCTCCAATGTTACTCCCTCCCACTGCAGTTAAACTCATCTTCTCTTGCTCTGGCTTTGAGGGGAGAATGGAAGGTGGGCCGGTCCTGACAGCCTCTTCCTAAGGAAGTGCCCACAGCGCTGGCCCCTTTGGTTCCCTGTCTGCTCCTCCAGCCCACCGGCTCACAGCTCCTCCCTCTCCCTCGGCCCTGGCTTACATTTATTCTCGGT
The DNA here is from genome assembly GCA_017311185.1 of Proteles cristata cristata. Classification (NCBI taxonomy): domain Eukaryota; kingdom Metazoa; phylum Chordata; class Mammalia; order Carnivora; family Hyaenidae; genus Proteles; species Proteles cristata. The sequence continues at coordinate 1,812,752 of JAESUZ010000526.1, read as the reverse complement.
CCCGTCCAGCTCCAGCATCAGGCTGTCCAGCTTCTCCTGCTCCACCACAGACAGACCCTGTGGGCAGAGTCACCATCACCCCATGCCGGGACCCCACCCCATCCCCACACAGTTTCACATCTGGCCAGTGGCCAGCCAGGTTCCCGGGAGGGCAGTCTGTCCGGATCGGGGGGCCCTGAACCCCATGGGAACAGGGGGCAGCAAGGAGTCTTCCCACACTCCCCTTGATAACTCTGATTCCCGAGAGGTGGGCCTTTCTCCCTTTTCTCCCTCCTCCCCTAACCCAGGATTCCTTCCCCCGCCACCCCCCCACCCCCAACCCCCACCCCCGTCCTGCCCACCACCGCCCCCCGCAAAGAGCAGGCCTCACTGAGCTGATGAGGGCTGGAGCAATGGTGGTGTTGATGTGGTCCACTGCCTTCAGGACACCTGGGGAGAGGCAGAGAGGCCGCACTGGGTCAGGCTGGGAAGGGCCACAAGTGGGGTGCATGCGAGAAGGGGGATGTGGGCTGGTGTGAGGTAGGAGCACAAAGCTGAGGGATGGGAGAGTCTGGAAAAGAAAAAAGGCCCCACCTTTGCCTAAGTAACGCTGTTTGTCCCCATCCCGCAGCTCCAGGGCCTCATAGATACCAGTGGAGGCTCCACTGGGCACTGCAGCCCGGAAAAGACCTGGGAGAGGAACATGAAATAAGGAGGGACAGAGACGGACACTACAGGGACCAGGGGTTCCTCCAGCTTTCTGGCTCTAAATGCCTGCCACATGTAGCCCTATTCCCACTCTGCTCCCTAACACACACACACACACACACACACACACACACACACAAGCACAAGCAGTGGCCTGATCTGCCCAGTTGAGGTCCCAGATGTACAGGTAAGAACCCCCAGATATGAAGCTAGGCAGGCAGCACACAGGTGCACACACGCACACAGGTGCACACACGCACACAGGTGCACACACAGGCCCGCCAGCCAGGGTATATTCCATACGCTAAAACAGAACGCAGAGATCAGCCTATCTGGGCTCCACTGGACAGGAAGTATCCAACCCCCGCAATCCAGGCTTGTGAACCTGGCCCAGCACCCATCCCCACTGGGAATCAAGGCAGCTTCCCCTCTCTGGCCAGGGGAAACCCAACCTGAGCGCTGTGGGAAGCCCCATGCCCTGCCCACTACCTTTGGCGGTGTAGAGATCCACCTCCACCGTGGGATTCCCACGGGAGTCCAGGATCTCCCGGGCCCAGATCTTCTCTATAGACATGATGGCTGAGATCTTGGGTGGAAGGAAAGGAAGGAGAAAGATAAGAGGTTTAGAGAGGTGGAGCCTGATCAGTGGGAGGAGCCAGAGGCTGGGAGCGCTGGGAAAGAGGTTACTGCAGTGGGTGGGGGGTGGGGAGGAGCTGGCTGCAGTCCTGGCTTTAGAAAGGATCCCCCCCACCCCATGGGGAGGGAAGGTCAATGCAGTGGGGAAGGGGAGGTCACTGCAGTACGGGGTGGGGTAGGATCTATAGGGTGAGAAGGGAGGACACCGCAGTGGGGAGGAAGGGGCGCTAGCGGAGGTTCCTTCGCCCCCTTCAGTAGCTCGAGCCGCCGATTCACGGTGGGGTTCCCCCAGATCTCAGAGTGTAATGGCTGCCAGGCTTGCATTTCTCCTTGTTGGCAAAAGAGGATGGGCTGTCTGGGGGCTCTCCTCCGGGGGCCTCCTCCCCCACAACTTAACACCCCAACCCCACTCCGAGATCCCAGTCTCTCTCCTAAACACGTCTCTCCTCTTCCCAAGACATGTACAGTAGAGAAGTCTGGGGAGAGGGTCCCAGAGAAGCCCTCGGCCCTTGGGGATTGCAGCGGGGAGGAGAAGGAATCTAGGGGGAGAGGCAACGCAGGGCACATCCTCCCCCCACCCCCCACCCCCGCCCCTAGACAAATTCTCCCCTCCTCCCATCCCTCCCCCATCCAGTGGCGAGAAGCAATGTGAGAGGGGCGGTGTGGGGGACGAATGGGAGAGAGGGGGTCTAGAAGTCTAGGGACGCTGAGCAGTGGGAAGAGAAGACGTTTCTCCAGATGCAAAGCCAGGCGACGTGCCAGGATAAACATGCCCAGCCCGGGGAGACCCCCAACTCAACAGTGACAGAACCGGAGGCGAAGGGGGGCGTGGGGAGAGGGGCAGGCAAGGGTGGAGAAGGGCGCACTTCGAAACAGGTGCGGAGAGGCCTGACGCCCAAATGAGGAGGGGGCGACCGCCGGAAACCGGGAGGAGCGGTCCCAGAAGGCCCGGGAGCGAGGGTTCCCCGGGGGAGGTGCGGATGACTGAGCAGCTGCGCGGCGCCACGGAGCGAGGGATGCGCGCAGGCCAGGGGAAAGGGCGTGGGGCGCGGCGGCGAAGGAGAGGGCGGGGGCTGCAGGGGCTGGCGGGGGCTTCACCTCGGGGCTGCAGACTCAGCCTGTGGCGGTGGCAGTGGCGGTGGCGGCGGCGGCGCGGAGAGAGCGGGAGTGGCGGCGGCGGCGGCGGCGGCTGCGGCTCCCGGGCGGCGGGCGGGGGGCGGGCTGGGGGAGGCGCCGATAGGGCCGGGCGGGCGCATGTGACCCGGAGCCCCCGATGAGTCAGGAGCCTCGCGGAGGCGCACGTAGGAACGCGGGTGGGGGGCCTGTGGGGGGTGGGATGGGGGAGGGCTCGGGGGAGAGCTACAGGGAAGGGGCTAGGGGCGACCCCGGACCTGGCCCCCAGCACCCACGCGCGCTCGAACCCACGCGCTGCCCTCCTCTAAGGGAACAGGCACAGCCTCACACCAGCGAAGCCCATGACAGGCTCGGTGGCTCACAACCCGAGTCAGACACAAGAGTATCAAAACGTCTCTTTATTTGAAAACCGAACTGTTGTAACACACCCAGCCGCCTCCGCAGCAACTCTGCAGCCAACTCTAGAAGCATCCCCTGGGCCCATCCAGGCCTGATTTCCCTACACCTGCCCGAGGCTGCCCCCGCCCCCCACATACGCATCCCCACACACACCCAGGTTCCCAGCGGGGCTCAGGGCCCCCGCAGACGCGGCCCAGGCGCCCCACGGAGCCCGGGCAGCAGGCTGTGATGGACTCCCAGGGGCGAGGCAAGAGAAGGCAAGCTCGCTCTCAGGATGAGGGGTGCGATCGCGGCAGCCCCCTAACTGGGAGTCTTCTCGGGTCTTGCGGCCAGGGTATTTGATCTCCTGGAGGAAGAGGACAGAAGCAAAGCCTCTGGGCCTTACTGCATTCCCGCGCTGCCTGTGACCCGTCCCAGTGCCCTGTGGCCACACCTACCTCCCTGGACTCATCTCAGTCTTTTGCTGCCTCATCTCCCCTCCTTTCTTCCCCGAACTCCTGTTTCCTGTTATTTTTAGCTTCAGATTTTTAGGCAACATCTTCCCCCCCTGCCTCCTCTCCTAGGCCCAGCTTCCATCTGCACCCACCACCTCCACCCCTTCCCCACCACCCCCAGACCTAGCCCTCCAGCCGGCCACACCCCCACCCCCAGCGTCTCTGCCAGCCTCCCAGACTCTCCCGTCACTTCTCTCCTGACGTATTCTCCTCCCAGGCCCTCTTGGCCCCCCTCACCTGAGACACCCTCTGACCCTAACCCTGGCCCCTCCAAGGGTTCCCCTGGTCATATCCCTGCCTCAGCCACCTCCTCCGGTAGCAGCTTCCCTTACCCCGACGGACCCTCGGCCTCCTCTTCCCAGCCTTTGCCAGCTTCCTTACTACCCTTGGAGGCTAGAAGTGCTGCTGCTCCACGGATGGCTGCTCCAGTTCGAAGTCGTGCTCAGGCTCAGCCTCCTGCCCCTGGGCCTCCTTCATCCTCTGGCGGATCTCATCAGCCTCAGCCCGCTCCTCCTCCTCGTAGAAATCTTTATCCAGGCGTTCGAGGTGCGCTATCTGCACCAGGGCCTCCAGGCGGTAGTCACTGTCATCCGTACACGGGTTGTCCAAGAGCACCAAGGCTCGCAGCCTGGGCAGCTCCCGCAGCTTGGCCAGCTCTCCCATGTGGGTCACCATGTTGCCCCTGCCGGTGTGGTCGGGAGGGATTCACCTTCGGGGAAGAATGGGCTCTTGGGGCCCGCTCCCAGGACTGGGGCCTCTGGGGGAACGTCCCACCGGGCTCCCGTCTCCCTGGAACCCATGCACCGGCATGCTCAGCGGTGCCGGCCTTGCTGCAGAGGGGCGGTCTCTCCCACCTGCTCCCGTCCTGCGTCCGCCCTTGCAGCAGCCTGTGAGCTCCATGGTCTGTTCTGTACCGCGCCAGTCATATTTGTCCTCTGGAGCAGCAAAGCTAGGTCCCAGCCCTGTCTTAGGGGGTAGGGGTGGGGGGACATCTCCCTTGCAAAACCAAACTTCTTCTGTGTCAATGATACCCAATCAAAGGTTAGAAAGTAGGAGCCAGGCCAGTGGACAAGGAGCAGGGATCTAAGTTCACGGAGGGGGGCTGTGTGGGAGCTCTGCTCAGGAAGCTTCATCTCCTAATGTGCCTTGTGAAACATAAAATGTGTTTGTTTTCATGTTTTCGCCTCATGCCTCAAGGAAATCAGGTTTGTTTTAGTCTTAACCTCAATGGAGGTGACTACACCTTACAGGGTGCTCACTAGGAGCACTAGGGAGGCTAGGCTTCCAGTGCATTCCAGGAGGCTTAGCATCTTTGGCCCCAGAGGCATCTCCCAGTCATTGAGCTACCCTTTCCCCACTCACAGCCGCTGAGGAGGCTCTATTGTCTCAGGCTAGACCGGTCCATGAAAGGAGCACACTGCCCCTCCCTCCAGCCCAACCCTGCCCGACCAATATGGCAGAACTAATTAGCAAAAGATTGTACTAGGATGGGGCGCCTGGGTAGCTCAGTCGGTTAAGCACCTCTGGCTTCGGCTCAGGTCATGATCTCATGGTTCTTGGGTACAAACCCCACATTGGGCTCTGTGCTGACAGCTAGCTTAGAGCCTGGAGTCTGTTTCAGATTCTGTATCTCCTTCTCTCTTTGAACCTCCCCTGCTCATGGTGTCTCTCTCTCTCTCTCTCTCTCTCCCCCAGAAATAAAGAAATCACTTAAAAAAATAAAAAAATAAAAGAGAGAGAGAGAGATTGCACTAGGAGCCATGGCAGGAATTGGAGCTTCAAGGTGTAATTGCCTCTCTCTACTTGGAGATTCTCTTTCCATTGGCAGTCTTAAGGATTTGGCCATGTTGACTAAGGAGGCAGAGTCCTTACATCTTCCTTAAAGAAATACATAAAAATCCTCCATCAGGCAAGGATTGCTGAAAGAAAATCCCCCCTGATCCCTAGTGCCTTTCTATCTAGAGAATTTCTTTCAAATATTCTTCTCTCCTCAAATCTGAGCACATCTTCTGTTTTATATCTATCAGGGAGTCATCCCTTCCAGGTGAGGCTCAGGAGAAGAGAGGCAGGAAATGGGATGGGGAGTAAGGGTCCCGGAGATGAAGAAAGGGCAGCAGAAATGTACATGCAATAGGACCGAGAAAAAAGAATCGGAGCCTGACTCTGAGTCCTTTGAGAATAGGGGCCATCTCTGATTCCTTTAGATGTTCCCAAAACACTGCACAAAGCCTTGGCACATAGCACGTTCTCAAGAACTGTGGATTGAGTGAATAAAGATTCAGGAGTCTCAGGCTATAAAGGTCTCAGTGCGGCAATTAGGGCTGAACCCAGAAGATGGTAAGGAAATGCCGGGAGCTGCACCGGCCTCTCTGGATGGCAGTCACAGCAAGGAAATGGCAATGTTTGCACAGCTTCTGCCATGAGAAATGAAGACTAATATCTCCTTCTGCTACTACTGGCTCATGTTGGAAATGAGCCTGCTGGTATTGACTAGGCCTCCCAATATTCCATATCAGACCCATATTCTGAATACAGATACCTCATAAAGAAAAGCATATTCCTGCCTTTACGAAAGAGACTTTAGATGAAAGCTCTATGGGCGATTGTCAAAAGGCTCTTCCTATGGGCCTTGCAGATTCAAGACTTAAGGGGTTAAGAACACAAGAGTTGCAACTGAGCCTGGCCCTGAGACAAACAGCCTATTTCAGGGCAGAACATAAGTTACTACATATATCTTTGCTAATTGGTGAAGCATAGCAGTCCCTTCCTCAAGGCCTACATTCCACAAACACCCTCCCTTACACTGGCAACTGGGATGAGGATAGATAAGAGTAGCTAAAACATAAACCCAGGTGCCAAGATGGACACATTTAGGGCCCTCATGATGGTTTCCACACACAAACCAATTCAGAAACATTCATCCTCTTGAGAGCCAGACAGAATGACTCCTAGCTTATCTATATACAACCTAACCTATATGTTATCCTGTCTTTCACTAAGAGCATCCTGTTATTTCCTTGGTTGTAAATTCACCATGACTGGGATAATTCTGCAATTAATATCACAAAAGACCTCTCATTGTAAGAAATTCCTTTTCTCTGACCTCATATGGTTGTTGAACCTTTAAATAAAGACACCAAAACCGACAGGACAGAGATGCCTGCCTGGTGATCAGAAAGAATCTCGGGGCTCTCTCATTCTCTTTCGCCGACACCGTCCATCCTTCAGGGACCCCTGGACCTGTCGGAGCCGGCGCGGCCTCCGGCAAGGAAAGGAGGGCTAAGGATCAAGGTGGAGGTTGAGATGAGAATCTGGGAGTGGACTTGGATTGGGAGTTTGGGGCCAGGGAGGAACATGGGGTCAAAACCTGCTCCTGGTCCAGGGTAGGGGCAAGGTGGGGCCCGAGGGGTACATACCTCAAGTTGAGATACTGCAGTGATGTCATTTCCTTGGAGAAGCCACTCAGAGTTTCAATCTGGTTGTCTCGGAGATGCAAGGTAGTGAGAATCCTTAGGTTCTCCAAGCCCTCCACCTTCTTCAGCATGTTCTGGGCCTAGACCCCAGGATACAGTACATAGATTGAGAGAAAGCAGCAGGGACAGAGAAGAGAAGTCAGAAGAGTGGAGACAGAGGGGTGCAGGAGAGGAGTGGAGGTGGGTAGAGATGGGTGTGGAGAGTAGAGAAGACTAGGAGAAGCTTTCAGTCCAGAGAAGGGTCAGCAGTAACCCCCTACTATTCATCCCACCAAAGCCACCTGATTAAGAAGAGATGCTTCACACCACTCCCAGGCACAAGAGTCCCTACTGGTCCACTGAGGAGAAATGCACTATCCTAGAATGAAGAATCTCACAAGTCAAAAAGATGACATTTAAGTGGCTTCCTTAGCCTAATATCTGCACCTCAGTTAGAGCAAATTATGCTACTGCTTGTATCAAAGGAATTGTCTCTATTCCTATGCATTATGTATTATCAGCCCTGCTGGGTGGCTGTTGCCTGCTTTAACTCTGCATCCCCATAGCATCTGGCACCAAATTATCATTATGGTGATGGAGCAAGTAGCTGAGCCTCCTAGAAGTCAGGCATCCCGGCCCCTAGCAGTGCCCACCTTTCTGCACCAACCGCCCTCTAACCCAGTGAGCTACCAGGAAGAGGTTCTTCAGCTTAGGAAGGTTGATTCCCAGGGTGGTCTCCAGCTGGTTCCCCCGAAGCTCCAAAGTGTGCAGGCTGATCAGCTTTTGGGGGTCCAGACCTGTCACCATGCGAATGCGGTTACCTAAGGAGCAGGAAGTTACAAGGAGCTCAAAGGGCCACTCCAGATATTCTGCAGGAAAGCCTGAATGTTGGGAGCCTCTGCATCATCCTTTCTGTCTCATGTCAGGTGGATACCAGAAGGGACAGCTCCAGAGTTAATATCCCTGGGGCCCTAGAGCCCTGGGGCAGGTGGTCTGGTAGTACAAGGGCCAAATGGACATGTTCACGCAAGCCTTTGAGGAATGAATGAAGAGTGCCCAGCAATCCCCATGGTTAACTCCTTCCACTCCTTCAAATCTTTGCTCAGATCAAGCTTCTCAATGATGCTTGTCCTTACCAACCTGTTTGAAGTTGCATCTGGGCCTCTACTTATTCCCTTTATATGGATTTGTCTTTCCACAGCACATATTACCTCCTGACATCCTATATAAATTTGCTTATTTATTATGTTCATTGACAGTTGCCTGTCTCCCCTGACTAGAACGTAAGCTTTGTGAGACTAAGGATTTTGTTTTGTTCACAGTTACATCCCCAGCACATAGAAATGTCATAACAAATCATAATGAATGAATGAATGGATGAGTGCAAATTGCTGTGTGGCACAGCCAAGGACCTCGCTGCCCACTTCTGGTGGCCCCAAGCTAGGAAGGAAAAAAATCTCATGTAGCCCAACTGAAGGACCCACCTTTGAGATCCAGGCTGCCCAGACGAGGGTGAGAGATGCCCTCGGTGTCAGTAATCTGGTTATAGGCAAAACTGGCAATCTGCAGGTAGGGCAGTTCATTCAGTCGTGCACTCCGCAGACGGTTGCCATCAGCCTTGAGCCAGAGCAGGTGTGTAAGGAAGTTGAGCGGGGACAAGTCTGTCAGGTGGTTCTCAGACACATCCACATAGCGCAGATGGATGTAGGAACGCAACAACTGGATGTCTGTCAGATCCCTAGGAGGTGGCAGAGGCCAGAGTTAGGGTTAAGAATCCAGCATGGAATGGGGTGCCTGGGTGGCTCAATCAGTTAAGCCTCCCAACTTCACCTCAGGTCATGATTTCACGGTTCATGGGTTCGAGCCGGGCATCAGGCTCTGTGCTGACAGCCAGCTCAGAGCTTGGAGCCTGCTTCAGATTCTGTGTCTCCCTCTCTCTCTGACCCTCCCCTGCTCACACTCACTCTCCCTCTCTCTCAGAAATAACTAAAACATTAAAACATTAAAAAAAAAAAAAAGAATCCAGCACAGACTGGTGGAGGTGCTAAAGCAGAGGGTAATAGGGAGATGGCCTATAATGCAGAGAAGAATGAGTGACAGACAGGAGTGGTCTTAACAGTGAGCCTTTTGTTCTCCACGAAGAGCCAACACTGTGAAGGATGAGTGAAGGAATCCAGGAGGAATCCCCCAACATATCCTCACAGGCTCCAATTCCCCAGGACAGCTCTGAGGGAGTCACAGGGCTCAAGAAAAGTAAATTCTACTCTTCCCTTGCACTGGCCAAGGTAAGAGGGATCCAAACTCCCAGCTGAGGCTCCCAGGAAAGAGGGTGAGAAAGGAAATTGGGTCCTACAACCTCAGGCCTCTTCTGGTCCCCCATAAAGGCACCTGTCTTTAACCTCCAGCTTGACATAAGCGTGAGCCAGTCCACTGCCGGTCTTGCAGAGCAAGGAGAGCCCTTCCTTCATCATGTCCTCCGTGAGGGGGATGGGCAACCACTGCAAGAGGAAGGGAAGCCATGCATCCCTTTCCAACCCAACCGGATCCCTTGCCCTGGGACCCCTCCGCTCCCCCGCTCCCAGGCTCGCACTTCCTCAGAGACGTCTTCTCCCTCCTTCCTGTACTCCTCCCACTCCTCTGTCTCCTTCTCATCCTCTTCCTTGTCCAGATCATCCTGGTCTGCATCGAAGTCTTCCAGATCATCTTCATCTGACATTTTTCTTCCTGGCCGAAGGCTCCAGAGTCAAATCAAGCTCAGTGCTCCTCCTGTGAAGGAACGTCTCCTCAGCTTCCGCCAGCACTAAGCTCCCTCGCCTCCATGGACAGGGTACCCCTTCCCATCACCCTTGACCTCTGACCTCCTCCCAACCGTGCTTCCTTCCTTATCCCTGTGAGCATCTCATTTGGACTCCCAACTTCCACTTCTGACTTCCTACCAAAGATCACTCTCCCTTCAGGATGCCTTCCCAGGCCTTTCCTACCCTTCACAGAGGCTCCAACGGTCTCCTAGGAGCTCCGCCTCCCTGCTCCCTCGACTCTCCTCTACCCAGTTCTTCCTATCTGCCCCTTAAGCCGCGTTCTCCTACCAGCCTCCTACACGCCTCCCTTCCCTTCCATCCCTAACACCAGATCCGCTCGTTTCTTTGAACTTTCCCACCGCGTCTAACCCCATTTCCCTGTCCCCTCCGGGGCACCAGACTGACGCCGGCTCCAACCCTCCCACCCAATCCTTCGCTTGCGAAGGGGCGCAGACCCTGATTCTTCTCCACTAAAGATGAGGTCCCGGAGGGGTCTTGGACCCGACCGGGAAGGATTGTTTCTAAAGACTGGAAAGGCGCAAGGAGGCGTCGCGTACTGCTGTTATGGCAACCGGGAGGGGGGGGGGCGGGACACTTGGCTACTTCCGCCGGGCAGCTGCCGAGAGGAGGGCGCCTAGGGGACCACGACTAACTGAACGCAAAACCTGCTCTGCCCGGGGGCAAGGGGACCAATAGTAGCGTCGTAGGGAAGTCAGCTCCGCAACCTGCCGCAGGGCGTTCATAGGCTAAAGGAGAAAAGCAGTGGGTGGGGCTTGGAACAGAGCTGTGGGGCGGGGAGATGGGCGGGGCTACTTGTACGTCACTCGAGACGTTAAAGGGACCGAACATCTTCAAAGCAAAAGTGCTGTGAATTCCAAAGAAACATCCTCAGTAGCTAAAGGGGAAAGAGGAGCAAGAAATACCAAGGTACGTGGTTCGGTTCCTACATCTACCGCAGCCTTGCACTTAGTTGACCTTTGAAGGTGGCTTGGTGGAATGGAAGAAGCCCAGACCCAATATATCTATTTTTTTAATTTTTGTAAAAATATTTTATTTTTATTTTGATATCGTTGTGGATTCAAATATACAATTTACACATTTTACCCAAAAGGAACATTTTGTATAATTATACTACAGAATTACAATCAGGATATTGACATTGATAAAATCTGTTGACATTATTCAGATTTCACCTGTTTTGCATACACTCATTTGTATAGTACTATGCAGTTTTGTCACATGTGTAGCTTAATGTGATCACCAGCAGTTAAGATATTACACTGCAAGAAGCCCTTGCACTAGACTTTTATATGCACAGCAACTTCCTTCCCTTTTTTTCTAATTCCTCACAACTAGTAATTTATTCTTAAACACTATAGTTTTGCTATTTCAAGAATGTTGTATAAATGGAATAATGCAGTATTTAAATTTTTCAGATAGGTTTTTTTTTCCCAGTCAGCATAATTCCTCTGAGATCCATCAAAGTTGTTGAGTATATCAATAGTTTGATTCTTTTTATTACCAAATAGTATCAGGCCCAATATATCTTAAGGTCTGTGTTGGAGTCTCAGCAGATCTGCAGTTTACTAGCCATTTACCTAAGACTCTACTTTCTCATCTGTGAAATAGGCTTAGCTATACCAACTGACAGGGTTCTAGTATGAGTGTAATCTATACTAACACACTGTAGATTGCTAAACCCAGTTTGGGGGCATTTCACTTTTCCTCATACCTTGGACTGGTTTGATGCAAACCTTTTGGGGGCTAGGAAGGGAGAAAATCCAACAAGTGCCCACTGAAATACGCCTCATCCAACGTTGTTATATAAATAACAAGACCCGATACAACCATACCCAGGCACTCAGGTCTGTGTGACTTGTTGAAGGAGATGAGAAAGAAGTTGAGATTCAAGAAATATTTCTGGAGAGTTTGTGCACTGTGTGAGATGCCTTCACAAGCGATAACGTAATCTTCACACCAGTCTTGTGTGAGATAGATATTTGAAAGAAGAGGAAACTAAGGCCCAAGGAGGTTACTATTCATGACATGGTTCCTGCCAGGGAAAAGGGAGATAGTACCAATCTTGTGGAATCTAATATAAATAAAAACAATTGGGCAACAAGGTAAGATATCATGTGATTGTTGAATTGTGTGTTACAGACTTTATATAACATGCAAAGTGATCTGATGGAAGATGGAGTGGGCTGGAAATCAGGACATGTTACCTCCTACTCTGTCTAGCAAAGGTAGAATAGTTAATAGACCAATCTGTGCACTTGATGTCATGGAAGTAGCAGCGACACCAGGTTCAAAACCCACTCTACCATTTAATAACTCTGTGTTCCTCAGTATGTTATGTAATGTCACTGAGGTTTATTTTTCACATTTGTGAAATGGAGATAAAAACGTCCACTTCCAAAAGGATTGTTAGAAGTTTAAAAGAGACAGCATGGGTAAATGGCCTTGCACTTTGGCGGCCTTCAGTAAGGGCCCTCAGTAACAGTCCCTTTTGCCTGTTTCCTCAGCCCTGGGGTTGCATGAAGAATAAGAAAGTAAATATGAAAACACTCAAGAAGGTTAGAAATGCTAGGCAGTTGAACGGTACTATATGGTTGGAGTGGGGAAAGGAAAAGTCCTTGTGGCTTGATGTAGCCAAAAGGAAAGGATGTGATTTTCTTTGGCCCAGAAGAAAGAAGACATATTAGGTGGGGAAAAAAGGTGTGACAGAAGGATTAGGGAGGTATCATTGAGCATATTTTTGTGAAGCGCTCACTCTGTGCCAGGTTTTAAGTACTTGACCCTCAAGAACAGTAAAACAGTCCCTGTCATTTGGAACTTTACAACCCACTGACAGCTTAAGTAAACGAGTAATTCCATATAATGAGACACATGTTATAATACTGATATCTGAGCCTTTACTAAGTGCCAGTGGATAATTTGATTGTACGTGTGTATATAAAATATCATATACTCAGGGCAGAGATTTCAGACAGAGGAAGCACCTTTGGTAAGGCCTGGACGAGAAAGAGACCAACCAATACTTGTGTAAGGAAAGCAGGGAGTTCTGCTGGATAGAACAGTAGGTGTGCTTTGGGGGATGAGGTAGGGGCAGCAAACATAGCTAATCACACTAGGGAATCTGGACTTTATCC